>JACCIC010000051.1:2375000-2975000 GCA_018907035.1 Sycobia sp. Sy_11 | reverse complement strand
GCATTCTCTGATACAAAAGCTATGGTCTTACATGCTACAAGCATTATTTTCATTATAGTTTTATTAAACATATATTATATAATATGCTTTTCAATGCACTAAATTAATTTTTATAGATTACTAAATTCAACAAATAGTAATTTCTATAATAAAATGTATTATATGCTGTCAAAAAATTATCTTTTTAGGTCGCTTAGATGAACTATTGATTCGTCATAATCATAACATAACCCTAAATTACGTAACCTTAAATTTCAAGGTAATCTTATACCTTAAATTTAACAGAAATTTTGATAACTTGTACTGGCTCAGATAATTTTTTTTCATCAAATATTTAGAAAAAATTAAAAATACAAGTCTGTGAATTAAGTATAAAAGAAACAAATCGCGTACTACGACCTTTCTCGTCATTTTGACAATATTTTAAAAATAGTTTTAAAAAACCATTCTGTAAGCCACTAGACATTGGAAATTTTAAACTAAAAATATTCTTTAAAAATTGATCTTTTAAAAATGCTGTAGAAATAGTAACGAAAGATTTATTTTTAATTATTATTTTTTTAATTAAAAGGGTTCTATTTTCAATCTTTTTGTTTGAAATTCCTGAAAAAATTATTTATATTATTGAAATTCTCTAAAAAATGAATAAGATTTTTATGGTTTTATGATTTTTTTTCTCAAAATACTGTAAAATTAGATCAAAAAAAGGTAGCTGGATTTTTTTTCATACTCAAGAGGGAGGGTTTATACCTTTAACTCAGATTCCTAAAAAAATAAGTACGAAATAAGTTTTGTAAGTTACAAAACTGTTGCTAACTTTAAGCTTTAAATCATGACTTTTAACCGCAAAATCTTGTAAATTCTAATGAAAAGATCAAAAAATAGACTTCAGCATTTAAAAAATTATCCCGCTATGACATTCAGAAGCTAAACTATAGTAATTCACCTTTCAAAATGAGAATTTTTTAGCATTTATTGTTGACTAGTTATATTAATTTAAGGCAAACTGAGAAATTCTATATAATTATTATCTATGCATGAATTAATACAATGAAGCAATAATTTGCTTCTGATTAAATACGAACTTCCATAAAATTTATAGTTAAATTATTATTGAAAAGAAATAGATATTTTTTGAATTTTATTTTATATCATAAAATGTTAAGTATAAATTAATTTTAAACTATGTGTATGATGAATGGTTTTTTAATCAACAAAGATAATGATTTAATCCTTTAATTTATGTACAGAGAAAAATTAAAATTCAGTTACTATATCTCAATTTATTTGATAATTAATTTATTAAAGTTACTATAAAATTTAGAAAATCTTACTTTAAAACGTGTAGATCCATTATTGTATAGCTGGCAGCATCTTCTAAACTCCACAATTTATAATAGAGTAAACCATTGATAATCATTAAGCATAATACAGCCATAAGAAGTACCCAGCTTAGAATAGAACTATTTTCTCCTCTAAGATCTGGAGCTGAAAGTAATCAAACAGAAACATAATAATCAGATAATTTTTTTCAAAATACTTATTATTAAATAATTTTACCATTGACATTACGGTTATGAGGTAAATCTACAGAAGGAGGTTGATGATTGAAGGCTGTGTGATCTGGAGAATGTGTTTGAATGGTAACACCAGTAGCAGTAACACGTCGTCTGCGTCTAGTTTTTCTTTTTAATCCTCCAGCTCCTGTGCCACTTTCTTCGCATTCTACAGCTAAGGCTTTTATTAAACTATTAAAATATTCTTGCATTCCAGCCCAACAATTTTTCTCTATAAAGCCTATATGCATAAAATAGAAAATTTAAAAACAAATAATCAAAAGAAATACCTTTGTGAAACGTAAAATAAACATAAAAAATTCTAAATATTATCTGAATTATTTTGTAAAATGTGATAAATACCATGATAATTCAATTTTATGAAATAGTTTGAGGCATACTTACTTTTAACAAGTCCCCAAACATTTTTCTTATACTTAATTTCAGAATAAACTGCAAAAGTTGTTTCGTTTTCAGAAATGCTAGTCATACAATAATGAGAAAAGACACTAAAAGAATCAGCATATGGTATTCCAGCATTTGTTGTTTCTACATCAATACAGTACAGATGTCCAGGTGTACTGCAAGGAAGCATTACCTACAAACACACGCCACACACACGCATATATATATACATACATACACAATTATACATATAACTATACACAGTGCTTCTGCACAGTTTTATTCTTAAATCGATTCAATTTATATTTATTTATTATACTTATACAAAATACAATTTAAACCTTTTTAAATTATTTTGTCTAAGTGATAATATGTACAATGACTAAATCTAACCTGTGTTTCTGTTACTTGTGAAGATCTTGGACCAACTGCTTGAGTAAGTGAAATAGTTAAAGAAACTGTTCGCATTTTTTGTCCTGATGTACTATCTTGAGTCCATGCTGGTTGAATTAAATCTTAAATAAAATAAAATTTATTGTACCTATTTAATATTTAGCTTGTCATAATTTTTTAAATACATTATAATTAAATGAAAAATGTATTTGAAATTTACCTTAAATATAATTTATATATTGAACAAATTAATATTATTATAATAAATAGTATTTTTGTAATAGCATAATATTTTTAATAAACAATTGAATGACAACTATATCCAACAACACTTCATTTTTAATTTACTATAATTTAAACTTCTAATTTTTACTGTAGCAGAACAGGTTACAGAACTGTCATATAAAACATTCTATTGAATTCTGACTTTCAAAACTATAATTTTTTGCTTAACAGTTTATTATTTATACATAATCTGAATGTGGGAATTATGTTCTGATAATAGTCAATTTATTTATTAAGTTAATATAAACTGTTAAGAGAAACATTGATGCAATAAAAAAAATGTAAACTTATAAATTTAGTTATGATTTTTTAGATTTTAATATTTCAGAAGCGAAAATACATATAGAAGTTAAAAAAAGTTTTCAGGATTTTTTAAATGATAGATAATATTTACTATTTCTAAAATGTTGGCATTTTTTTTTTTTTTTTTTATTTTCATTTAATGTCGCTATATTTATGCTTCCAAATATCGGTGCTGATTGGTGACGGAGGTCTACGATATGTTTGTAAACAAAGCACATGTAAAGAATTACACCGATACTTGTGTCAATCGGCCGAGACCGGGATTTGAACTCGAATCACCAAGTTACTAGTACTTCGCTCTAGCAATCGAGCCATCGCAGACCTCTTGGCAATATTTTATTAAAATTTAAAAAAATGAAAGAAAAAAACTTATCTGGAAGGCTGTTTATGGTAAGTTTTGAATTGAGAGAAAATGCTACCTATATGTTTACAGATGGTTAAAAATAAAAAAGGAAAGAGCATTTGATTAATAATATAATTGTGATCAATGCTAATATATAAAGTTATAAATTAAAATTATAAGTTTTTGATTTTTTAATGTAAGACTATTATAAAGTTTTAATAATTATGTTTACATTGAAAACAATGTTAAAAGTAAATGGATATAATATTTTAATCATAGAGATAGAATAGTGTTTTAAATTTATAAATCCTATCAATTTAAAAAATATTATTTTTAAGAAACATACGTTCAAGCTTCTACATGTATGCAACATACTCAAAGATTAAGATAAGCTAAGCTCAGAGAATGTAACTGTCATAGTAGTTTAAATTTTGTGTTTAAATGTTTGTATGATATTCTTAAACATCTAAATTTATTTTTTATATAAGAAGGTTAATATTTGAAACATCTACATGAATTTCCTACAAAAGAAATTTATATCAAAGCTAATGTACAAAAAATCTAAATAAATTTATTAATTAATTGAAGGAAATAATACCATTTGAATTTCAATTTTTTTTTTTGATAATTGATTAAAACTGAAATAATTAAAATGTATCAGTAATTTATTTGAAATCATCTTCCATATAAAATATTTAATTATGCTATCAATATAATTTAATCTGAACATTATAAAATATTGTTACAAAAATATAACTCACTATATACAGGATTTTCCAAAATTAATTATAAAATACTGAATCTTGAAATAGAGGAAAACATTCGAAGATTTAAGTTGTCTTTCCTTTTTTCAATTAGATGTTTCAGAATCGCGTAACTGAACTTGCAAAGGGTTGATTCGTACTAATTTTAACTGTACTAATAAAGCAAGTGCATGATTCAAGGAGAAGTAGGTGTTCACATAAAACTTTTTCATTTTCATCCATTTTTTTATATGTACCAGAAGTATTTACATAAGTTTGAACTGTAGAATTTATATATTATATATGTTCATTACACATTAATCATTAAACATATACAATGAAATATGAAGAGGCAAAGTTCATATACTTAAAATACCAAGTAAACAAATAAAGAAATCAAATAATAAGAGAAGAGATACTAATATGACTTTATATAATTAATTATTAAAAGGAGTTTTATTCGTATTTCTTCAAAATATAAAACTTTAACAAGATACATCATTTATTTGTATAACATAACACTTTCTTATATCTCAGAATATTGTAAAATTATATTAATATTAATATATTATTGAATAAAAAATTCATAGAACTTGACCAATTTTAAGTTTCTAATAGAAGTCACAATTATATATAACTTGGCAGAATTATTGAAAATATTTAATAATGATTAATTTCATTTTATTTATTAACCCTCAATTTGAATTATTAATTAAAAATAAAATATAAATATTGATTAAAATTTATAATAAGTAAGTTGACGATTATTATACTGAGTCATTAAAATTTACTATTTAGAAAAATAGAATTATTAAGTATCTGATAATTTTATATATAATTAAAAATCCCTGATTTTATTTCATAGTATAAAATTATACTGACAAATATTTTTATTGGTCTAACAGTCATTATATTCATAAAATTCATATAATTGTATATTGATTTTAGAATATTGCCAAATTATTTAATTACCTGTTGTTTTTCGAGCAGTGTGAAAATCCAAGAAAAATTTTGAATTTGTAAAGAGAAGTGTAAATAGTTGATCTATGTGTATAGGCAAAGTAGCATTTATTAATGGTCTTCCGTCATGCGATGCAGAGCAGACTGCCGTACTTGTTCGTAAATCTATCCTAACTATAAAAATTACAGGTATATTTATTTAAATGTTTGAATTTCTTTAAATGTGATTATTTGCATCATGTAAATAATAAAATTTTGATTATTCTGAACAAAAAACTCAATATCAATACAAACAAATCAATTATAAAATGATATAAGACAAACAATTACTAGTTTGAACAGTCAAAATTAAAAAAAAAAAAATAGAATACTGATTTTGATAATATTTAACTTTATATTTATATAATTTTTATTTTTTACTCAAGTAGTATAAGGGTGCCCTCTTTAGACTTAAATATTTGTAGTAGGAATCCACAAACTACAGTTTAGAAATTTATATGGCGTAAGTTTTAATAAGTATATTAATTTTTGCAATTAAATTATCAGAATTAAAAAGTAATTAATTAATAATTAATAATAACTCTTAATTCATACCACATGGTTGCTTTTCTGCTCCACTTTCACTACTATCACTTAGATCAGTTGGATCAACTGAACCCTCTGGTCTGGTAACAGTTGAAAGTATTGGAGATGATGGTGTTAATGGTGATTCAGCAAGAGCATCTGATGATGGTGGATTTTCAACTTTGATATCAGCCTACAATTTGTTTAACAAAAGAAATTGAAATGCTTAGTTCAAAAATATTTTGTAATAAATATAATTTAGCTGGTACCTCTGAAAACGAATCCAATGATAAACGTGTAGATAATTTTTCTTCATTTGCAACTGTTAAGGGGCGTGAAACATAATCATCATCTTCAGATGTTAAACCCAATTCTTCACCATAACAATCATGAACAAGCTGCCACATTTCAGTCATACTCATGGACTTAAAAATAATAAAATATTATTTAAAATGATCTTAAATTATTTTATAACAACTTTTTTATGTAAAAATACAATACAATTAACTGTAATACCTCTACATTACACTTTTTAATCTTGCACTTTTGCTTCCATTCACTTTTTCCAATCTTTTTATAAAATTTAGATTTAATCGGAATATTGACATAAATAAAAAGGCCAAAGAAACAATAAATAGTAAATATATACGTTAATAATTTATGTGTATATTAATTTTATTTTACTTTACATTATATTGAAAAAAATTTTAAAATAAAACTACCAAAATTCATCTAAATAAGGAATGTTATGAGATAATGTACCTGATCCATGAGAGCATTTTGCCAAACTTTAAATAACATCATAAAACTCTTATCTCTTGAAGCAAAAGATGTAAGAAAAAATTTGTCGCTGGCAGTAGAAATTAATATAGCATTTGGAATTACAAGAGCAGTTTTTTCTTTGGTAATTGACGTTACATCTTTCCAACGAAGGGAAACTAAAGTTTCCCACATAAAAATATTTGCATAGAAACATACATAGTTTTGAGAAACATATAGTCTTCCATGAACTAAAATTTCTCTTTGTAAAGCGCAAGAGTAAGCTATCAAATATATTTATTATTAATAGTATATTCAATATTTAGAAAACTAAATTTAATTGTATACATAATAATTGGACAAAAACACAAACCAACAACAAGTCTTTCTTCATCTGGTACATCTTTGAATATTCTTTTAAAATCATCAGAACGAGATTTATATGTTGGATTGAGTATATTTGAATACCATGATTTCTTTTTTGTACGATCACTTCCTCTTGTTTCTTTCCTTCCATCTGTAGTAGAGTGTTTACCTTGTTCTATCGAAATTGTAGAACGGCTTATAATTTCCTGCAGCAAAAATTGAATACACATACTTTCTATCATTTCAATTTATATCTTATGCTACGAATTTTTCAATGTTATTTGATTAATTTATTCTAAATATTGTCAAGATTATTTTATTTGAAATGTAAAAGATAGAACATTTAAATTAAAATGTACAAATATTGTTACACATTTTTACTTTACTTCTTAAAATATTAACATTATAATGGACTTTTTATTCCAATTTTTATAATGTATATATTCTATGTGTATGTATATATATATATATATATATATATATATATATATATATATATATATATATTTCTGCAGAACATGATAAAGTTTATGAATTATTTATAAATTTTTATACAGATAAAGTTTTATACTTTTAAATGAAGTTTTTTTAATACTAATATATGATTTAAAACAATTTACTCTAACTTCTATTAAAGTAAATAAGAAATAACTAGTATAAAAAATAAATATATTTCATTAAAACTTATATATAATTTTTGAAAAAAAGAAAGTAAAATACATAGAAAAAACAAAGAAATAGATCAATTATTTCCTTTGAAGAAAATTTTTTATTACAAGTTATTAATGTAATAAATATAATAATGCTAGTTGTACCTGAGCTTGTAGATCATTGATTTTACAGGTATTTAGTGAATCTTTCAATACATGACCTGTGCTATCTGAATTACTTTTCATAAAATGATCCTTGTGATCTTTGTTATCTTTGTGATCCTTATCATCCTTGTGTGATTTATCTTTATGATCTTTCTTACTTGAAAATCGTGGACTTGGTTTAGGAGAAAGATTTGGACTGGGAAGTGGACTTCCCCGTTCATTTTCTCCACCAGATGATGCATCTTGTGTCAATTCATTATATGCTCCGTTAACCAAATTATTAGAAGAGCTTTGGCCAGATAATGAAGATGAATTAATACTACTGATTACTTCGTGACTTGATATTAATAGATTTTCCACAGATTTGTTCCTACTCAAATAATGAAAATAAGATAAGATAAGTTATAAATGATGCTCTTAAGAGTCAAATATTTAATCATTTTTAATACTATTTTACCGCAATTTAATAAAGAATAAATTGTGTGTGTGTTTGTACGTACGTATGTATGTATATATGTATATATATATATATATATATATATATATATATATATATATATATGCATTAACAAAAGAAAAATAAGTAAAACAGCAAAACCAAAATCAGACAAACTCACATGCTTGTTACTGGATGCTCTTGCAGGGGATCTTCGAAATACATAGCTGCAGCTCCTTGCAAAGGAAAATTTGATTTTACGCTTGATCATAGGCTGCATTATCTGCTCAGCTGTGTGTCAAACGCTTTGAGTTGTACTGACTTCTAGGCGCATTTTATCGCGTCTGAGATGATCGAAGCCGGCGACGTTTGTGTGATGTATATGATATATATATATATATATATATATATATATATATATATATATATATATATATGCCTATATGTATGTATACTTATATAAACGTTCGTATATACATATATATATATACATATATTTCTTTTTTTTTAAGTGCATAGAGTGAAAACGCGGGTATAATTTTTCTTGTTTTCTTTAGTAAAAGCGAAGGGGAAAAGCTGGATAATATGAGTTGCGCGTTAAAAGAAATGCAACTGCGACAAAGGATACCTGCAGGTAGTTCGTTCTCGAATAAACATAATATTCATACGACGGCGTTGGCGGGAAATTCTACTGCACTTATACAATTTGTAATCTCCGTGATCTTCGTGCAATTGTTCTTGTTGATGTCGCTGTTGCTGAACTCGTCGTCGTCGTCGTCACAACCGTCCACCGCATATATACAATTAAGATAATTACATAGTCCCCGAACACAATTTATAACACATGCCAAACATTTATGGAGATCATATAAGCACAAACATTTAAAATGCACCTTCGCCGCACGCACAAATCAAGATCACTTACTTGGCATGTGAAGATAATGAATATAAATGACGGCGGCAAAAAATAATGCGATGTATCACGTATACGCACTCAGTCTCAATCTCAAGTGTGTATATATATATATATATATATATATATATATATATATATATATATATATATATATAATATTATATATGCATATATTTTGCAAAGCGCGTAAATTCTAGTTCCTTATACTGCCGTTTATCCTCTAGTATTATAATATATTAGCATGACTTAAGGAAATGTTATAGCTCACGGTTATATTATTATTTTTAGTTACATTCGTTCTCTACATGTCTGATAGCGCCTCTTTGCGTCATGAAAATAAGTCACGAGAAAGGAAAGCATAAGAAATGTATAGACGGTAAGACTACGAGCATATTTTATCGATGTCTACTGACGAACCCTCTGTTGGCTCAAAGAATTAATAATACTGATAAAAAGTCCACCGCATCTACAAGAGTGCCACTGCATCAAAGCAAAAATGATAGTCGTAGGCGTTAAGATAATAAAAGTATATATGCATGATTAACAGGTTTTTTTAATTAAAAAAATAGTTATTAATATTTAAACTATTTATTTAAATGTTGTACTTTATTTTATAATTTCATAGCATATGAAAAATCAGAATAAATTTGATATAATTGTTTTATTCACATTTTAATTGAACACATAATGTATTAAAAAAATAAAGAAAATAAAAATAATGTTTCAAATAGATTTATTTCTCTTAATAATTCTTATACGTGTAGTTTGTTTAAAAACATAAATATCATAACAGTCGTAAATGACCGTTTTCTTATAGCATTTAATTTTTATTATTTTTAATTTGGTTCACTTTTTATGACTGTAGACGATTGAAGATGATTGATTTATGATATTTGCCTCACTATTTCAATATTATAAAATAAATGTAATAGGTTCAGGTTCAAGCATACAAAGAAAACATAAATTAGTATTAATATTTCTATAAAGTGGGAAGCTGTTACAGCAATATCCCCTTGTATAACGCTTTATATGACGTGAAGAGAACTCAATGATACTTTTTTTTAAGTTTTAATTATGTTTTAATACTTTTTATCCTTCATTTTGCTGTATTTCAGATTTTACCTTTCGTGCATAACAGTTTTCGTATTATTAATTTTTTTTGGTTATAAACTAATAGTAATGAAGGTTGTAGAGTTTCCAGAAAATAAAAAAAGTTCTTAGCATGTTTTCTGTGCAGATAGTAGTTGTGAAAATAAATCGGGTGATAAATTATTTGTAATTTTTTACGCCTTTTCGACGTCAAATGAATGTTTTGTAAATAGGAAGAATATATTTGGCATTTCTAAAAAATAGATTTATTCAATGAATAATATATTTATGAATATATTTATGAATGTATATATTTATTTTCATATTTGTAAGAATTAGAAAATTTCAATCATTATAATGCCTGAAATTTTTTTTGATATTTTAGTAAACTTCTAATAGTATATGTATTTAAATTAAATAAATGCCAAGTGAATGTTATATTTTTATAATACAAAAATGCTCATAAATTGAGATAATAATGTGCAAACAGTTATTCTTAGTGTATAAGCGCATATAAAATCTAAGTGAGTTATAAAACTGTAAAACCTACTGATATATACATACAAGAGCAATTATTATGTGCTCGCATTTCTCTTTGACCTGCTTTATAGCTGCATGAGCAAAACATTATAATATCATTCGCTGTTATCTCCCCATTAATTATTAAGGAAGGATTTTTGTCTGCTCGTGTGTAGTAAAGTTTTATATATATATATAAAATATGTTCGTTTCTAATACAGTATTATTTGAGACAAATTCACAGTATATATATATATATATATATATATATATATATATATATATATATATATATTGTATATTAGAGACTTAAAGGTTAAATTATTTTATAGCCAAATTCATCCGTCGGAGCCTGTAATTAAATAAATTCCAAGTATGAGAAACAATAGTGCAGGGTGTCATAAACGACGGCCTGTCTGGCTTTGAATGCGATTCAACAATCGAGTTGAAAAACATGTCAGCCCTTCTAAACCTAGGAAGAAATCTAGTGCCTCTTCATAGTTTACGTTGAAAGTGGAGTGGAAAAAGTCGGTAGAGAGACCTCGTTCGATGTCATTTAGACGTTCCACGAGAGAAACAGCGACGAATTTATGGCAAGGGAAACGCGACATTCTATTTAATGTAGGCGATATGGTATGGAGAAAAACACGAGCGTTTTTTTAAAACGTCCGACTGATTTAATGCGAAGCTGGCGCAAAATATGAAATACCGTATCGAGTCGAACCAATCCTGATCATTTACGTATTGAGCACGGACTGAAATAAGTGTATAGCTAAGGCATATGTAGTCAAGATAAAGAGTTATATATGAAGTCCAACAACAATGACTGTTTCGTAAGGGGCAACGCTAACTCTCTAGATTCCAACGCTGGCACCACCCGTCGACTTTGAGGAGGAGGAGACAGCGGAAAACAATATCTCCGGAGAGTTGGATGAACAGTCCGAGAAGGACTGAAGAACCTTTCCTGAGATTTAAGCCCGAACAGCAAATCGCTTATACTAAATATGCTTGCAAAATACAATCTAAATGATAAAGCAACGAAGATAGAAAAGTGGCTAGAGCAAGTATAGGATGATGCATTAACGTACGGTTGGACACCATCGAAAAAATTCTTATTTGCGAGGAAGACCCTGGAAGGACCAGCGAAATTCTGGCCTCATGCACAACGAGGCTTGCGCGATTGATCAGGGTTGTATGAAGGACTCAAGAAAGAATTTAAATTCTTATTAAATTTTAATTTTAATTTAAATTCGTATTCAATTCTCGGAAGTGCACGGTACGTTATGTAGAAGAATTGTTCCCGGCGGGCATGAGTGAAGTACGAGCCACGCTAATACTTCGGCGGATAGGCGTTTCAGCGCACGAAAAACGGTGCGTAGACCCTGTGTGTGCAGCGTATAAAGGACGCTGTAGCCACATTTTGCGAGGGCAATATCCAAGGGATATTGCTGCCGCAGATTTTTATATATTTGGCATTTTTTTCCTTTCCAACGGCTGGTTACAGTCGGTAATAGTAGTTGGACGCGGGGCGAAGGGAGAGCCATGAACTCCATCCGCGGACGCCTGGTCATGAAATGTGCGATCTCGATGGTTGTCTGCAAGATGTAGACCAAATACGGCGTGGTGAGGCTTTACTCGCGCGTGCTGAGTTCGTCAGAGAAAAGAGCAAAACCTTGAGTTTTATTAGTCAACGACGGCATTAGAAGGTATTAATGGTAATATAATATTGTAAGAACGCTGTTCCTGACGTAGGTTTTCACCTGGAGGGGTTTTCCCTGTGTCACGGATGAAAATCTGGGCAAATGCAGGAATAGTGTAGGCAATTATTATAAAGACTGTTTACGGCCGTAGACTCCTCTCGCGTAGGCAAAGGGTCCCTTGGCCGCGCGATTTATGACGCCGCGCCCCGTTCGGTGCGGCCTCCGCCGAGGCGTAATAAACCTTCTGTGCGACAAATGTCTCGGGTCTAGAAAAGATGCGCGATTGAAGATACTCGAAACGATGTTAAATTGATGAGGGCAATACGGTGCATCGGGTTTCGTGAATTACAAGGGCCCGGGGAGGGGGAAGTTTAGGCGTTTCTACGTCGATTGGCGCTAAACTACGGACTCTGGCGGCAGTCTTACCTTTGTCGCGAAGTCTTCGAAGTGAACACTTACGAGATGGATTATGTATCTGGAGAAGTTCGATTACACCAAATAATATTGTCCGGGCAATCGTGTGCAGCATGCAGATGCTTTGAGCAGAAAAATTTGTGTCTCAGTGATAAGTGATGAATTAAGTTTCTTCACCGACCAGCACGCTGGGAAGGAAACGCATCATGTAAGAGAAGCAGTGGCGGATCAATGTAAAGTAGTGGTTCGCGATCCTGTTTTAGAAAAATTAGAAAGACCGTAAAACAATGATGGTAGTTTAAAAGCGACTTGCACTTTGTTAGAACAAGACCGAATAACAGTTATATATTGGATAATGGATTAGTTTTTACGCTATTAGAAAAGCAGCGTCGGCTGGTTGTGCCAAAGCGAATACGTACTGATGTAATAAAGCGGGCTTATAAAAAGGGTCATTTCGCGGCTAAGAAAACTATCGAGCTAATTCCACAAAATTATTCAATAAGCAGCATAGAAAAGCATGTGAAGAATTTTATTAGAAACTGCCTCACTTGTTTATTGGCTATGAGAAAGCAGAGTAAGGCGGAAGAATCGCTCAACCCCATACAGAAGGATGGGGCACTACTCCATACTAAATACATAATAGAAATAAGGACAGTCTGAATATCAATATATTATATTATAAAGTGCTGTACAATGCTAATATATCATATCATATCGTATCATATCATAGCATATCATAACATAACATAACATAACATAACATAACATAACATAACATAACATATCATATCATACTTCACATCATCATATCGTATCATATCATATCATACTTCACATCATCATATCGTATCATATCATATCATACTTCACATCATCATATCATATCATACTAATTTATAAAGACAAAGCATGTTTTTGTTTGTACACGATAACCGAAAAAACTACTGAACCGATTGTTCTGAAATTTGACATATAGATTCTATATTATCTTGGGAAGGACATAGGCTATGTTTTTTATTGAAAATCATTTTACTTTCATCAATAAATTAAGTTAATGGTTTTAACAATCAGTTCACCAGCGGCCACTACGTGGCGTCTTGAATCATGAACATCAACTCAAAGTAGTCCGCTTAAAATATTAATAACAGGCCAGATCAAACGAATGTTCATATCCAACTTTGGGATTCGTATCCTAAAGAAGGTGTGACGGTAGTCGGTATTACCTTTTTTGTTCTTTAGGTTAATCTGACACTACTCTCACACCTTATGGATATCTTTTGATTTTTGTAAATTTTATTTTCTCTTACGTGAGAAAATCTCTCTCTCTATCTCTCTCTCTCTCTCTCTCTCTCTCTCTCTCTCTCTCTCTCTCTCCCTCTCTCTCTCTGTCTCTCTGTCTTTCTTTCTCCTTCTCTTGTAAAATGGTTCTGTATGCCAAATCATACTGAATATAGTTTGTGACGACAAATTATATTTTTGTTTTTATACATTATATTAACTTCAGAATTGTGACAAGAGATTGTTTTTTTAGTTTGAACAAAAGAAATGATTGCAAAATAGGGTTCTGTTACCAACAACCTCGAAAAAAAATATATATATATATATATATATATATATATATATTTATTATATTATACTTGTACTTTGTTATAGTTATTAATGTATAAAACGACGAACAGTAAATGATACAGATGGTAATAAAGAAATTACAATAATAAGAAAGATAGGGGACAAGGTGCATAATGTTGGAACAGTTGGAACAAAAAATAAAACTAAAGATGTAGTGAACGTGGATGAAAGTAAGTCAATATTTTTATTTTTGTTTTTGTTATTATTTAATTATTAAAAAATTAAAGATGTTTAAAAAATTATAATCAAAGCTTATTAAAATTAAATTATTTTAAAAATATTTATGGCCAACAGGCAAGAATATTTTGAATACTTTAGAAATAATTTGCATAAGTTTTATTAGATATTTTATCTTTGGTATTGAACACTAAATAAAATGGTATAATTTATGTTTCAACTGGCTCACTAATTTCATTTCTACTTTAATAAATGGAACTTAAAATATTTGTTAAATTAATAAATAGTAAAATTTTCCAATAGCAGAGGCGGCACCAGGCGTCGTCACGAAACAGAATGTACACGTGTGTACATCCCTTGTCCTACTGCCATAGCGGTAGCAGAACTTACTGCTTCATGGCTGTGGGCAGCTGGAATAACGATATCCGCTGTCACCGCAATTCTAACAACCATCCGGTGTCCCGGTCTGCTGTTTGATGGCAAGGGGTCGATATTGCTGGGCGTGGTAAGGGTTTTAGTGACTCTTTATCGGCACAGGTACATTCCTCATAGGGACCATTCTTTTCTTTAAATATTGTCGGGATCATTATTTTACATTGCTCATCCTCGTCTTCGTTTGCCGGAGATTTCTAGCGCTTGCTTCGCCTACTGGACTTCTGAGTCCCGACGGAGCGCATAAATGCGCAGCGATCACCTCGGTACAGGCGTACCTCGCCATCCTCCAAGGTGCTGACATAAATAATGGGTTCTGGTCTTCCGACTTTTGCTGGTCGTTTGGGTTCTCTCTTCCTATGGAATTTTGGGCCTGGCCGGTAAGGTAAGGGGCTGATGGATCGTATTTGACGCCCCGATCTGTTCGGTATGGCATCTTCTGGGGTTTTATGGATCACTATGCGTCTACGAGACGCTTCGAGCGGTCCTGTTCTGTGCGACGCATCGCTGTCGGACTTATAACTCACTGCGATCGTATCGCCCAAGTCCTCATATCTTCCGGCAAATGGATTGTATATCCAATTGTTTCCTTTTCCTTTTTAGTTTTCCGTTTTTGCTGATAATGGCCCTCCGTTCGTTCATTTGTATCCTCTTCCTTCGGTGTTGTTGTTGCAGTAGTTTTCAGTTGTTCCGGACTCTTGCATTTCTGTGCATATTCCGTGAACTCACATCTATGTGGACGTCTGAGCTCACGTCTCCTTGGTGTTGTTGTAGTTTCACGTCCTTGCGGATGATCGCCTTCGATTACTTCAATTGATGTTATGGTAGTTTTACGTCTTTTCGGACGGTCACCATCGTTCTCTTCGATGGTATCAGTAGTTTTACGTCGTTCCGAACGGGCGCACTGCGTTGGCAAGCTTTTTATATCTCTCTTCGGTAGTGGCGGTAGGAGGTGGCTGGCTGGATTCCTCTGCTGGGTCATCAGGTGAAGGGATGCTCGTATTTAGTAACGAGAGTACGAATGAATTTTTGTTAACCGGTTTTGCCGGTTTTGCTTTCCCGATGCCTAGCTCCTGGGTCGAGTTCGCACTGAACTCTATCAGGTCCTCGGGCTCGTTTATGCCGTCCAGGGCTTGGACTACCTGGCCCATATCGAGGGCTTGACCTAGATGGTCGAGGTCACTGTGACGCTCTTACGTCTCTTGATTAATCGGTCGCGGGGCTAGTGGCACTACCGCGTTTTCGGGTGTTCTACCCGCTAAGTTGGGGGTATGTGCGTCCCCTGGTCGACGCGGTTGTTCGGTCATTGTAGACCGACGGACCCCTCTGCTCCGTCCGATGTTTCGGAGCATTGTTTCTGCTGGCGGTACCTGCGAGGAAAGGAGATGGTTGATTAGGGGGTAGTATTTCTTTATGTCCGAAAAGTTTACTCTGGTTTTCTTCCTGTCGTCTAGGTCTTCTAGCTCGAAGATGACAGCGGATATTTTCCTCACGATTCGACACGGTGCGACAACCTTAGGCGCTAGTTTGGCTACAAACTTATCTAGTCCCGAAGATAATACGTGTCTTCGTCTACAAACCATCTCATTTTCTTTGAATTATACCTCTCTTCTATTTTTTTAATAATAGTGCGCCTGTTTCTTGCTGGCTGCACAAAGGGTTTTTTCTCACTAATTCATGAAGGGCAGGTAATCTTTTTATTCGAATTAGCCAGTCAGCTTTTGTTAATGGCTGATGCGGTTGTTTATTTAGGCGGATATTTTTGTACGTGGGCATCTCCCTTGGATTTCTGCCGAAGTTTAAGAAGGCTGGCGAGGCTTGCGTGCTTGTGTACACAGACGTGTTCATGGTGAACGCCAACTTCGATAAATGTATGTCCCAGTCTTCATGGTCTTCGTTTACGAAGATGGAGATCATACCTTTGAACGTGCGGTTTACCCGCTCTACGAGATTCGCCTGTGCATGGTATGGCGTTATGAGCTATTGTATTATTCCGAGTTCGCCTAGCTGCTGTTTGAATAACTTATTAGCGAACTCGGTACCATTATCTGAGATTAAAAACTTGGAGCAACCCTATTTAAATACAACGAGCTCCGACTGTCAGTAAGACTGCCCGTGGGGGGTTTCAGTGTATGTAGCCATTTTAGGCTACTGTGATCAGTGATCATCGTCAACTCCTCCCCCAATAGATAGTCTCTAAATTTCTCTACTGTCCAAAGTACGGCAAGGCACTCTTTCTCGGTAACCGTGTAGTTTACCTCCGCCTTAGTCAATACCCTGCTCGTATAAGCGATAAGGTGCTCTTCATTATCCGTGTCTTGACTAAGCACGGCACCGAGGGCGTAGTAACTCGCATCAGTTTGTAAAATATAGGGTCTACCTTGTACGGGGCGTGCTAACACGGGTGCTTGTATTAGCAAAATACGCAGATGGTTAAACGCGTCTTCCTGGGCCTTGTCTCAGTGCCATCTCACGTTTTTTCGTAGAAGCTTGCTGAGTGGTGCTTTTAGGTCCACCAATGATTTTATAAAGCGGGCATACCACCCTACCATGCCGAGAAAAGTTCTCAGCTTTTTGATGCTTGAGGGGGCTGGGTATTCCGTGATGGGCTTTAGTTTGTCGGGATCCGTACGCAATTCATTTTTGTCCACTATATAACCCAGGTAACGTAACTCCGGGCAGCAAAACTCAGACTTCTCCTTGTTAATTTGGAGCGCAACCTGACTAAGGTGGACCAGTACCGCTGCTTGTTGCTGAGTATGCTCCTCAAACGTATCCGTAGCGATAATAATATCGTCCATGTAGACAAAGTCGCTTAGTTACCATTGCGGTCCGAACACGACATCCATGCCGCGCTGGAAACTGGCAGGGTCGTTAGTCAGCCCATATGGGATTCGGGTGTACTGGAACAGCCCTATCTGCGGGACTGCAAAGGCAGTTATTTCCTTGCTATTGTCGTCTAATGGAATCTGGTGATACGCCTGGCTCAAGTCTATCCTATAAAGATAACGAGCGCCACGCAGATTGTCCAATAGGACGTCCATATGAGGAAGAGGATATGCACCCTTCTTCGTCACCTGGTAACTGCCCTGTAGTCTATATAGAATCAAATCTTGCCGTCCTTTATTCAGCACGATTGCCGGACAGCTACTCCACAAGCCTCAGAAGGTTCTATAATGCCTTCAGTGAGGAGTCTATCGAATTCTGCATGGGCTTGTCTTAATAATTTGTTTGGTATATGGCGGAGGCGCCGTTTGATAGATCGATGGCCTTGCACGTCTATGTAATGTGGGGACATCTGTGCGAGCCTTAAAACCCCTGTCTGTTTCGGTATTAGCTGATCCAGAAGTTGGTTCAGCTGTCGTCTCTGTCTCTGCTCCAACGTGGCAACTCCATTTAGTGCTGTTGAGGGAGTGATTGCTTGGACTTCATTGTTCAAGCGCATCACAAAGTGTCGTATTATGTTTCTAGGCGTCTGCCAGGTCGCCTTGGCGAAATTAATTGTCATTTCTAGTTGAATCAAAATATCGATCCCAAGGATGATATCGTACGCCAGGGATGTAAACACTTTGAAGCGCGTCGTAACCTGTTGCCCATCTATTTTTAAAAGAAGATCTACTTCCCCGTCATTGGAGCGGATCTGGCCATCTGGCAACTGCATGAATGACACTACCGTTAGAATTGCTGTTTTCACAATGCGTGCTGGTCGTAGTCCGATGTAGGACTTGCGCACCTCGGGGTCTATCAGCGCCAGGAATATCTTGCCTGAAACTTCGATATTCAGGAAAAATCAATTTTCGTTTTCCTGTATTGAGGCTGCTTTTCGGGACCTAGTAACATCAGTGGCTAATATTGTTGCGCATTTTGTATTAGTCATTTCGTTAGTTGTTCGGGGAGTCTCGTTGTATGAGGTAATGGGGTCGACGCCAATAACCCTTTCCCTCAGGCGTTTCCCAAATTTTTTCTATTCGCTCCGCAACGTAGACAGTTGACCGTCGTGACGCCATCTTCGCCACAATTATAGCAGAAGATGCGTTTTCTTTCTGGGCATCTATTCGGTCCGCCCAATGGCCTGGTCTATTGCAAGTCGAGCACAGTTGATTATCTTGTGCCGGATATCCTCGTTCATCGCCCGGTCGTGGTGATTCGTGACGCGTCCTGTCATGGTTCGTGTATCAATCATTGTGCTCTCTGCTAGGCGGTCGGGAATAACGTCTCTGTTCGTCGTTCTCTTGGCCTGAGCGGTAATTGCGAGAGGGACTGGTGATGGTATCGGTCATATTTCGTGGAGATGGACTCCTAGGCCTGTATCGCGATTCGCTTGTTGTTCTTCATCGAGGCCGAGGAGGTGTTTCTGAATGATATCTGGATGAGGAATTTCGATTTCGTGCCTTATATCGCCTTTCTTCCTACGAGTGTTTCGGTATCGGGCTATAACTATGGTCTTTGCATCGCCATGTTGATAATGAGCTTTTGTCATATTCTTTCTTGGACGTCAGTATTGACGTGAGTGGTTCGGTTATTGAGACTCGTTTTGGCTGATCCTCGTCTAGGGCTGCTAATTTTGATCGTCTGGCCGTTCTTCCAGACAAGGGGCAAGCTGCGCTGCTCACCAGGCAGTTCTCTGCTGCTGGCGGCTCCTTGTATCAACGAGTCAGCTCTCTTTTCAGCTTAATTTGTTTTTTAAATATTCATTTCACGATACTTGTTTTTAATAAAATTATCTAATAAGTTTATATATTTATTGTGCATGTTAATAATGTTAAATATTCTGTTTTTATAATTATGCTACGGCCAAAAACGCGGCCGCACAAATTGATTCCGAATCAAATACACAAATTATTATTTAAATTTGGTTAGCAGCGGGCAATGCATCGATTCCCGTACCGGAGTATAAGCCGCACTGCTTAACTCGAACGAATGATTCCCGGCCATTGCAGGCTTACTTATATGACGAAAATACCACATTATTCTTTCGCCTTGGGGCCGTGCGGCACCGACAATGGATCAGGGATCAGCGGTTCCACATGCGCATCAGCTCGCTTACGGGGCACGTTCAATGCCTAACGTGCTACGAAAAAAATGTACGTAATTAAGACATTTTTTTCACTTTATTGCACTTACTTTCCCATATACACACTCCGCGCTTCCCAAAAAAGAGGGAGTTGTGACGGCCAAAAACACGGCCGTGCAAATTAATTCCGACTCAAATACACTAATAATTATTTAACTTTGATTATCACACACGCGAAAATTATTATACGCGAAAATAATATTTCGGCAAATAATTATCTAGCACGAACACGAAATTAAATTAATAAATTAAATTTAACATGCGGGAAATATACCAAGAACGTGCACAGGTCGCGGCGACTACTGGAAAATATTTGCCTATATACTTTGCCTCTCTACCGCTGGGAAGACTAGGAAAGTGTGCGAGAAGGGATACACCTCGCGCGGCGAGAGAGAGCTGTGCCAAGTGTATTAGGCCTGCGGCGGCTGTCCCCCTCTAACATATGCCCGCACGCACAATACCGTTCTCTCTGACCGCACGGCACGCGCAAACATCGGAAGGAATACTGTGGTAGCGGAACCTGTGAGTTTCTACACAGGCGCGCACATTTTGATCATAGACAATGGGTGTCCCGAATGAAAGCGCCCACCGTATTTAATTTATAAGATCAGCCGTCCTGTTATCCCGTCTAAGCACTTTTCCTCTTAATTCTTGATCCTGGTTGTGAGGTGCTCCTCAAAAGATCAGCAGAATTTAAGGTTAACTGGCAAACATCAAAGCTGAGAAAATCTCTTATAGCAAAAAGCTACCAAATTTTTCCAGTAGTCGACTAACGCGATTTTTATTAAAATTTTATATATACGTTTTTTAGGATTCTAATTATATATATGGTAGTAAAAATTGGTGATAATTTCAAATTTATAATAAATCACATTAATACCCAGTGAAAATATTGTTTTTCTAACTTATCTTGTAAAATACAAAAAATTCCATTAAATGATGTAACTAAAAGTTCAAAATCTCATCAAAATACATATTTTTTAATCTATATATTTTTTCTTTAAACGTTTTTTATTAACAGCAATGCACTTCACCGTAATATTCTCATTGACTATTCTATATCCTCCGTTAGCTTGAATATATTTTTTTGGAAACTCTTGGTACAGAAAAATGTATAGAATAAGAAATATGTTTTTTAGTGGAATTTATAAACTGTACAATAAGACTACAAGTTTATATAAACATAATATTACTTATCTAATAACATAATTTGCGTTGCGCTACACACTGAAAACAATTCCAGGTGCAAATGAGTCGATTTCGTAAAAGTATATTTATTGCAATCCAACAAACACATTCATTCAAATTCTATTGAAACAAAAATATACAGCTTTAATAGGAACGAATATTCTGCAATTTCGAAACAACCGTGTATTTGAAATGAATTGTTGAGTTTATTTAAAGAGCAAAAAATATTTGTTACGTTACAAATATTTTTAAATGATTAGAATTTCTAATACAATATACTTGCCTTATTCTATACTTTTGTATAAAATAAATTTAAAGTATGTTTTAGTTGTGTAAGTAATTTTTAAAATTAAGATTTTTAGTGCTGAAGAGTACATGTAACTGCCTTATTAAACAGTTAAACACTCTCTATTTATTAGGAGTAAGTTCTAATAATAACCCTAATTAAGATTCTGATCGGGATGTCTAAAGCTTGAACGGCAGATTGTGTGCGTTGAACCTTCACTACCATTGCGTTTCGTATAATACAAATATATTACATAATATATATATATATATATATATATATATATATATATATATATATTACAATAAAAATGATGGAAAAATATATAAATATAGTTAGTATTTATTGCAATATAATATATAGTGTACGTTTACATCGCTGAAGATTACGAAAACGACGGTCTAATAAGTTAAAATACTACAGTTGAATGTTATATTTTGTTTAAATTCTCAGTTCTCATATATCAAAAAAATATTTACTGTATTTAACTAAACATTCAGTATTTTAAATGTATAAATTACTGATTTTGAATAAATGGTTAATTAATGGTATACGAATCAACCTTTTATTTAAATCTATAAAATTTTTTTTCCGTATAGACTTATTTCTATGACATACGTTTTACTTGGAACTAAAAAATGTATATTTGATTTAATTTTATAATGTTTCTCTATTGAACTAAAATAAATTTTAAAATTATTTAAATAGATTTTAAAAAAATTAACTTAAAATTGAGACAATATTCATGGCCATTGTCAGCAATTGATTTATGTTTACGAATGCAATAGATCTCGAAAAAGCTGCTAATTATAGATTGTAAACTTTTCCAAAAATTATTTGATTGCTTTTTATACTTTTGGAGTATCATATCAGAATCCTATATAATCATATGTGACACATAACTACCTTGTATGGAGAAGACAGAGAAAGAGAGAGAGAAAGAGAGAGAGAGAGAGAGAGAGAGAGAGAGAGAGAGAGAGAGAGAGAGAGAGAGAGAGAGAGAATGGGAATGTGAGAGCGAGAGGGGGAGGGGAGAAAAGAAAAATCCAAGGGGATTAACATGGATTACTCGATGTTGGTGGGTGTTGCCATATCATGTACCTGCATGTACCCGCGACTGTCCTCTATACTGTTTCGTTTCTTTCTATCACCTGCTCTCACTGTTTATTACCTGTCCATCTACACGCACGTTGTACGAGGCCTAGCAGGCAGTTTACCGATATACATGCAACAAATGTTTCCATCATTTCGTTATTTTTTTTTTTGTTAAATTTGCAGTAAAAAATATCCTATCATTTAATCCTGACCGTATAGAATACGTATTCAAAATTTGAAGGCGATCGAAATATTAACTTACATTCAGGAAAAACACCATTTTCTTAAACCAAGAGAATAGATTTTCTTATGAACAAAAATTCAGTCAAGTAAATATTTATTTAATTATAATGTTCTAATTACTTAAATTTAGCTCATCATAATCTAAAAATAAGCATTATCATTTTCTAGAAAACGTTTCTTTCAAACAAGCTGATTAAAAAATTAAAATAGAAAACCTGAATTTCTTAAATTTAGTAATCATATACCTGAACACAATACTTTTGATTCTCTAAAAAAGGCTTTATAGAATCAAACTAATATTTTCTAGAAATTAGTATTTAATTGTTTTTATACAGTATATATAGAACAGAGTTACACAATACATATATAAATAAATATGTTCTTAATCTAAGAAAACAAAATTTTCAGAAGAATCTGAAGGTTATTATATTAAAACAAAAAAGTAATGCATTGAATTCAGAAAATCTAATAGCTAGAATTGCAAATAATATAAATACTTAAATTATAGATTGATCAAATTTGTGGTCAAAGATTTTTCTGATACTATCAAAAGAACAATATTATCGAATTAATTAAATAAAAATTTTCTTAGTTTAAGAAATAGATTTTTCGAGACAATTCATTAAAATTATATACTGCTAAAATTCTAATAGAAAGTAAATATTCTACTATCGCCAACATACTACTCGTGGAATCTAAGCTACCAACGACTCGAGGAAGATGTCAATACCTTTGCCATAATTACTTGATAAAATTCTATCTAACGAAAGCCTACCCATTCATCAAACTATATATCAATTTTTATCAGAATCAAAAAAGAAAAGTAAACTCAATTCAAAACGGAAAATTCCTATTAAAAAATTCAAAATATAATTTATTCCAACAAGAATATAATGTAATTATTGCATCATTGCCTTTTAACAAGCAACTAGGTATAACTCTACAAAAATCTTCTGATATGAACTCTGATTTTAACAAATTTATTCCTGAACGAGCAATAAAAATTTTCACTGATGGCAGCAAAAGTAATAACTCAGCGTCTGTAGGTACAGCTTGTTATTGTCCATGTCCGGAAGCCACTATTTTTCAATCAATTTATAAACAGGCTAAGTACTTAAAGTTACAAAAAATATTTCACACAATAGTTTTCCTATCAAAATATATTTTTATATTATGCGTTTTATTTATACGTTTATTTTCTACAATTAACATTTTTCGAAAAAAAAGTTATTCGAAGGTATCTGTGTTTCATATAATCGTAAAATTTTTCAGGGGATCCCAAGACGAAGCTATTGAATTTTTCTCTAAAAATTTTTTTTAGCTTATCTTCTAGCCACATCATAAATTTTTTTGCCCATCGAATGGATACACCCTGATACCGGCTCTGCACCTGTATACCTGGCCTGTCCGTCACCTTGACTCGACGAGGCCAGCTGCTATTGCATTACAGTGTCTATATATACAGACTTTCATATGTATATATATATATATAAAGTGACGACAGTGGCGCTTTCCAGTGGTTGGATAACCCAACTACGAAAAGTTACCCAAAGACTGGATATGCACTGGACTCAACGATTTGTACAGAAGTGTTCTTGCAGTTTCTGGTATAAGCATCTATCTTCTTTGCTAGTACAGACCTAGCGCAGCTTCCGAGTATAATGTTCATGTATAGTTTCTGATTCAATAATTTAACTTTGCTAAATAAAACAAATTTTTTAAATTAAATTTATTTCAATATGACTGACGAAAAAAGTTCAATACAAGAGTTTAAATTAGATCCAGATTGTGAATTACGTTTCGAATTAGAAAGTAAGAATGAAAAAGTAACTTTAGAGGTATGTAGTTATACGATTATAAATGACAATTGAAAAGTTTTAGTCAGTTGTTACTTTACTAAATAAAACTTTCGTATAATACCATTTTAAATATCGACCCCTATTAACCAATAGGTTAAAATTTTAATTTAAATCAGCGTCAAAATAATATCACGTTGAATATACAATTTAAATTTGTATTAGATATCAAATAATACTTCTGCTTAATGAATATTACTACTAATAATAAATACAATAATCTGCAACTTTTATTAAAGTATTATAGGATCTAGGTAGCATGCAAATTAACATATATTTCTGAGTTTTAAAATATATATATTAATTTAATTTTTATGCCAGTGTAATTTAATTATGAATTATTTTTAGTTATTAAGTTAAATATTGATATAAATCTTTATTTTTCAGTTAAAAAGTGGTTTAGCTGAAGTATTTGGAACAGAATTAGTCAAAGGTAAAAAATACGAATTTACTTGTGGAGCTAAAGTTGCAGTATTTACTTGGCAAGGGTGTACTGTTGAATTAATAGGAAAAACTGATGTTAGTTATATAGCAAAGGAAACACCAATGAGTTTATATTTAAATTGTCATGCTGCTATGGAAAGAATGAGAGAAGCAGCTGAAAAAGATGATACAAGAGGTCCTATTGTTATGGTTGTAGGGCCTTGTGATGTGGGAAAATCAACTTTGTGTAGACTTTTATTAAATTATGCTGTCAGAATGGGTAGACGTCCCATTTATGTTGACTTAGATAGTGGACAGGGACATATTGCAATACCAGGCACGGTAGGGGCACTACTTGTTGAAAGACCATCAAATGTTGTTGATGGATTTAGTCAACAAGCTCCTTTAGTATTTCACTTTGGACATAAAACTCCTAGTTCGAATTCAGTTCTTTATAATCTTCTTGTAACAAGATTAGCTGAAGTTTGTACAGATAGATTACAAGCAAATAAAAAGGCCAAGGTTTCTGGAATAGTTATTAACACATGTGGATGGATTAAGGGAGTAGGCTACAAATTGTTAACACATGCTGCACAAGCTTTTGAAGTTGATACAATTTTAGTTTTAGATCAAGAAAGACTTTATAACGAATTAGTTAGAGATATGCCAGATTTTGTAAAAGTAGTTTTTTTACCAAAAAGTGGTGGTGTCGTAGAAAGATCTCAAATGCAAAGAAATGAAGCTCGTGATCAATCTGTTAGAGAGTATTTTTATGGATCAAGAACTCCACTTTATCCACATAGTTTTGAAGTGAAATGGAGTGAAGCTAAATTATTTAAAATAGGTGCACCTATATTGCCATCTTCTTGCATGCCATTAGGTATGAAGGCAGAAGATAATTTAACTAAATTAGTTGCTGTCACCCCAGGGCCTAGCTTACTCCACCATTTGCTCTCAGTGTCATTTGCTGATTCACCAGAAGATGATGTTGTCCAAACAAATGTGGCAGGATTTGTTTGTGTGTAAGTATAATAAAATTTATTTAGAATATTTATTAATTTTATATTATTTGCATAAATAATGATTGATACATTTAATGAAGTTTAATTTCTTATCCTATTAAAGTTGTTCCTTGCAAACTTGTCATAAAATAATTTAGATATTTTTCATCATTTTCTTAATATACTATTATTTTTCTGAACTTTTTAGGTGTAATAAATAATTGATCTATAAGTTTAATATCAAGTATTCTTTCCAAATATTTTTTTCATACTTTTTAAACATTGGTTCATAACATTTTTTAAAGATATATTATGGTACAAAAAGTCATTTTGATCAATACTATAGTTTTAATTTGTAAATATTTTTCAAAATTATAATATTGTTCATATAAATTGATTCTCCTTATTTTCATTCAATATTGTAGAAAATATATTTCTTAAAACATTTTTTTACAGCACCAATGTTGATGTAGAACGTCAAACTTTCACAATACTGAGTCCACAACCCAGACCATTACCAAATCATATTTTGCTTTTAAGTGAAATTCAATTTATGGATACTCATTAAAATAATAGGATATAATATTTAAGTCTTATCTGTAAATAAATATATATAAAATCTGGCTTTACTCTTCTTTTTATTATGGGTGCTAATGAATTTTTCCTTTTTTGACCATGTAAATTATTTACCTATCACTTAAAATTTAATATAAATATAATAATATAATCTAAATTTAATTAAAATTAAATTTCTTATATAAATATGACAGTGAATTATTAAAAAATAAAATTAAAGTATTCAAACGAAGCATAAGATTTAAATTAAATCTAACATGGTTTTTATCTAATTATAAGATAAATCAGAATATGTCATATAGCTACTGTTTTCTTTACACTCTCTCTTTCTATCTGTGAACGCGCGTGTGTGTATGTATATGTATATAATTATGAAAAAATATATTTGATATAATTGTTTATACTAATATATGAATTGTTTTTAAGTAATAGAATACTCTGTTTTTCTTGATTTGGTTTAAGATATATTTTACAAAAAAAAGTTTAAACTTTAAACCAAATAATGTGTATAAAATTAGCTTTGTTTTAATATAATTGAATGTGATTGATGGCAGTCCATATATACAACGATTTTTAAAAATAAAACAAAAATAAAAAATAATTCTTTTTATTGATATTTGGTTCAGACATTGATAATATTGAAATCATATTTTGAATTGATATTTGAAATATTTTTTTAATTAATTTTTGCTTAAATCAACTTATGTTTAAATATAAGTAAATTTATTAACATCTCAAAATTGTATATAATAAATTTTAGTATTTTATATTTAGACATAAATAATTAATCTTAATTTACTTAATACTTAATTATTGTACCTTAAAAAATTGTTAATAGTGCATCAAGCGTTTAGTAAGAAGTAAGAATTGTGTGAAAATGAATAGCAATTGACAAATAGCATCTATTTGTCAAACTACAAAAAAGTAAAAGAAACTGTACCAATGAATAAATAAAATGCACTTATAATTTAAAAATAAAGGAAACCCAGGTTGCTAAATTAAATAATATACCATTAAAATTAAATATATATAAATTAATATAAATCATTGATAATAGTAAATATTTAAAATGGCATTAAAAAAGTTTTTCTTTGAAAGAAAATATAATCAATTTTTTATCTGATTTTCTGAACAGTATTTACTTACTAAAGTATATAAAACGAATTTAAATATAAAAAATTTATGGTCATTTTATCTAATAAGTTCAAGATAAATGTAAGATATATAATAAGATTCAATGTAAAAATCTATATTACTCTTATTATTTCTTGATATATTTATATATTTTTAGTAGTGTTACATATTTTGAATTAGTTAAAGAAAGAATAGAAAAAAAACATTAGCGTTTCATAACAATTAAATTTATAATAAACTTTTACAATGATCACTACTATATGTTAGTGTTTTTTTTTATTTAACTATTTTTATGGACTATAAAATTCTTTTAAGAAATATATTGACAAGAACTGGATGAAATTCACTTTCCGTTTCACCTCCAAAAAGTCTGATAGACGTTGTCTGTGATATACTTCTGAAAATTTCAACATAATGAACTTCGTTTTGAGATTTAATGTACATCGTTTACATAGAAAAAAGTAAACGAATCTATTCCTTTACTGCTTGAGCCAAGAACTTATGCCGTTAAAAAAAAAGAAGAAAAAACAAGAATTCATAAAACTGTACAAAAAAGTAGCTTTGAATAAACAAAATTATTTCTACAAAAGAATGAAAAGGAAATAAAATAAAATAAAGAAGTAAATATACAAATGCTTATCTATATACTCTTATTATTGTAACAAATTCAAATTATAAATTTAAAATATTAACATCATAGAAAAAAAATTTGTTTTCAATAACAACAATAATAATAATATAATTTTAAAAGTAAATGAAAAAATAAATCGAGGATTTTGGAAATTCTGATAGTGTCAGATTAAATTCAAATTAATATAACAAAAGTTTGCAAAGTGTTCATAGTCCTGCAATGGAAACTAATTATTTAGGCAAAATTGAAAATGATTAATATTATATTATTTATCAAATCTTTTAAAATTATAGGAAATGATAGGTAAATGTTTCAATAAACATATAAATTAACACAATACACATTAGGATTAATATAAAATGTATTATAATAGTCGTTTGTATATTTAGATTCGAATCAAAATAAATTGAAAAATTGAAATGCGAGCCGTGACAACAAGCAGATGCCATAAATTTCTCATTATATAGGTCCTCTGTACATACATAAATTGACTTATATACTTGCAAACATAAACTTTCATATAACACAATCAGATGTTTTGAACTATTCAAAATCCTACCTTCTCTCAAAACACGAAATAATAAACATACAGTATTTTTTGTCTGTTATTCATCACATAAAATATCCAGTCATGTTTTGCAATATCTTTATTTTTAATTTTTTTTAATGAATAATGTGCTTAATTTACTTTGTCATCATTGTTTATATATCACGTTAAGTTCGTGAAAAAGCTATTAATCAACAACAATGTAAAAAATGATTGTGGTCGGTGCCTGGTCTTAATTAATTATTGTTTACAACCCTCTCCATTGGTTTCAATATGTTAATGAGGTATAGATATGAAATTTTTTTAAAGGCATTGCATTAATTATTGCTTGCAGTTCTTTTTTTCATTTTTATTTGTATACCTCATTATTATACCAGAAAATCAGGGGAGAAACATTTCGAATGACTATTCGTGTGCTTGTTGGCTAGTAAAGAAATAAGGCTAATTGTCAATAGTTTTGACAATACATCCTAGTTAAAAAAATTTTATTCAAAAGCTACATCACATTATCGAGCTTATTTTATATATTAATAATTGCAATTTAACTTGCACAATTCAAATAACAATGTACAAGGGACTAAAAATATTTAAAAATTTTTAAGAATATTGTGTATGTGTTTTGAAAGCTTTAACTTCAATCTATTTCCAGATTTATTAGTTACATAATTTTAAATAATTTTATTTATAATTTTATGTAAGTTCTATAGTATCTAAAATAAAAAATCTTGTTATTTATATCAAATTAACAAAGAAAGAAAACATTATTTATGAGTAGTTCAGCCTATGAAGTCAGTACAGTTTCTCCCACAGATTTCGTTAGGAGAGCGTCGATTATTTGTATAATTTATAAAAACATCACCCAATTGACAAGATGCATTCATCATCAAGGAGTAAAATCACAAAACTCCTTGTAGGGCAGATGCCCATTGCAAGTCCGCTCATTGAACAAAAATTTCGTTCGACAAAGAGAACGTAAGTAGACGACAGTAGCATACAAATGGGCTTTAGTATCGCGTACTACGTAGTTGATGGGTCAGAGTATAGAACAGCGTGAAAAAAAACTTGGAGGCTTCCTTTGAGGTTCTATAGCTTTTAACTGATGACCGCCTCCTTTTGGTGGATTTGATGCCTCCTAAAAAACAAAAATTATATTAATTTTATTATAAATAATAAAAGAAATTATATTAAAACAGAAAACCAACTGTTGAATTGATATCACAAGAAAGAATAAGTAATAACAATTTATATTACAGAAACGTTAAAAATTTAATGCTCAAATGCATTAAATATTTTTATTCTAACATAAATACTTTTCAATTTCTTCAAATATCTATATGTCACCTAAAAGATTCATTTATATGTGATATCAAATATAGACAATGGAAGAAAATAATTAAATATACAGAATATCAATATTTAAATATAAAAATAGAAATATAAAACTTCTAATGCAAAGTCAAAGATGCCTCGTATTTCAATGATCATACCTTCGTAAATCTCAACAACATTATATCTTAAATCTTTTAAAAAAAATTTATATGCCAATCATATCTTAAATGTTAGGTTAAGAAAATCGTATTTTTGAAAACTTTTATTACATAATTCTAAATTGAGTGTCCACACTTTACATTTTCAATGGAAATTTCTCACACGAATGCTTAAGTTATACTACTATATATAATTTTTTAAAAAATATTCTCAGTATACGATTTTGATGAAATGTTATTAGATACAATTATGGAAAATAAGATTCAAGATATATTTCTATAATTATTTTAAAGTGTATAAAAATGATAACAAAAAGTACAAGCCATTCCTGTTAAGGGCAGTAAGTGATACTATTATTGTATTAAGTGCATTATTTCAGTCCAAATATTCATATATACTAATAAATGCAATATTTGAATATTTTTATTATTATTTACATATTATTTTATGGAAATATAGAAATAATATAAAAAAAAATCTTGTCAATACCAGAACTTAATGAAGCAAATAAAATAATAATTTAAAAAGATTACAAAGGATGCAGTTGCAATAAATGAACACAGTGACAGGATAAAGTTACCTTCTGCCAATATAGACCAGCACCAAACAGAGGAAAAGAGGCATGGGAAACAAAGAAATATTTGTTATTTTATGTGGGTTGATCATCATTAAGATTCTTAGTTTTTGTTTTATTTTGATATTTTGTTTCAAAATTAAATGTCGTATAATATTATTTTCTTTTACTATATATTGAATTCAAAAAATATCTAAAAATATTATTCCATAATATTTGTTTAATATAAATCCTTGAGTTGCATAGAAACCAGGTATTTTCAGTAGAAGTTAATAATTAAGAATAAAGAGATCAAAGTAGTTAAATAGTTTAGTATATATTTTATATAATAAATAGTTTAGCAAAATTAAAATTTGTAAAACGAATCAAATTTATTAATCGAAAACTCTACAATAACGATGGAATTTATAATAGGCGATTAATTTAATAAAAAAAAGTACATTTTGACACCTTACCAATCTTTTTTCCATTTTCGCTTTGATATCCCGTGCAAGGGTGAAAAAAGCTTCCTCAACGTTGATGCTCGACTTAGCCGATGTTTCCATAAATTTTATGCCATATTCAATGGCCAGTGCCTCTCCCCGCTCTTTCGACACCTGTCGTTTAAGCGTCATTTCGCATTTATTTCCCAAAAGCATCTTTTCAACGTCGGCCGACGCGTTCTCCTCTATGTTACGAATCCAGTTTTTTATGTTCTCAAAACTTCTCTCGTTTGTAACGTCGTACACCAGCATGATCCCCATGGCCCCTCTGTAATACGCTGTTGTTATTGTGCGAAACCTTTCCTGTCCAGCTGTATCCCTAAAAATCATATTCATTATTTTATTCGTTTTAAATCTTGGATAAGTTAATTAATGGGAAGTTAATCATGAAGTTACACGGAATAAAAAATAGGGTACGTGAATAAATTCAATCTGCTGGTAAAATTATAATATTAAGCAATGAATAATTATAATTAGAATAATGTAAGGCATATCAGCCATCACTTTTAATTAATATATTCATTCAGAAGTCTTATAAATGATACTTACAAAAACTATATATAGTTCCAAATTTTCAAAGAATTCTATAAACAAATGCTTTGAACATTAGCACATATTAAAGTTTGTGTCTTGTTTTAACTAAAGTCAAAATATATGATTATATATAGAAGATAATAATACAATAATTTGCAATTAATAATATATTTTTATTACTCTTTCATTGGTTGATACCACGTTTTTATAATATATAGACAATTAATACTTTGTTTACGATATAATTTTAATTTTAATTTTTTAACGTATTTGGTATAAACTAAAAATTTACTTTTATAAGAAGTGGATGTATGTTATGGATAACGAATTTGGTTCAGATTGAGTGAAGCAACTCCAGCATCAGCTCCAAACTGAGTCCTGTAAAGTTTTAGAACCTAAACCTCTCACATTTCCAAGATATGGTACTTTCTTGTTTAAATTACTAATAAAATTGGATTTTTATGTAGTATGAAATTTTATGTAGTAAGATAAATGTTTTAGATGAAAAACACTACTTATTCCGTTGAATTTGCAAAAAGAATAACATTTAAATTAAAAAACTTCTAATAAATACATGCTAATGAACGTGTAGTTTCTTATTTATGGTATGTTGAAATAGTTTAGCTGAATTTACGCACACATTATTAGCTTATTTCTATTATAGATTTTCGAAAAAATAATTTCAAATTTAATCATTTAGTCACATAAACTCATTTTCTACAAAGCCTTTTTTCTAAGTTACACGCGTATATTCAGTTTATTCAGGTTTAGTAAATCGTTCGATACCGTCATCACAAGATTATTATTATTATTTTTACAAGTACGGAGTTAGGTCTTCGGGATCCTTGGACGCATGGGAAACCTCTTCGCGTTCCTCCCTAAGACCATCAATCGCTATAATCGGCAGGCCTCCCAGAACAAAATTATTCTGTTAGCCTTGACGTCCTCTAAATTTAAGGATGCAGCCATTAAATACTGCCACCTCCTTTCAGATATGTTTGGATAGTGGCACAGGATATGTTCAGGGGTTTCATCCTCTGTGTAACAAAAGCGACAGGAGGGGCCCCTTGTAAGACCCATCTTGTACCTGTGAGCATTAAATTTACCGTGTCCCGTGAGGATCTCGGTAAATACCTTGGCCCTTCTTCTACTGAGGCCAAGAATAACCTTGCTCAAGTTCTTTGCGTTTCTAATGGAAATGAAGGCTTGGGTCTGCCTGTATTCCCATTTTCCTCACATTGTCGGTTGTTTTCCTTCGCTGCCCATCCCTCTATCTCCTCCTTGATGAGTGTTGCAGAGCCCTACAGCCGGCTCTGGACCACTATGGATCCCATTGTGGCAAGATATTACGCCACCATCTTTCTCTTTATTCCTTGATGGCCCAGGGCGCACAGTAGCATGATCTTTGCCTTCTCAGCCAACCTGTTCAAGACCAGATAACAGTCTGTAACCAGCTTGGATTTTGTAGTATAGCTATTTAGTATGTATATAGCTATTTAGCTGTAGCATGCGCTTACTGTCTAAGCAGATGCAAATACGGATGGTGGGGGCCGCCTCCGCGATCATCGCAAGATAGATTATTATATAATTATTTTGATTGACTCCAAAGCATTAGTGAGAATTGGATATCTTTTTATATTCCAAATAGGAAACATGCGGTGGAATAGACATACTTATCATTCTATTGCTATAGTATTGTTTTTGACTTCATCAGTTTTACCTATCGTTGCTTCCGTATAAAAAGGTCCTATTTCTCAAACCATTTTTTTCTTTTTTACTTTCAGGTGGTATCAGTAACTAAATTCGCGGCATTTCATTAAAAATACGAAAATATACGATATATATATTACATATACGGCTTCTCAGGGAAATATTTATTTCGTGCTCGGGAGGTAGAATATGATGTCCAAGTGTCTCAGAATGACTTTTTTATCGTCCAAACCGGAAACTCCCCTTAAAAGTTATTCCGAGGCATCTGGACATCATATTCTACCACCCGAACATGAAATTACAATATTTTCTCGTAGAAGCCCTAAGGTATATATATATATATATATATATATATATATATATATATATATATCGTATTTTAAATTAAATACCATAAATAATTAGTTAGTGGTGCCAACTGAAATTGAAACCAAAAAGACGGTCGGCGAAATAGCACCTTTTTGAAGTGACCCTCAGATTGCGATAGCGACGATATATACATAGTTTTAGAATTGTTGGTAAAGTAACTCTTCCTTTTTTGCCATCTTATTTATTGTAATTGAAAAAAATAGCCTATATCATTCCGAAGATAATATTGAATCTATATTTCGAATTTTAGAGCAATCTGGTCAGTAGTTTTTTGTTTAATGGAAATAAATAAAAACACGCTTTGTCTTTAAAATTAATATGCTATTATATGTTATGATGATATGATATACATATGAACTTATTTCTAAAACCCTTGCCTTATAGCATATTTGCGCATTACTCATTATTTTTCGTGACTGATTACATTATTTATTAAATATATATTTTATTCTATATTGTTTTTATTATACAATGTGTAGAATTTGACCGAAATTACAATTAATCTCCTTTACGTTAATTTTAAGGCCTTTTCTACAAACAGAAATCCCTATTTTGCATTCCAGAAATGAGAAGAATGGAACATTGTACGTTTAGATACTTAGTCTTGAGTCAATGTGATATATGAAGGCCGTGTTTTAGTTTAAGAGTAATTCTTCAATCGGGTATCATTGTGAAATATGTGAAAGATAAATCCTGTGTCATTTGGCCAAGGAACTTAGGATTAAGGTCTATATCAACCATTATTTTCAATTATTAAGCAAACTTAAATTAAATTTAAATTTAATTTAGATTAAACTTAAATTAAATTTAAATATTAATTAAAATATGAGTGATAAATTAAAAAATTTCTTAATAGCAACTAATTAGTTCATATTGCAATCATTTATGATGTTCCAATTGATCCTTCAATTTTTTAAAGAAACTTACTACTCAATAAACTTACCTATACTTTTAGAAATATTGACTTTAGATGATAAGCATACAATATTATTAAAATGAATTGTTTATAACAGTGGACCAAGTTTTACATTTATGACTGAATATATTACAAACACTAAAATCTGATAGATGCATGCACGTACTGTTGCTGCTCTCTATTCCCCCCTCTCTTTTTCTCTTTCTCTAAATTTAAAGTATTATTTTATAATTTGAACATTAACTGAAAAATTAGATTTAGAGTTCACAACGATATCCGACTATATCGCAATATTGAGAACCATACATTCGTAGTATATTCAATACTTTGACGATGTGAACATATTAAAACTTTTTCTCAATTTGAATAATTCTACATGTACAATATTCAAATAAATGTATAAAAATATGTTTATAATATTGCACAGTTTTAATAGGTTAGGATACCTTTGAGTTCATTTAAAGTGTTCAAATCGATATTATAATGAGTTGTAACAAAGTAAATTCAGTTAATATCAAAATTGTAATAAATAATTTATCCGCTAGTATGCTTTGTTTAATAAGCAATTTTTAGATTTTCAGTTAATATCAAAATTATAATAAATAATTTTTAGATTGTCGCCCAATTTTACATTGTCTGATTAATACTAATTTATAAAAGCGCTTATTTAAAAAAGTTTTAAGCAATATTTCAAATATAGTCTCTTTTATGATTTCAAACTTCGGTGTTTTATATTTTTATAAATATTGTAAAACTCACCATATCTGTAGCTTAATTTTCTTTCCGTCAAGTTCTATTGTGCGTATCTTGAAATCAATTCCTACAACATAAAAGTAGATCATTCAGTAACTTTAAAAATAAATAAATAGAGCTTTAATTATGTTAATGATCAGATGATGATTGATCAGATGATTTTTAATTAGTTAATGAGAGATTTCAAGTAATTTTTTTCGGTTTGGCTTAGACATATAGTTATATATTAATAGGTACATGAAATACATTTCATCCTTTTATTGTTTAGATTCATTCTCTCAATATGTACAAGTATTAAGCATTAATTGATAGTATACAAGTATTCTAATTATTAAAGTTAGATATAGAAGCAGTTGTACATAATAAAAGAAACATTGTTTTATGCATACGCATAAAAAAAATCTATAATATTTGACGTCTTGTAACTTTTTCAAATATTATAATAATTGAATCATATTGTTGTATGTATAATCCCGCCTAAAAATATATCTTAAATAATGGTAATTGATATGAAATAAAAAGACCTGATTACGATTTTATAATAAATATTGTGTGTGCAGTTCGCGCCCAACATTTGTCGAGTGAAGACGTGTTTACTATCATTGTCTATATTCATAAATACTGTAGTATTACTGTAAACGTATACAGGACTTACCCTGCTCTTTTATCGCTAATTACGCATGTGTAAAAAACTTAATGACTAACTCAGATAGTTTTCTCCCATTTTACTCAAAAAATAGTCAAACAATTAAAGAAGTAGCATCTTTTTTGACAAGATCCAATTGAAGGCAAGTAATATGCGACATCAACTCAGATCTGGTTCGAAAACACGATCCGATATTAATATACATTACTGTATTGAAGGATTAAATTTAGCTGATTAGACCTATGCGATTAGCAATTTAGTACAGCCTAAAAACGCAAATCTCCACATTTGCATAAACTTAAGTATAATAAAGATCTCGTAAAAGAATTAACTGCTAAGTATATATAGGAAAGTATTAACATAAATGGCCAAATCTTTATAATTCGAGCATCGTAACAAAATTACAACCATTTATATTTTCAAATGTTTTACCGGGCATACCCAATAATGTTTTAGAAAACATTTTAGATGAAATGAACATTAAATATGGATCTTCTGTTACTCTCTTAAATGCAACAATAGCCAAGGGATGATACAATCGCGTAGGAAAACGTCATCAAAATTCCATAATTTGTCAAAACTATAAAGTACGAGGACTTAAATAATTTCATTTATTCAGGTTCAAACGTATTCAAATGTTTTCTTTGTAATCTTAAAGGCTCTTCAGTGAAAAATTATGTAATTAATCAAGATTTTCCAAATAGTTTCCCAGGTATTAGCCATAATAGCAACGATAATAAAAATATGAAAGTAACTACATATACAGTCCCTGTAGTAAATAAAATAGTAATACCTGTATTATATGTATAGTATATATTATATATAATATAAAGACGATAAAGGATATAAGGACGAAAAAAAACACACTTAGAATTTAGTTCGAATGCCTCACAAATGAAACTGACATAATGCTTAATAAAATACACCATATTCTAAGGAGATAAGAATTAAAAAAGGAAAGAAAAATATAAATCTAGCAGATTCAAAATAAGAATGTATCGCCCCTTTCCGAAACTATAGCATGGAGTATATATTGTCAGAAAATTCTGACAAATTAGACGAATTATATGTAAAGTTCATCATATATTCACAAATTACGCAAATTTTTGGAGGGAGCTGAATTTAAACTTTTCTTACACTATTCGTACACAGAAGGTTTAAGGATTGGCAATAATCTTATACTTAGGAAGTAACGGGGGATTGGAATAATATTAAACATGAATACTTTTGAGGTTTGGATAAACAAATTGATATTTTTTAATACTGAAGTTACTAGAAAAATAATCGAAATTCTCAGTTCTAATAGCGATGTAAAAAAAGAAAAATTGAAAATTAGAAAACATATACAGAAAGAAAATAGTATGTTTCATTCCTTGCATGGAAGTTAATTATTTACCTCGTGAGGTATTTTACTTTCAAGTAAAGCGAGACAGAGAGTCTCACGAGGACAATATTTATAATTTGCCTATTATACTCTTGTACGATATTTTATATTACAACAGCCGAAAATTTATCCTAAAGTTGTGATTTGGAGGTTGGAGTGATGTGTACAGATTTACGAAACTGTCAAATATAAACATTATTGTTGATGAGAACATCCTCTGATTGTTCTTAAAATTAATAATTTTGTTTTCTCAGTAATTAATAATTATATTTTCGCGATTTTACAAAGATGTTGTATTTTAACTTTAATTTTACTTCAGTTTCTTTGAGGAGCTATTTTAAAATTACTAAAATGTTATTTTAAATTTATATATAATTATCATGAAATATATAAATATCCTATAATATTTCTTGTAATTTAATATAATCGGCCCGTCTTAATAGGACGTGTCATTATTTGAATCAAGAGTTTTATATTTTACACCATAACAGCAGTATATCATCAAATAATAAAAATTGAAATCATCACAGAAAGTTTTAAAAACAAAAAAGCAATGAGAATTTCTCGTATTGAGGCGAGGCACAATGACAACATGAAGTTTTATGCGTTTTACACGATGTGACAATTATTTTGACCATTTACAATAACTACAAAAAAAATGAAATTGAGAATAAAGATATTTACAATTGTATCGATATCAAAAAAACGTTACTTAATGAATCAGGTATATCTGTCATAAAATCTGTAGATAATCTTATTCACAATCTGTGCACAGCAGAATAATTTTATATTTAGATTATTTTAGAAAAATAAATTGTTCATAAATATTAATGAAAAGTTATAAAAATAAATATTTCGTTTTTTTAAAAATGATTAAGACTTTTTATTTATTTAATATAGAAATTTGTAAATTTAATAAATTTTTATGGAATCTTACATAAAATTGCGAAAGAGAAGGGGGGCAAGGGAGAGAGGAACCAGTGACAATCTTGCAAGTAAGTATTTTATGTTTGTGGGGGAATGCAAAATTTCTAAAATAAGTCTTACGTAATTTATGGATATATATATATATATATATATATATATATATATATATATATATATATATATATAGTCCCTAACTATTAGGAAATTAAACGAAATAATAGTTACATTTGAAATACGAAACCATTGCAATCATTGTCAATTAAAAAAGCCGTAAACTAATATTTGGATTAATTTAAAAGATTGAATGTTTTATAAGTATAGTTTAAAGCATTTGAAATTACACTTGAAATAATGTCTCGTGTTATCTGCAGGTCGAAAGCTTTATATATATATATATATATATATATATATATATATATATATATATATATATATATATATGCAGACTGCAGAGATAGAAACGATCATCGCGCCGGCGATTTGGCCGATCAACGCTCGACTTTGTGCAGGGCGTCCATCGCCGATGGGCTCTCTCTCTTTCCCCCGACCCCTCTCTCCCTCTCACCCTCTGTCTCTCACTCGACACACCCAAGAAGAACGATTGGCTGGCAGTAACGAAGAGTACCGCAGCGCATACTTCATAATAACGAAAGAGTGCGCGAGTAAACGATATTTTTTTGAAGAGTGCTTCTTATTCGACACACTGCCAGATATAGAAGAATTCGGAAACATTACAGACCCATATCTAGAATAGCTAAATTAATATATCAATCTGTTTTCTAACAGATTTTTTTTTAATATATAAACTGAGATATAATATCTCTCTCTCTCTCTCTCTCTCTCTCTCTCTCTCTCTCGTATTAACAGTTTTATTATTATTTAATTTATTACATTTTTATATATATATAATGGAACGCGTTATTTTTATTTATTTAGAATCTATTTTTTTAAAATAAATGTTTAGTACTTTTGTAATTCTTTAATATGTTTATTGAATTTATGACGCAATTTGCGAGTTCCAAGCCTGTATAATAAAATTAAATTTCAATTTGAAACCTTCTCTCCGCTCTATCGATCTATCTATCTATCTATCTATCTATCTATCTATCTATCTATCTATCTATCTAATAAATATATGTAATAAAGTGTGATCGATTTCAAAATTCGTTCGATTTGGATACAAACTGCATACTTGTTGCTCTCGTTTGTGTTAGATCTGGTATAGTTTTCAATATATAATCCTTTGATATCTTTACGCAGTAATAATAAGAATATTAGAATATTAGAATTTTGTATAGTCATGAAATTACATTAATGAGTTCAATATAATTCAGAGCTTTATAATCTGCGTATTATACGTTATAAAATTTTCTCATCCATTTATATATAAGCTCGAAGGACTTATCAGATTATCGATTACACGAGTATAAAATCTGAATCGTTAAATTTTATTATAAAATTATACGAAATAATAATTTTGATCGTTAATTTATAATACCTTAAATAAGCGTTATAAATTAAGATAAAAATATATTTATCAATAAAATCAAAAGTGTATATCGATATCGCTCGTAACAAGGAGGAACGGGCTTTCAGCAACTATAATTACTTCCATTATACTGACAGGCGCTATTGATTTTATAAGAGCTGTTATAAACAATTTATATATAATTTTAACACCAACATGCTTACCGAATTTTAATTCTAAAAGAGATCCGTATGGACCGTTAATTTAATTAATTAAGTAATTAATTGAATAATAATATATCGGACGTAAGGTAGAGAGTATCGTAATAAATATAAAATTCATAGAAAACGTCTGTTATCGATCTATATGCTGGTTTCCTTTTTCATGTTAAAATATAGTGTAGCAACAACGTACCCTAATTATGCTTATAATTTATAGTTATATAAAACAGATTACTATTTTTTTTAGATAACTTTCATATATATCAGCATAATTAATTTCAATTGAATATTATGAACAATATTAAAAGAAAATAATTAAACTTTATGTTTCACAAGTTGAATTGTATCATGTTTGTATATACTATAAAATCATAGCCAATTTTATTTAAAGAGAAAAAAATATTATTCGTAGATTATAATAATGCAACGTCTTTATGAAATATATAAACATTAAATTTTATAGATTATTTATCTTTAAAAATTTTGTATTTGCTTAGCTTATAAATCGACCAAAGTGCTGTTATCGAATTTGATAAAATTTCTAATGTATTAGTAAACTAACATTAAATGATCGAATTATTAATAATCATCGTTATTACACCTACTGTACAATAATTAAGCCTTTGGAAATACGAATATGATTACGGCTTAATTAGAGCATAATTCAAAAACATTATAAATCTGTACGTTTACGTTAAAAAAAAAAACCAGTTATACGCGCATGAAAATTGCTATTGAGTTATATTCAATATTGTTATTGTTGAAAGTCATCTGATATAAATTCTTGAAACCATCGTGTTGCATTTCAATTGAATGTATTTTACTTATTTATCTACATATTATTAATTTAATAAACTAGAAAGTGTTTACCAAATATAAAATCGATTTTCTTGATTGTTACCATTAATCAACCCAGTTCCTGCACCGAAATATCAATTAAAAAAGAAACATACATTTTTTACCATTACCATATATTATAATTATCGTATTCGTGTACTTTTTTCAATTAATATAGTCAAATGTCTTCATTTGTAGATTTGAATAAGAGGATTATGCTATTTGTTAGAAACAATTGAAAAAATAGTTTTTGATACATATATCAACAAATTTAATGTTGCGCTTATATATTTTTAAAGTATTGTATTTAAGTAACTCGTTGATAAATTTTTAATCCTTTTTGGGAAAATGAAGATATTGAAGATGAAAAATTTATAGGAACATGTCGCATTACCGATTGAGTCGTCGCCGTGTGTCTGTCTGTCTGCTTGTCTGTCTGTCTGCTCTCTCTCTCTCTCTCTCTCTCTCTCTCTCTCCTCTCTCTCTCTCTCTCTCTCTCTCTCTCTCTCTCTGTCCTGCTCTCTCTCTCTCTCTCTCTCTCTCTCTCTCTCTCTCTCTCTCTCTCTCTCTCTCTCTCTCTCTGTGTGTGTGTGTGTGTGTGTGTGTGTGTGTGTGTGTGTGTGTGTGTGTGTGTGTGTGTGTGTGTGTGTGTGTGTGTGTGTGTGTGTGTGTGTGTGTGTGTGTGTGTGTGTGTGTGTGTGTGTGTCAGTCACGAGAGTGAAACATCGACTGATTGAACAACCACTTAATTCTGCGACGTCATTATTCAAATATTTCTATGATATATTTATGCCTGTATGTATAGGTACGAGAACGGCAGCATGACAAGTGTTTTTTTTTTTTAAATAAGGTTTTTTATTGTACCAATATTAATCCGCAATTTTTCATTTCGCATTAATAAATAAGAGTATTGAAATAGACGTTTGCAAAGTTTAGGAAATTAGAAATTAACAACATTTCAAATTTTCAATCAGAAAATTGAAATTGACGTAAGACAATAAACATATTTTAATAAAAATCAATAATTTTTTCTTCACATTTATGCATAATATTGTATTTAAAAAATATACATTATATTATGGTTTACATATTTCCAGGGATAGTTCCATTTAAAGATGTTTTATTAATTACCAAAATTATATATAATAAATTTTTATAAAGAATACAATTTAATAATGAGTTGAAATAAGCTAGATGTTTTATTACATTAAAGTTTGTATATATTCTATGATCACTGATGTTTTATAATATACATATATCAATAAATATTTATAAATTATTTTCATATCAAAATATCTTATTTAAAAAGTTATTAGATTTATAAATTTAGCTTGAGGTTACAACTAGGGATTATTCAATATTAAACTAATTAATTAATAATATCTAATAATTGTTAATGAAAATAAAATATATGGTGTATATCTTCTATAAAACTTTTTTATCAGTAAAACAAATTATAACAATTATAAATTAAAACAAAAACTATAATAACTCTCTTGTATACCATCTAATGTCATTGGAAAGTTATCGATTCAAATATTATTTAAATCTTTTATTTTTATAGAAGAGTTTTCAATGTATAATTAAAAATGATATTCTTTAAGAGATATATTATTATTCAAATTAGTATAATGAATCAAATTTATTAAACTAAAATTTTACTATGATATTCCTTAAAATAATTTTGAACGAATGAAATTGACATACTAATGGTTATTGTTTAATCTTATTTCAGAAATACTGAATATTATTAAATATTAGTATAAACATAAATTAATGTTATGAAATAATTTGTAGATGTCCAGTATGAAATTGCTAATAAGAATGAACATTTACAAATTACCAATATTAGCTATTTTAAATACATAAAGCACTGATTATAAGCCTTTGATCAAATTCTCATTCCATTAGTCATCAATTGTAATAGCTTTTTTGACTTAGGGCTTTTTATACAAAATTCTTAATTTGAAAATCTTTATTTATGCTGTCCATATTATATTGACAGAAATTGTTTGCATTCTAATTTCATAATTTAAAATAAATTATTTTTTAATAAATTTTATTTTAACAGTCCATTTCAATATATCTTAACTATTTATTTTTACATAAAAAATATTTTATATTAGTGTATCAATTAAATATTATGATAATAAAATTGTGTAATAAAGTATGTAAAGTATAAAATAATGAAATATATATTTAGCATAAAAGCAAAATCTATTTGTTTATATAATAATATTCATCTACAGAAGCAAAGTATTAATAAATTTAATTTGAAAAAATATGTTTATCAACTGTAGACTTGTTGCCCTTATTCTGTACATGTCTACATATAAATTTATTGACAATGACTACTTAAATGCAACAAATGATAATGTAAGAGGCGCTGTGAATTCTAACCTACTCACTTATAAGCCTAATTCATTATTTCAACAATAAGGCAATAATAGAAACAAAGAGTAAGTACAGCAAACCTGATTCGCAATAGCATTTTTATTCTATAAAAACGATATATATTTTATGAATTTCTATATAAAAAAGTTAAGAAACAATGAGTAATGAGTAGAAGAGGTCTTCAAGGACGTCAATGGTATCATGTGTGGTAGAGAGGAAGAAATAAAAATAGTTAAAAGTTCAGAGAATGGAAAAAACAGGATGAGGACGCATATTATCATTATCATTGTTACACATTCACAGAAACTATAGTCTAATGCATGAGCACAATTTTTATTTATATATACTTTTAGATGAGTGCATACCGATAGTGGATATGAAGGTCGTGTTGAAAGCGTCCTCAGAGAAACGGAATAGGACGCAAGTTTTGCCGACGCCCGAGTCTCCGATCAGCAGTAATTTGAACAGATAGTCATAAGTCTTAGCCATTTCTTCGCTGCTCTTGTTTCACGACGCGCACACCTCACGAAATATCTACCTATCTAAGTAGTACTTCTCTCTTGAACACAAGAAGGAAACGCACAACACTCTTTTTGAAAAAACGAGAGAGTGCGGGGGAAAGGGGGGAGAGGTGAACCTTCGACGTTGTCGTCGTCCTTGTCGTCGTCGTCACCGTCGCCGACGTTATCGCGCCCTCGTCGAAATTTATTTCCGCACTACGTAGGACGGATACACATGCACATGTATCGCATGTAATAACGAAAGAGATATATGTGTTATATCGCGTGCAGAGGCACTATGTATATATATATATATATATATATATATATATATATATATATGTATATATGTATATGTATATATGAGTATGTGATGTATATATAGATATTCCGTATGGCTATCTCTTGTTCTTCCTCTCCTTTTCCTTCTTTCTTGCTTTCTCGTATAACTTGTATGGTCCGAGTGGAAGAAAGGGAATCATGCAAGCAGCACTGACCAAAAATTCTCGAGGAAGAGTTTTTCGGCTTGCCGCCTCCCAGACAGCACCGTGGCGCCGCGGTACACGATAACAAACGTGTACGAATTGGAGAAGAGAGAGAAAAAGAAATAGAAAGAGATAGGAAGGGAGGGAGAGAGGCAGAGCGAGAGCGAGAGGTAAATAGCCAGCTGTTGCGGTGCGTGCGCGTGCGAAAATTATCGTCTTCTCTCTTCCTCTTTCTCTCTCTCTCTCTCTCTCTATATATATATATATATGTGTGTGTGTGTGTGTGTGTGTGTGTGTGTGTGTATTCTTCAATTCTCTTTATGTTCACCCATCAACCGTTCACATCGCACATCGAAATCTTTAAGATCACTTGTTAGAAATTCTGTCCATTCAATCGGGTTTACTACTAATGTTCTTATTCTTTTCACGTGTAAGTTACTAAAAAATCACTCAAAAGCCTTATATCTATTTTTTAACTCTTCCTTTTTCTTTTACTACTGTTGCAGTAATGCGGTTATGTGTCAAAACAATGTCAAATCGTTAGTTAAAGTCTTTGAATGTAAGTTTCTTCTTTCACCCTTACCCGATTCACGATTGGCACGAGTCAGCGATGACTGATCCGCAAGCGTTTATAATATATACATATTTAACACCATGCATCAAGTATTGAGCACGCGTTTTATTAGAACAATATATAAATGTATATCACTTATGCTTTGTCGTTTTTCATATAAACACTCATGGCTCGAGCGGGAACGGCCGCAGCGACAGAAAGTGCAATGTGCAGTAAAATAGTGCACAACTGCACTGATTTGAAGTGCACCGTGCACGTACACTCGTACTATTGTATAAATGTATGCATCTGTATTATATATACAACTCTATATACAGTAGTGTATTATGCGCGTGCGTTTGCAGTCATATCAACGAATATAGATGCTGATAGACGTCTTATCCACTTCGTGCACGAACGCTAACTCTGCGCGAGCACTACCCGTGGCAGTTTCACCAATTTCAGGGTTCACAATATGTTAGTACTGAACTTTACTGCAAAATCTTTAAATTATATTTTGATTAAAAAAATTACTATATTAATATGCCATTAATTGCACAATAAAGTAATTTAGAATTATTTAATTGCTATTATAATTCTACTACTTTAAGAGTGCTGCATACCCTTGAAGTAAGTCCGAATCAATCGCAGCGACTATACTAGAGAATTTAAATGCGGTGATTTGCAGAACTAAACAAAATATTCTGCACTACCGACTTTTCAGGGACGTAGCTTTATTATAATTTTTGAGATGTGGAGCCCGTATAATTATATATACTATATATATATATATATATATATATATATATATATATATATATATATTATTTTTAATCCATTTGAATAGAAATTTTGAATAGAAATTTTTTAATTTCTTTTTTTTTTAATAATAGCCTTTTTTTCAATTTTTGATAAGTTTAAACTTTTATTTCTAGTAATACTATTTGATTGAATTAATAACTATTGCTTAAATCATTATAAAAATGTAATAAACTTTCCCATTCAAAAATTTCGTTTATCATTAATGTTTTTTTTTATTGTTTTATCATTTTTTATAATTATTTTCAAGATTCTTTTTTTGTAATGATTCTATTTTATTTAATACATTGTTATAAGCACCACCCAGTTTATAATTCGATAAGTTGCTATATTATGAAATAGGTTATAATAAATGGGCATTAGACATTGTTTTATTATGTTTTTAGACAACTTATAGAATAGAAATAGTAAATATTTTGTTTTGTTAACTAAGTAAGTTATATGATTCAACCATTTCATGTTTGAATCAAATATTACTCCATAATTTGTAAATTGGACGGATAACTATTTTTATAAATTCCAAACGTCGTTTAAACAGCTTTGATGTATTAGGAGGCGAACTTAGTTTCCGACCTTCACGTTTAGGCGGCGATATAAGTAGTACAAAAAGTCAGATGTGTTGGATCTACTACTTATTTTTTAGTTTTAGCATTGATCAATAAAATCCAGTTAATAGGCGCCATCATTTGTAGAAGCATTATAATTTTTTGATCAGTGAAAAATGAATCGTGATAAATCATTTTTTCGTTATGTCCTTTTGCACTATTTTGATTTGAAAAAAAGTAAAGTAGAAACTTATCGATTATTTCAAGAATATTATGGTGAACAGGCTTCATCGCTTACAATATGTAAAGAGTGGTTTCAGACGTTTAAAGGTGGAGATACTGATGTTAATGACAAAGATGGTCCTGGACAACCGAAAAAGTTTGAAGATAGTAAATTGCAAGTATTATTGGATGAAAACTAAGCTCAAATGCAGAAAGAACTCGCTAATAAGTTAGGAGTTAGTGACAGAGTAGTTGGCAAACGTTTACATGCGGTGGGAAAGATTACATAAAGAAGGAAAATGGATGCCACACGATTGGGCCAAAAGTGCCATTATGAATCGATATAACATCGCACTGTTTTTGCTTGCTAGGCAGAAAAGAAGAGTTTTCTGTGGTGTATTGTGACTGGTAATAAAAAGTGGATCTATTTTGACAATCCTAAACGCAAAAAGTCATGGGTGGAACAGGACAACCGTCCATATCGACACCAAAACGGAACATTCACGGCCAAAAGGTATTATTGTGCATTTGGTGGGACCAACAGGGTATGCAGTACTACCAGTTGGTAAAACCGAATGAAACCGTTACTGCCGAGGTATACAAACGCCAACTGAATAATTTGCAACAATAATTGATCGAACATATTGATCAGCAACCCCGGGCAGTAGGCACAAAGTCATCCATTCTCTTGCATGACAACGCTCGGCCACATGTTGCGAAAGCCATGAAAAGCACCCTATTGGAGCTCGAATGCGAAGTGTTTTCGCACCCAGCGTCCTCTCCAGACATAGCGCCTTCTGATTACCGCTTATTCAGATTGATGCGACATGACCTAGTTGATACGATATGTTCAAGAAGTGCGAGAATTTGTGGATGGTTAGATCGCCTCGAAACCGCCATTGTTCTTTCGCCACGGTATCGCCATATTGCCAGAAAGATGGGAAAAAGTAGTAGTAAATACCATTACAGTATCATCTGTATATGATATTATATAATTTTTGGGGACCAGACTTAATAGATCATTAATGTAGATAATAAATAATAATGGTCCAAGAATAGTTCCTTGAGGAACACCATATGTCAATGTGCGACTTGTACTTTTAATGTTTGCCAGTTTAACTATTTGTTTTCGTTCTGTGAGATATTATTTTATTAATTTTAGCGCTATTCCTCTTATTCCATATCTTTATAATTTATTTAATAGTTGTATATGATTAATTGTATCGAAAGCCTTGGCCAAATCAAGAAAAATTGCATTGTCCCATTACTTAAATTGTTGTATATAATATTTATGATAAATGCAAGTGCATCTTTTGTGCCTTTATTTTTTACGAAACCAAATTGGTTATTAGAAATAAGTTTACAATCATTAAAAAAATTATTGAACCTTTCGTGTATAATTTTTTCTATTAATTTAGATATTAGATATTAAAGAAATTGGTCTAGAATATTAGATATTAAAGAAATTGGTCTAGAAATTGGTATCAGAAATTTTAATGGTGTAGACAAAAGTTCGTTTTCCATACATAAATTAAAAAATGTACTTCATTAAATGCTGTCAAATAATTTGAGATTCTTATTATACTTTGCTAAGTTTGCAAAAAATTCCGAAAAGTTTTAGCATTATAATTTATAAAATTATTACTATAAGTAAATATATATTGAATGAAATATTCAATACCTTGATTTGAATTTTGAACTGTTGCTGTTTTTTAACATATTACTTGAGATCAATTTGGAATTGGCGGCTTTTACTATAGTGCGCATGCGTAATATCGCTTTTCATTCTTTGACATATGCTGCAATAATAAGTTAATTTATATAGTCTTACCAGTTCTACATATTTATGAATTTTACGAATTTTTACAAGTTTTAGAATTGTTTCTATGTAATAATATATAGGTTATATATCCACTTCACAAAACTCCAAGTGCCTCTACCTGGCTCACGATCACGATTGAGGTCGGGCATTAGAGCGAGGCCTCTAAGAATACCAAAGAAACTTTTAGATAATAAATTTTATTTTTTAAATTATTTTAACAATCATAAAGTTATAACCCTGAACATATATATAGCGAATTTCAGAATCTACAAAGCTCAAGGAAATAAACTTAATTTCTTTAATAAGAATATAATTAATACAATAAAATAATAAAAAAAGGTAATATAATTGAGATATAATACAAATATAAAATAGTTTGTTACGATGTTTCCGACATATGATACGATACCAGACGATGCATAGATTACAATAACATTATAAATGATTTTACAGTAACGTAAGCAAGGAAAATACAATTTTATAATTTTATTAGATAAATAAATATTAAAAATAATAAAAATAATAAATATAAATAATAAAAATAAATAATAAATAATAATATTAAAAATAATAAAAAATTTACATATATTATTAATGTTATATTATTAATGTTTTTACTCTAAAACACGATTAAGCTATAAAAATCGTGTCAGATATTTTTCGTTTTATAAGAGACGTTCACTGAATTACCAGATTATTACCCCAGGACCCTTTACTTCTTGTCGCGGTCCTGAATGCGACTGATAACAATCGGGCAACATGGGGGTAACATCAGGTAACATTATATATATATATAATAGCAGATAAATAGTCAATATCAAAAGCTACTAGCTGCTGGTGCAGCCAACATATAGGAATAAAAAGGTATTCCGTATTCCCGCGCAATTGTTTATATACTAGATATCGAATCTTAAGAAATCATTTATAATGAAGGTATGTTTATTATACTAATAACGTTATAAATTTATACATTTTATGTATACTTTATATTTATCATTAAATTATTAATTAGTATAAAACATTTCTTTATATTTACAGTAATATACATTTGAGAACATGTATTATAGGTGTAGAAAAAATATAAAAATATCATTTGATACGTTCTTTTAGAAAAAAGCTCATAAAACAAGAAGGCAGATTCGAGCAGAAAAAATAGCAGCTGCATTACGTTTAGTACAAAAGGCAAACGCTCTTGCAAATCCTTTGGAATCACTTCAAACATTTCATAAATATACTTTAAAGGATGGGGCAGATATACAAATAACTTGTGATCGAGTGACAAATTTAACCCCTGCAGCATTAGACTCTATATTTGATTTAATGGAAAGAAATATGAAACCATTATATGAACAATCTCATTGGGGATGGGATGAAAAAGCTAAACATAATGAACTTACAGAACCTACTGCTTGGTATTTGATAGCATCTCGTGAAGGAAAGATGATCGGGTTTTCACATTTTCGGTTTGATTTGGACAATTCTGTAGAAGTATTATACTGGTAATAATCTTTAAAATTTATATCATCTTATTTAAAACTATTACAATTCTATAAAGTATTTTACAAACTATTTCAATAGATTGAAATAAATATAAAATAATAGTGAATTATTTTAAATATTTACAAAAAGTAGTATTGTTTCTTATAATATTATTTTTTTAAATTATATTGTTATAGATGTATAATACTAATTTTTTTAGTTTCTTATACTTTTACTGATAGAAATATTTAAAGATTGTTTTAAATCTTTTTTAAATAGTATAGTGAGTTGCATTAGATATTTTCTAATACTTTTCTAATTTCAAGTAGTTATGAGTTGCAATTAGAACTATCAGAAAGACGCCAAGGACTTGGTCGATTTCTAATGCAATCTTTAGAAACTATGGCTGCTAATACTCAAATGCAAAAAGTAGTACTGACAGTTCTTAAACATAATCCAGGAACTCTTTCTTTCTTTTTTAAGCTAGGGTAAGTACAAACTGATACTATTAATGGAATAATTAACTAAACGTCTAAAAAAATTCATTCGTCATAACATGTATGATTTATCAGCGTATTCATACCTGCTCTGCCGTGTTGGACTATGATATAGTTCTTGGATAATACATTCAGATTATTCTTTTATTTTCAATAATCTAAATCGTCCACACATTTTAATATCTAATTAAAATTCCATTTAATTAATAATTGGAAAGAATAGTTAATGAAATAAATATGTAAATCAAAATTTAAAAAAAATTATTAATTATTAACAGCAAATTAAAAAATATCTTAACCCTGATTTTTATATATATATATATATATATATATATATATATATATATATATATATATAAATTTAATAAATACTAGATTTAATAGAACTACAACGATTATTTAATTTAAATTAATGGGATTTTTTATATTTTTATTATAAAATTTAAATAATTTTTTTTTCACCTGCATCCTGAATATATTTTATGACAATATACATTATCAAAAAACAAAAGGTACAAAAGTCATTTTGTCAAGGTCATGTTGGTATAAAGACCTGGACATTGCTGTAGCTAGGGTAGTAAGGAAAGGAGGCATGACAAAATTGAAGGAAGTCTAGTTGTTTCAATTTTGAATTTAAGTAAAAATTAAAAAGTGAAAATGAAAGACATAAGACTAGAATTTAAGCTGTCATTTTTTTTACAAAAAAAAAAATTAAATAAATTTATTAAATAAATTTTAAAGTCTTCCTTAAGACCATTACCCCCATTTTTTTCCCTAGTATGGAGCATGAGGCTCCCAAGGGTGGAGCACAATGAGTATTCTGCAAAAATTACAAAATATTTATGTATCTATATAAGCTTCTTATATGTAAAGTAAATAAAAATTAAGCAAATGCAACAAACACATTACTTTATTAAACATTTATAATTAAACAGAACGTATCATAAGTATGACTTTCTTTATTTTGAATTTTAAAGGATTAATTAAAGTATAAATAATTAATAAAAATAATAATTAATTGGAGTTGTGGAGGTGACAGTTAGATTGATCTTAAGTGATGCTATACTATTTTACATAATCTGATGTTGATGCAATCAAGATAACTATTTTTTTAGTTCGAATGCTTCTAAAGTGCAAAATAGTAAAAAATTAGTATGAGATGAATATGCAATTTTTACTTTAAATAAAAAGTATAAAATCACCATTATCTAACAAAGTAAGCTGAACAGTATTGTATATTATACAAAAATTATGTATTTAATAGGATTAAAATTTTCATAAGGAGCAAGTTCAGCTCCTAAATATAATGGCATATTATACCCTATATTTTAATTATTTAAATACCATATTTTTTTATATTTAACATTTTACAAAAATATTTATATATTATATATCATGATACTATTTGCGGTAATATATATATATTTTCATTTTAAATAATGAATCTATTTAATCTAAAATATAAATTCCAAAAAATTACAATTTATGAAATACTCAACAAAAATTTAACAGTACAAACATATATTTTAGTTTAATAATTAATAAAATTTTTATAAATTTAACAAATGTTTATATATATATATATATATATATATATATATATATATATATATATATTGAAAAATAATATTCGTTAAAATTATAAAAATTTGTCTAATTATAAATATCAAAAGCTGACTACTGACGCGCATCAAAAGGTCTCCCTTCGCTCTCTTTCTCAGCGCGGAAGCAAGAATGTGGCCACCAGTGGCCCCTTACCTTGAAGAGTGACTATGCTTGACTCTCATTGCCCGCACCAAGCTGCCTTATGGGGGGCGGGACCACCATAGCACTAGGGGAGAGGAAGCCAAAATTGGTGCGGCGCCCACGGAGCGTAGGAAATAAGAACAGACGACGGGCAACCAGAAGCAACAGTCGGGCCCTCGAGACAAGAACCAGGGGAACTCGGAACAGCCAGTTTGTCAACCTCGACTGTATCGGACGCCATGACCTTCAAGCCGCCAGGTGTACGACGACTCGCAGTAGTAGGATTACCGATTCTGCTGCAGGGAGAGACACTTACTTGGTGGCAGGGCGTGCAACCAGAAGTTACTTCGTGGAACGATACCCTCAAAAGAATCGAAGCTTTTAGACCACGTTGATACGATGACCAGATATATCTAGAAATGATTCGTCTATCGCAGAATTGCAACGAGCCGACAGAAGCCTTTGAAGCGAGAAAAAGAGCATTAATAGCGGAGTTCTGTAGAGTGCACATGAAGGACCACTAGCTCGATCTAATATATGGGATACTGCACGTGGACGTACGGTTTAAAATTGTCAGGAACATCATCACTACATTTAAGCAGTTAATCGAAAAGACGAGGCATTTAGAGACTTGAAAAAAGAAGCCAAGCCTGAGTTACACGAGAAGCACCAAGACAAGAGTAGTGGCACACAAGAGAGCGCGCAGAAACTAACTATCCTCACGCCGGCAGAGTTTGGAAGAGACGCCGATACGCACGAAACGAAGCAGCGTCGTTCGATCTGCCGACGAACGAACCATGCATCTGGAGAGTAGAAGCGGGAATTCCGCAGTCGACCACCTAACTAACAAATGGAAACAGTTCATTGTTACGGTTGCGGGGAAGAAGGGGATTTTCACAGCCAATGTCCCAAAGACCAGTTGGTAAAAACGCAAAGGCTTTTTGCGCTGTGATGCCCGCCTGCAACAGAAAGTGCTCACTAGTGGGCGCGGTGATTGGTGGCCCCCAACAACAAGCGTACTTAGACACAGATTTCATGGCTAGTGTGATTAGTGACTCCTTACAACGCAGTTTACAGGAGAAGCGCGCCCCTACAAGGTTGCAGTCAATGTACATTATTTTGGCCAACGGAATCGCCCACTGGAAGGATGTTCTCACGTACAGAGTACAAGTAATTTTGGTCAATTGTACGGTAGAGACCGAACTGGCTGTACTTTTCGACGACGTGGGCAATAAGACGCTACTAGGCATCGACTTACTAGAGGACGTGCGGATAGTGATTAATGTGTCCAGAAGCTCTTGACATTTTCTCCAGGAACCCGCCAAGTTATGTTAATATGCTGATCCAGCAAGTGACAGCAAATTCCTCAACCAGCCCTCTCGTACAAAGGTAGCGCAATGAGTGCGAGTTTTGATAACTGTAGTGGCAGGTAAGAGTAGGATAGTGGAAGCCGCCCTAGAGAATGAGTCCCAACGGCGCGCGAGAGGCCCAAAGGAGGGCCGCGAAATATTAGATCGAGCAAGCGTTTGCAACGATCGAAGAGACATCGGGAAACTTGCCGCCGCCAACTTCGACGAGCCAGATAGAGATTGCCATGGTTGACCTCCATTTACGATGGGATGAAGCTCCCGGATGGTCCGTTACCGAACACGATCAAATCGAGAAGCTCTTACATGAATTCGTAGATATGTTTCAGTCAAGAGGTTTTCCGATGACGATCATGAAACATCGGATTGAAACAGGCCAGCATCCGCCTACAGCGACACCGCCTTATCGTCTCTCACCATCAAACACATCCCGGTTGCAGAATTTTTAAGATTTAGATAAAATTTGTTTCAGTTACATAATACATAAAATAAGGATGAAAAACAAAATCTACGATTTATGCTTTTTTATTTCCGTTTTAATTGATTGTAACATGAAATTTCTATTATTGTGATTTTTCATAATTATATTCTATTAAGAGTTTATTTTTTATATCTACTATTAATACCTTGTTCTAAAATATTAAAATTTTCAACATCGAAATAATGTAAAAGTTTAATGTAACAAGCTGTGTTAATTTAGCTTGGATCTACTATTCGTATTTTCTAAACTATACTGATGTTCATATATTTTTGTTTTAAGTGGCTACCCATTTATCCAATATAATATTTATCATAATCTTTCGGATTTATTTTGTAAACTTTGATAGGATACCGGTTCGTGAAGAGAAAGAGTAGGGGATTCTGTTCTTAACAATTACAAAAAAAAGAAGAGAAGTGAGTTCGGATTTACGTCGGGGGAATGTGTGTTCGGGTATGGTTAATAAAAGGTCTAGAAATTACTTTTAATTTTACTTAATCTATTTATTAAACACTAATGGCATAAAAAACCTCCACTCCGTGAGTGGAGGAAAAAGCCCAAATAAGTAATAAACAAAGATTAAATAAGAAGCTTACAGTCTATTAACAACGTTAAACAACAAACACGCGTGTACTCGAGTACTGCTAAATTTAAGCGCTCTTATCACATAATCGCATACAATATACGGAGTACTCTTAAGCAAGGGTTGAGCAGCCGTTAGCACTAGCGCTCACGTTGCTCGCAGAGGAACCTTCGGGGAAGAGATGCTCCGCGTTTACCTCCTACTCTGCGCTGCGGCCCCGACGTCTCGGGCATGGTTTTCTCCTAACCGCAATGGCAGCCAACGGGCATAAATGCCGCCGGGAGCACTCTCAGATATTCGTGTCAAACGAATATCCACAAGGGCAATGTCCCTCGTCCCGCTGATGCGCCAATTTACACAATAAAACTGCTACACACAATATATACGCAATCCACACATATAAAACGCAAAGTCACGAACAACACATTCCAAAACACTCTACACATGAATATAAACAAAAACAATTATCAACTAAAATAGACTAAAATATAGACTTAAAAACGACAACGACTACGACGGCGGAGCGTAATCTAACAGAAGCGATTCGGCTGAAGGTCGAAAGCGAAGTAAGTTTCGCTTATATTTTACACTTCGGAAAAGTGACTCGACAGGGGAGGGGGAGAATTCCACTCGGACTTGAGACAGGGCTCAACCTCAGGAAACCTTTCTCCCACGCTATAAATCGATTCTAAAACGAAGCGTCCATTTGCGGAAAAGTCGGCGATCGCACATACCCAACATCGGGGCACCTGCTCGCAGTAGAATAGGTTTATATCGGCCATATTCATAAAATTGTGCGCTCTACCGGCCGAAACTATTAATGGGCCGATAATTTCATTGAAGCAAGAGAGAGAGAGAGAGAGGGAATCGAAATAGCGAGACAGATAGAGGAAGAGAGAGAGAGAGAGAGAGAGAGCGAGAAAGAGAGAGAGCGAAAGGGCAAGACAGGTAGAGAGACAGAGGGGGGTGTGGAGAAGGGAGGGGCAACGAGCCTGCATACCTCGCAGACGCATGCTCGTCGACGATGCATTGCAGATGTTCAGGTAGTCTGAACAGATTCTATGAACGAGTTGAGTGTAGATACGTTAGAATTTTTTTTGGATCCTTAAAAGGACTGTTTGTCCCTTGTCGTTTATCGGGGGCAATAGCGGGGTACGGGGATGGTCGGAGCGTTCGGGCAAACCGTCGCCGGCTGGCGCTACGACTTCGATGGGGGGGGGGGGCGACCTCATCGAATTGATCTTGACCACTCTTGATGATCTTTGGCGATTCTTCGACCACCTAACTCGCCTCTGATAACAATAGTTCCAGAATTCCCAGGTTCAGAGTCCAGCTGTCCATCGCGGAGGACTCACAGTGGGCCAACCTGTTCTGACGGCGTCGTTTGTTAATCTTCGCTCGCTATCGCTCGTTCCATCGCCTAGTTGGCGGCGAAGTCGTTCACCTGGAACGGTGGAGTTCGGTCTGGTTGGTTTCATGGATACCAGCTGGAGGATATGATCTTATCGCTGGTTGGGGAAGAAATGCCCTTAGCTCCCCATACCGGTCTTTTTAAGGACTTCACGACCTCTGCCCTGACCCAACATCCAGTTCCAGGGTTGGCAGGTCCGCAAGGTGGAGGTAGGGGGAGGAAAGCCCTGGTCTGCCATCGAATCTCGTCCGCACTCCTTTCAAATGGGAAAGTGTGTCCCTCTCGGCCGATCGACCTCTCACCGCTAAGGAGCCCGATCAGGGCTTTCCACTACCGATATCACGGCTTCTGGAGACCTTGGGAGCTTTTCTGAAAGAAAGAGGGTCCCTGACTAGAGTCGTGCTAATCCGGGATCACGAGGCTTCTCGGTTGAGCGGGGCTCAGTACAGTTCAAGGCAGGTAAATTTTCTTCCGGCCGAACTTCGGACCCTCCAGGGGACTTGTCCATGGACGACCTATCCGGGAGGCGTTTTTCAACGCCCTGATGGATCTTCGGAGGCTTTGAGCGCTGTCCCTATTCGGAGCTACTCGGAACCTTGAGGGTAGCCCCTAATTCTTTTCAGAGATGTATCCTACCCGGAGGCCACGTCGAAGGGAGTGGTACGAACGCGAATTTCGCCTATGGGCTCCCGAGAAGTCAGGGTGGTCACGATCCCGGGGTCCTGATAGGGCTCCGAGACAGGGGGTGTGACTCATCTCGTCCCCGTCGAACGAGATAGCCCTGAGTGGAGCCGATGAGGTGGAGGACACCCGCCGATGGAGGGGGTGGCTTGCCTTGTCTCCTACGTACAGAACGTCACTGAGAAAGATCTACGAGGCGAGGGCTGCCTGCTGACTGGGGGAGTGGGGAAGGGGGAGATGGCTCATCTCTTCTCCTATGTACAAGACAGCTCTGAAAAGAGCCGATGAGTTTGGGACCGCCGGGAGAAGGGGGGTTAGAACAGCTTGGGCCGAAGGCCCGAAATGTTCTGACCTCTCCTAATCCTGCAGCTGATCAACTCTCTCTCTCTCTCTCTCTCTCTCTCTCTCTAGCCGCCACCGGCGAGCTAGAAGAAAGCGGGATGAACGACGTTTCTTGCTCATCTCCGCTATTGATGACGCAGGAGTGAGTGTGCCGTTCTCTTTTTCTCTTACTCGCTGTTGGTGACGCACATCGCAGGGAGCACCGCTCTCCATCACTGCTGGTATGGCGTGCTATAGGTAGTTCTCTCTCGGGAAGAAATATGTGGAGATTGTAGTAATGAGGTGTCGGTTTACTAGACTGCTTATTTATTTAGACTTGGTGGCCGACGAGTTTGTCAGAGATCGGGGAGGTCTGGATTTCTATTGCCTATTTTGTACATACATGCTTCCTTTTACCCCTTTCACGCATGTGGCTCTGTGTCGCGCCATGAAGCGCAATGGTTATTACGAAGTCGCCGCGGTAAAACGAAGAGTTTCTTACGCATTCGGTGTAAAGCGCGCACGCAAGGTTCTAGAGGGTATGCATCGGCATATAACAATTTCTTTTGCTTTTAAACATTTATTATTCATATATTATCTCACATTACATAATTTGAGAATGAGGTTTCTATAATCACGAATTTACAACAGGCTATCATATTATTTTTTAATTTAAGCAATTGTTATAGAGGATATTTCAAAATTATATTATTCTATATATGAGCAAGAATTTATTAAGTTGTCAGCATTTGTTGCTACGTAAATGCATTTTTTTTGTTATATTTTATATACATTGCATTACTTATAACTCTGTTCTTATCTTTCTGTTTCAGATACAAAGTGGACATTACAAATCCACCTCCTTCAGAAGGCGTAGATTATGTTATCTTAAGCAAACAAAATTTACATTGTACGTAAATATGTCTAAGAAATTATTGGAAATTATTTCGATATGTAAGTTTAAGAATAAGATCTTGTGCACTTAAAGTTATTTTGAACATACTTTTATAAAAATTATTTTTGTATTTTAATTTTTTGTACTCGGATATGCTTTGAATCAAGTTGAAGATAGATAGATTTGTAAAATATCTGAGTAGGACTATAAATCATCAAAGTAATGATTTCATTACCTAAAAGATCCTTATTAAGGTATTTATAAACCTCTTTATAAGCGGTAAATAAAATAAGTGTAATAAGTTAATTTTGCGAATAAACTGAAACTGTCAGTCGATAAACAACTGACAGTAGTGCCACTAATACAGAAATGCCTATGTACAAAACATAGAAAGAAATTGTGAATGCTGAAAGTACCAAAATACGATCAAAATTAGTATCCTTGCATCTTCTGAAAATTCGACGGTTTTATGTTACCAAATTCATAATTATTTTACTCCAGTGGTTCTATAAGATGGTTATAGAGACTCCCGTTCCTACAGCGCTAACGAATAAAATTTTATATAAAAATCAATATTCTGATGATCAGCAAGTGACTTACAAAGTGTAGACTTACAAGTGTTTGAAATTTCAAAATAATTTGCGAGTATATTTGAATTCCATCAATATTCTTTCAGCATTCTATATTTCTAATTGTGATTATAATGCGATTGATGAATTTACATTACAAATACCGATAGATTATAGAAATTACAAATATTTTTCCGCGTATGTGTACTTGTATTAAATAGACATATAGAACATTAATATTGTACATATTCTAATAATTTTACAGTATTGTAAAACTATTTAAGAAGGCTAAACTTTTTCATATTCAGATGTTTTGAATACAATTATATACTAAAATTCGAATGTATTAATAACTTTGAAACTATATATATTAATAAAAATAACATTATATTATTCTTATTTATGTTAATTTATTTTAAAAAATAGTAAATAAAAAATGATAATCATATGCATGCGGATCATCTTTTGTATAATTATTTTTAAGGATTTAGTGCACAATATCAATTTTTTAGAAGTAATGAAATTTAAATGATAATATAGAAGATATTGGCGTACATAAAATATCTACATTTCAGATACCTTAGCTTCCAGCAAATATGAACTTTTACAGTTAATAAATTTAACACGATATCTTTAAAAAATTGCCTTGGAACGATGAAATGAAGATTTCTCTTATTAACTCAAAAAATGTTCTTAAATTAAGAGAACGTTACATTTTATCTATGTTTTCATATAAATTTATATTTACATTCTATGTTTTATAATATAATTCTATCTATAGAGACCTGGATTAATTAATTACATTAATTAGAATCAATTAATAAGACAATTGTCAGCACTTAATTCTGGTAAATTATACGGTATCAAGGTAGGTTGGATGTAAAGATTCAAATTGGGAAGAAGATGATTTTCTAATTCCTATTCATACTAGTATTACTTCCACTTTGATTCCTTCTGAGACGCTCTAAAAGTTTCTATTGTACAAATGAATTGATATAATCTCAAGATTATTGTAACACTATTATATAACACGTTGTTCAATAAGTCCCGACACTAACAACGAAAACAACATTTTTTTTCTCAAAAATTAATTTTATTCATCAATATAATCTTCTTTTAGAGTGATATGATCGTTCCAACGCCTTTCCAACTTTTCTATACCATGTTAGTAAAAAGATTTATCCTTTACTTTAAAATAGGCTTCAGTTTCGGCAATAACCTCCTCATTCGAGCCAAATTTTCGTCCCTGGAGCATTTTTTGAGATAAGCAAAGAGCCAGTAGTCGATGGGGGGAGGCAAATCAAAGCGTAACTCGTTTAATTTTGCTATTGTTTTCATGGACCTGTAGCATGGTGCATTATCTTGATGAAAAAAGATTTTTTTCTTCTTCATGTGCGGTCGTTTTGCTGTGATCTCATTCTTTAAACGTACCAACAAGTCAATATAATAATCAGTGTTGATCGATTTACCTTTTTCCAGATAGTCAATTAAAATCACGCCACGTGTATCCCAAAAAGCAAACGCCATGACTTTGCCAGCAGACTGCTGCGTTTTTGGATGCTTTGGGCGGTTTTCACCAGCCATGCGCCACTCAGATGATTGCCGATTCGCCTACAGAGTGAAATTATTTATCCATGTTTCATCCATGGTATTTTTGATTGTCCAGCAGGAAATCTTTGTTATTGCGAGTAAATAGAGATAAACAGCTCTCTGAATAGTCGACTGGTTGCTGTTTTTGTTCCACTGAAAGTAATCGCGGCACCCACTTGGAAGAAACTTTTTTCATGCTCAATTTTTCATGTAGGACTGTAAATATGCTTCCAAATAATATTTGTGTCATTTCTGCAATTTCACGAACCTTCACTTTGCGATATTTCATTACGATTTTTATAATTTGTAAAGGTGCGTACTCTAGGGAAACGTAACCAGTTTGATACTACTAGTACCATCTCTGTGTTAGTCTCGGGACTTATTGAACGACGTGTTATACCTTCCTAATCTAACTATCAAGATTCAATGATTTTGTATTGTTAAATACTTTTCGTTGACAACAAATACTGCTGCTGAGCGCCGTTTTTCTCACGTGCATTTCATAGTATAACTTTGCAGGGAAGGTAGTACCATTGAAACTCTAAGACGTGACTTTCGTTTTGGTTCCAAAGATTTTTTATCTAAAACAGTAATCGATATCTTGAGTTTCAGCTAAGCGTAGCACCTTTAGCCTCTAGAAACTAAGTTTTTTCTGGAAGTCGTCGTTATTTTTTACATAATTTCGAGTCGTGAAATATATATATTTATTTGATTGCTGAATTTACATAATTTCGTTTAATTAATTTTGCTTTGTTGTTCATCGACTATGCTCATAGTTACTTTAAGTTTACCAGGAATGGAAATTAAACAGGAAAAAAATAACTATGTCCTTCGGCAGAACAGGAATATTTGTTTCAAATGTTGAGTTCGGTTCTAAAGTTAGCATGCTCAGGACGACAGTCTACGATATAAGAATTCTGCAAACCACATACGTGAACTATTAATCAAATCAGTGAGACGAGTAGAGTATCATGGAGTTTAGTACGGAGAATTTTATCCAAAGAATTGCACATCGAAATAGTTGCAAGCAAATTTGTTTACCGTCTTTCCACAGATAAGCAAAGGGAACGACGACACCACTTTCACCGTAAAGTAGTTTTTGACTAAAAACTGCATGACACAAATCATTCACCCTCTTCATACTTAGCAGATTTGGCCTCCTGTGATTTCTTTTTATTCCACAGACTTTCAAAAGACGTAAGAGGAAAGCGTTTTATCACTGTGCAGGAGGTAAAACAAAAATCGTAGGAAGAATTCAAGAACATACCTATAAATGATTTTAAAAATGTTTTGAACAATAGAGAATATTTTAAAGGTGATAAAAATTTGGTGTAAAAATATTAATAAATAAAGGATTTATGATGAATTGCCCTTTTTTGACCACCCCTCGTACATACATTAAAGTAAGGGAAAAAGAATACCTGATAGAATTCAAAATATCATAAAACATTAACACGATATATATTATAAACAGTAAAATTATAATTTATATACTGCAATTCATATCTAATCAATACATATCTAATATTTACATATTTATTATTTCATATTATTATTTAATTTAAAATGTATGATTTTATATTAATGTATTATTGATATTATTATTAATGTGCTTCTTTCTTATATATATCATATTATATCATATCATCATATCATACTAATTTGTAAAGATAAAGCGTGTTTTTGTTTGTACACGTTAAACAGAAAAGCTTTTGAGTAAATTTTTTTTAAATTGAAAATATATATTCTATCTTATCTTCTGAATGATATAGGGTATGTTTTTTATTAGGAATTATTTTACTTTCATTAAGAAATTAAGAGTGCAGTTACCGGTATTAGCAATCAGTTGCACGAGCGGCCAGTAGGTGGCGTCTTGAATTATGTCGAAAATCAGCTCAAAGTAGTCAGCTTAAATTATTACAATCAGGCCAACTCATTTGACTGGTCATATCCAACTTTCGGATTAGAATCTTGAAGAAGGTGTGATTTTAGTCGGTATTATCCATTTTGTTCTTCAGGTTAATCTGACATTATTCACACCTTGGGTATATAAATTGTGAATACAAATTATGTTTTTGTTTCTGCACGTTATATTATCTTCCGAGTGACGTAGGCTATATTTTTTTAAGTTTGAACAAAACAAATGATAGGAAAATAGAAAGCTTCATTACTAATAACTCTGAAATGTTGTATATATATATATATATATATATATATATATATATATATATATATATATAAATATAATACTAGCATCCTCCGTCTCGGCTTCGCCCGAGACATTAATTTAACCGATTTCATAAACAATTCAATAATGTTTAAGTAAAAAGTACTCTATATATAAAAATCTATATTATTATAAATAATTGGCCGTAATTTACCTATCGTCGCTTCTGTATATTTTCGACTTCGAGCGGTAGAAAAAGATGTCCAAGTGTCTCGATTCGACGTTTTCAGAGAGTATCATGTTCGGAGTATAGGAAATGTCTCGGGACGACTGCTATAGAAAGTTTTGTGTTGGGGAGGTAGAATACAATATCCAGGTAACCCGGGACGACTCTTACTGGGAGTGTGCGTGTTCGAATGATAGAATATGAATCTCTTCATAGAAGTCGTACTGACATACCTGGAGATTGTTTCCCACCAACTATACCTGACACTCCCCGTGAAATCGTTCTAAATCATCTGGTAATCGTATTCTATCATCTGAACACGAAACTCCCCACAGAAGTTGTCCCGACATACCTAAACATTGTTTCCCAACGACTAAACACAATACTTTCCGTAAAACTCGTTCGGAAACACCTGGATATCGTATTGGACCGTCCCGACACGAATCTTCCCATAGAAGTTGATTTCTTCATACCTGGACGTCGTTTTCTATCAACTAAATACAATATTCCCCGTAGAAATAACCCAGAGACACCTGGACATCGCATTCTATCATCCGGACACAGAACTGCCTATACAAATCATCTTGAGGCAACGGGATATCGTAATCAACCGCCCGTAGAATACAATATTTCTCAGTAGAAACCGTATTTAAAATGTGTATATATAATCTTTACAATATAATATAGATACTATATATATATACATACTATATATATATATATATATATATATATATATATATATGTATAGACATACATACATATATATACAATTTTAATTAAATACCGTGAATATTTTCGTAGTGACGCCAACTGAAATTCAAGCAAAATATTGGTATGCGAATATCGTATTTTTAAATAGACGATGGATATTACCTTTTTATGCAGAAGTGACGATTATATATATATATATATATATATATATATATATATATATATATATTGCCACTGTTTTGTTCAAATTAAAAAAACATAGTCTCTTATCGCAATTCTGAATTTAATATAATGTATAAAAATAAAAAGATAATTTGTCGTCACAAACTATATTCAGTATGATTCGGCATACAGAACCATTTTATAAAAGAAGGGGGGGAGGGAGAGAGAGAGAGAGAGAGAGAGAGAGAGATTTTCCCACGTAAGAGAAAATAAAATTTACAACAATCAAACGATATCCATAAGGTGTGAGAGTAATGTCAGATTAACCTGAAGAACAAAAAAGGTTTCATCGATTAACGTCACACCTTTTTTAGGATACGAATCTTAAAGTTGGATATGAATATTCGTTTGAGCTGGCCTGGTATTAATACTTTAAACGGACTACTTTGAGTTGATGTTCGTGATTCAGAACGCCACCTAAAGGCCGCTGGTGGAACTAATTGTTAAAACATTAACTTAATTTATTGATGAAAGTAAAATGATTTTCAATAAAAACACATAGCCTATGTCCTTCCCAAGATAATATAGAATCTATGTGTCAAATTTCAGAACAATCGGTTCAGTAGTTTTTTCGGTTATCGTGTACAAACAAAAACACGCTTTGTATTTATAAATTAGTATCATATGATATGATATGATATGATATGACATGACATGATATGAAGTATGATATGATATGACATGACATGATATGAAGTATGATATGATATGACATGACATGATATGAAGTATGATATGATATGATATATATATATATATATATATATATATATATATATATATATATTAAATACGGCTTCTACGAAGAAATATAGTAGTTTCGTATACGAGCGGTTGAATACAATACCCTGATGCCTCAAGATCATTTCTACTAGAAGTTTCGTGTTTGAATGATGGAATAAGATGTCTAGATGTCTCGGAACGACATCTACAGGGATTTAGTATTTGTACGGTAGATGACGATGTCCAGACGCCTCGGGACGACTTTTATGGTGAGTATCGTATTCTATTATCCGAGCACCAAACTCCTCGTAGAAATCATCCCGGAATACCTGGACATCGTATTCTACCTCCCCAACACGAAACTCTGTATAGCAGTATATAAAATGCTGGAGTTTGACTTTTCCTTCTCTCAGACTTTCCTATGAAATGAGTCCAGAGAACCGATTTGATATTTCGATAGATTCCTATGCACGAATGTCTATAATAAAAGGATATAATAGTGGTTCTTGGTATCCATTTCCACATAGTCGAAGGCGCCGCCGTTCGCTATAATACATGCGTAGTATACGCGTTGGTGCGCATGCGCGTATCGTAGTGGGTTCGTGCCGTGTACGATCTCCACAATATCATAAAACTAATATTTTTTGCAATATCGATTATGTCGTTTTCTTTGAATATCAAAATCATGATGCTGTTGGAGTGCATATGTACAACTCAAAAATGACTGAATTTTTGAAAGAAAAATTCAGTGAACAAAACGTGAAAAAGTTTATTACTGTAATGGTATTGTATTGAAAGTGTGTATATAATTTTATATAATAATTTTTTTTAGTTTGCTTTTGTTCATTAATTATAAATAATATAAATATACATTAATTTTTTTCATATTGCGCAAACGTGAATGAGGAAGAATGCAGGGTAGAATAGATGAGCGATCACTCCGGGTAAAGTGCGTCCATGCCTAGCACCGCGCCAATGTTTAAAAATTAATAGCTTCTTTTCTTGTTCAGTGTACAAAAATTTTTTTAGATATCATTGGTTTAGCCATTTAAGAATGAAACCACCCTAAAAAAATGTTCTACCTATACGAGAACATAAATAATTTTTTATTTGTTTATGGAAAAATTGTTTTTTTTTTTAAACAAATTACATTTATTCTTTTACTATTTTTGTACTCACCATCCAAATTTTGTAAGTGTTTATAATAATCTTTCCGAATAGTCGCAATTTAAACAAAAAAGTTCTTAAATATTCATTTGTTTATAACTTTTTCAAAAATGAAAATTTTGAAAAAAGGTTTAGGACATTTGTTTTAATGTATAAACCTTCAACAATATGCAAAAACTACATAAAATTCAGCTGCTCAATTTTTGGTGTCCCACATCAGAAAGTTTGGCTCAATATATATATAAATTGGTTTAATTATTTAAAATTGTATGAAATAAAATACAAATGAGGTAAATAAAATAATTTTATATAAACAAAATATAAAATTTTATATTGTACGATTTGAAACAGTGAAACCACTCCAAACTGTCGGCGTTCTTCTACTCTCCGATTAAGCTGCCCTGATAGCAATTTTTCAAAGCAATGCTTGTGTTATAGCAGAGGTTTTCCCTACCACAGACAGCTTCTAGACTAGCACTAAATATAGTCTTCTAGAACTAAACATGTTATATTATCGGTAGAAAGGAGAACTAAAAAAATGACGGATAACGTCCTTAAAAAAGTACGCGAAAGCATTGCTTAGATTAGTAAAATTTCGTTCTTTAAATCTTTTTGAATAAAAATTAAAAATTACCGAAGTACATCATAATAAAGCCTAGGAAATATTACAGCAGTGTTAAGACATTAAAAAAGGCATCTTAGAGTTCTGTCTGCATCATCGAAAGGGTTAATAAGGGGGAGATTGCTGTTAAGAACTTTACTTTTTGTAGCAATATTAATACTAATTTAAGTTTTCATTGTATGATTGAATTTAATGCTGTCACAATTTATATTATGATATTGGAATAGTGAACAATCATAAAGAGTGTATCAAAATAATAAAAATTAAATGTGAGAAGAAAACAGTCATTTGCAGCTGAAGCGATGGTTATGTTTCTAAACAAAATACATGTTTAACAATTATTGAGACAGATAAATCCATTGAAAAAATTATTTTTATTTCAATTCTTTTTTTTACATGATGTATTTGATCAAAATGTAAAGAAATATATTACATCACATTTATTCTTTCATTTAATATTCTATGAGATTATAAAATGTAGTACACCATTTAAATAAATACTTTAACTATAGACACTTATTTATTAATTGAAAAATACAGTTTACCCCATATTTATTTGTAACGATCCGTCTCCTCTCTTGCGCGATATTTAATTGGTAGGGTTCTGTGAAGATGGATGATCGTGTCGGGACGGAATTAACAACATTTTATTGCTCAATTTTGATTTCTCTAGCGACTCCCAATAACAAATAAAAGAAAGAAAAATAATTTATGATTTCGTCAATTAAATGAAATTATAATATATTATTTTGTCAAATATATCCCTACCGCTTTTTTGCTCTTCATTCAATGCTTTATAAAAAGACTTACGGTGGTCGGATTTACTTTCAATATGCGCCGTTTTGTTCGAAAATCAGTTTACATCTAGACGCCAACTTCATAATACCCTTATCGTAGAAACCCGTCTCCTTACTTGCGACAACCACTTCTCACAAGCCTCTTTTGAGTCCAACTTTACACCACCAAGGGCGTTCGACATGGACAAAAACAGGTGATAATCACTTGGCGCTATGTCCGGGCTATATGGTGGATGCGATAAAACCTCCCAACCGAACTCCCGTAGCTTCTGACGAGTCATCAACGAAGTGTGTAATCTGGCGTTGTCATGGTGGAACACTACACCCTTCCTGTTGGCCAATTGTGGACGCTTCTGGTCGATAGCCTGCTTCAAGCGGTCCGGTTGTTCACAGTAGATGGAATAATTAAGCGCCTGGCCATATGGGAGCAGCTCGTAGTGGATGATTCCCTTCCAATCCCACCAATCAGGCAGCAAAATCTTCCTGGCCGTCAATCCCGGCTTGGCCACTGTTTGGGATGGTCCACCGGTCTTGAACCACGACCGTTTTCGCTTGGTATTGTTGTATGTGATTCATTTTTCGTCGCCAGTCACCATCTGCTTCAAAAATTGGTCGAGTTCGTTCCATTTCAGCAGTACATCATTGGAGTTGATTCGGTCCAGAAGGTTTTTTGCGTCAAATCATGCGGCATCCAAATATCAAGGTTTTTTTGTATCCAGCCTTCTGCAGATGGTTTAAAATGGTTTGGCGATTAACTCTCATCTCCTGGGCGATGTCACGAGATGCCACATACCGGTCTAACTTGATAAATTCTATGATTTGATCGGTATTCGTCGTCACAGTTCTTCCGCCGGCTGGCTTATCCATGGTGTCGTTTTCACCGGCTCTGAATCGTCGAAACCATTCCTCTGCGGTTCGAAGTGATAGCGTGCCACCCCCCCCCCAAACACCATTAATCTCACGGAACGTTTCTCTATTGGATTTGTCTTTGACGAAGGAAAACTTTAAAATAGTGCGAATCCGGCGTTAGTGAACTCCATGTTTACACGTCTCTAACTTTTGAACGCAATATCCAAACTAATCATGTATAGCGTCGTTTTGTACGTTATGTCAAGACCTTTCAAACGATGTATAGTATTGTCAGATACGAGCTCTGTAGCGCTTTATACATAGCCGCGAAATTCATAAGACAAAAAGGCGGAAGGGAGATTTGACAACCTGATATTTGATATTTGACAACCTAATATTTATTTCCGCGTATTTCGTTGTGCCTTAATTCCTTAATCCTATTATCGACTGTTCGACCTTGACCTATTTTCGCAGTCTCTCTATTTACTTGGTCGTTTATTTACACAGCCGTTTATTTACCTGTTCGAGCGTGCGCATTCGTTCTTTTCTCGTCTGTGCTAAGGCTATTTCCATTTATTTGAACGTCTTCATTTTAATCTTTATAATAAAGTTATTTTATATGAATTTGTACTTGTTTCTATTACCATTGTGTGTTAACCCAGCATTTGTTCATTAGAAGTAAAAAACTGTAATTCTGGAATTGTGACACTTATTTTGATATAGGTTTTACTCTTCTATCCATGTCTATCTTCGTTACCAATATGACCGTGCTATGCTGGGTAGAGAGTATGGAGGGTAGAGAGGAGTGGAAATTCTGCTCGTTTTACATGCCATATGGGAAAATCTTATTAAAACTTAGCCGGAGATGGTAGTTCCGATCTGTCCGATAGACGTCGCTGTCTTGGAAATCCCTTGATAGTTCTGCGTGAAACAGAGAGAAAAAGGGGATCAGAGATTTAAGTTTCCCCTATCTCCACGCTCACTGTATACCCTTACTCTCTTTTCTTCAAATACATGCATTTGAACGAGCAACCTCCAGGGTATATCGCCGCCTTACAGCCAATTTTGTCCCGAAGCCCTGCTGTGTAATTTGACACGAAATTCGCAGTTTCCACTCCTCTCTACCTTCCATAGACCATGTCGTCTGTGCCGTCTATCTTCATTACTCGAACACATTCTATGCATAAAAAATATAATGCTGCTATCATCTGTTCTCATTATTATTAGTTATTATGCCTTAATCAAATGTTTTATCTATATTTAGTTTAATGCTGACATATAATTTGTGTATGATAGTGTTTATATTTTTTTGCAAATAGTTCAGCGGTATTCAGAATTTAGTAATTCAAAATGTCTTCGAAATCATCTAAATCAAAACATCATAAAAAGTATGTTATTATGCTTCGTATTTTTTTTATTTATTCCTGATATAACTTTTTTTTTTTATAGATCCTCGCGTTCTAGGTCTTCTGATATTTCATCTGATTCTTCTGAATCTGACAGATCAATGAAGCTAGAAAAGAAATTATTTAAACAAAGGCTTAAACAAACTGAGGAGAGAAGAAAGCAAAAGGAATTAATGAAAGCTAAAGAAACTCCAGAAGAAAAACGTCTTAGAAGGTTAAAAAAGAAAGAATCAAAGGAACGTAAACGAAAAGAGAGAATGGGCTGGGATAATGATTATTTACATTATACAAACACAGATAATCCATTTGGAGATGCTCATTTACTTCAACCTTTTGTTTGGGGGAAAAAGTTGGAAAAAGAAGGCTTATTAGAAGTTAGTAGAGAACAGTTAGAAATGCGAAATAGATATAAACAAGAAGAAAATAAAAGAGAATTAGAAAAAGTAAAGAAACGTAGGCAAGAACGTGAATTACAAAGACAACAAAGAGAAGAAGAAGTAGCTTTACAGCAAAGAGGTAAAGAAGCTGCTCAGTTAGAACAATGGCATAGACAAGAAGATCAGTTTCATTTGGAACAAGCCAGACTTCGATCTCGTATTAGAATACAAGATGGAAGGGCTAAACCAATTGATCTTTTAGCAAAGTATATTGGCGCTGAAGATGAAGTTGATGCAGTTGAAATGCATGAACCTTACACATATTTAAGAGGATTAAAAGTAAAGGACTTGGAAGATTTAATAGTAGATATTAAAGTGTATAAAGAACTTGAACGAGGTAAAAATCTGGATTATTGGAATGATATAACAATCATAGTTGAAGATGAACTACATAAACTTAGAAAACTTCAACAATCAGAATATCAAGTTGGTGAGTATAAATTAAAGATTTATACATCTAGATTGATTAAAAAAATTTTATTTTGGATTAATATATTGTTTTTTATAATAATCTATAGGATAATAAGAGCATTATGTAATGTTATTTTGTACATACATAGCACTTATTTATATTAATATATTAATTATTTTAAATATTTGTACTTATAATGTTTGAATTTTAATAAAATTTTATTTTTATTAAATTAGCTCTTGGCCGAAGAGAAGGTATACATGAAGCTGTGGCAACTGATGTAACCTCAATTTTCAAAGGCAAAACTGCAGTTCAACTAGAAGCTTTACAATTAAGCATAGAAAATAAAATTAATGTTAAAGCAGAAGGAGTTGATATTGGATATTGGGAAAGTTTACTTTCTCAACTAAAAGGTGAAAAGAATTTTCTATAATTCACAATTATATTACTTTTAAATGACAATACTAAATACTTGATACTTGTATATACAGCACATATGGCTAGAGCAAGATTAAGAGATCGACATCAAAAGAATTTGAAGAAAAAATTAAATATTTTAATAGCTGAACAGGGAGTTGCAAAAACTGAAAATGAAAATATAGAATCACACGATGATTTGACAAAAATGCAAAATAAAGAATCAAGCATTGATATAACAAAAAGTGATGAAAGTGAATCTGAGTACGTTTCACAAAATAAAATTTTATTTTTTAGACTTTTTATACACTTCAATATGTTATTATGTTTTTGTCATAATAATATACTTATATGTATAACTTGTATTTTTAACATATAATAAACTTATATTTGTGTGATCAAATTAAATCCAATTAAATCAAATTAAAATACTTAGCTTTACTTAATTAAACATTTCAAATTTTGAATATAAAAAATTGAAAAGATTAATGTTCTTTAACTTAATTAATTGTTGGTAATTTTTGAATATCATTTTTTATAAAATTTAAGAATATAATATTTAATTTGTTATTTTTTATATGATTTACAACTTTACATCTTGTATGAATTTAAAATAAAATGAAATTTTTTCTTTGAATTATATATTATATAAATATTTAATTTTAGAGATGAACAATTTGACGAATCTGGAGCTTATTCTCCAAAGTATATTCCACAATCAGAACTAGAACCAGGCACAATTATAACTTTGGAAGATGAAGATGCTCAAAGACTAGAATTTGCAAGAAATCAAGTGATTAATACTGGCCGTAAGGTTCAGAACGTTTTATCTGCAGAAGAACAGGCAATGCGCAGAGAAGTTAGCAAAAATATGGGTTCTGATGAAGCTCAATTTAGTGTTGAATCAGCTTTGGAAGCTCAAGTTTATTTGTGGTCAGATAAATACAGGCCAAGGAAACCTCGATATTTCAATAGAGTACACACTGGTTTTGAATGGAATAAATATAATCAAACTCACTATGACATGGATAATCCACCTCCGAAGATTGTTCAAGGATACAAATTCAATATTTTCTATCCAGATTTAATTGATAAAAATGTAACTCCAGAATATTTCCTGGTAAGATTTTATAAAATATGTAATTCATTATCAGAAATTTATAATCAGTATTTGAAATGTGCATTTATTAAAGTATTTTGATATTTATTTTCTTTGTGAAGAATTATTAAAAATTTGCAATAAACTTATAGATTGCTTTGATGTTTTGTAGAAATTTAAAATGGGCAAATTCAGATATGCAATTATTTAAGAAATTTATAACTTTTAACATTTATAAGAATTTTTTTATTCTAAATTTAAAATCTATGAAAAATAATTGAAAATTAATTAAGCCTTTTTGAATATGTAGTAATTATATATATATATATATATATATATATATATATATATATATATATATATATATTAGTATATTAATATAATATATTAGAAAGTTAAAAGTTTTATTTTTGTTGACAAAAGTTATGTAAAAAAAGACTTAAAATTTTTTTGTATTTTATCTATCTTCGTCTAATCTTCGATGTCTCTCTCTTTTTTATGTTTTTATAGTTAAATTTTTAATTGCACGAAATCTGTTCTTAACTTGATATTAGATGAGTTTTGGATAAAAACGATTTCTATTAAAGACTGTATAAGCGAATAAATCTGAATAAATAATCAAATATTAAAAATGTGGCAAAAAGATTAGAAGGGTAATGGAGGCTAACAAATTATGTAAAAAGAATCAATGATATAATAAGAAGAAAGACTAATAAATGGTGTACTCAGAATTGATTAAACATTGATAAAAAGTTGATATTTGCAACAATATTAATAATATAGTCAATCACGACGCAGATATTTTCGTTATTCCCCAAAGGCATGAAAAGTGAAAAGAGAAACTATAGGTTCAGCTATGATACAGATAGGAAAGAGTAATAATGGGTGAGATCGAGGAATCACGAAAAAGGCTACCAATTATTATTGGTGTTTGTAGTATTCTTTTCTAGCGCCGGCCTATAATTGACGGACCAATCCACATACCTCTGCCATGTTTTTCAAAAATCGACCCTTTTTTCATTAGTGTACAACACGTGCGATAGTGTAAAAAGGGTCTGTATTTTTTATAAAAACATTGGCACTGGCTTATATTCAGTCAGGAACGTATGAGAATTATTTATCGTTGGTATAGGATCTAAGACACGTAAAAAAACGTTTTTGCCGTAATTTTCGTATTCCATCCATTTTAGTTTTTTCATGCCCCTCATAACTTTGCCCAGTTTCATATTTTTTATGCCCTTAGGAAATGACCAAAGGGTGTAAATTATTCTCAACTGCGTTTTTTTATTGTAAATATAGTTACATATTTTTAATAGTTTTTTTTAACAAAAACTGTTTATATTTTTTTAATTTGATTATTTATTATTTTAATACAAATATATTTAGAATTATAATGTAATTATATTTTTTCCAGACACCCTGTGCAGATAATAAAGACTTTGCAATACTTCGATTTAAGGCTGGACCTCCGTATGAGGACATTGCTTTCAAAATAGTTAATCGAGAGTGGGAGTATTCATATAAACGTGGATTTCGTTGTCAATTCCATAATAATATTTTTCAATTGTGGTTTCACTTTAAGAGATACCGTTATCGTCGCTAAATATTATTTTATAATAAATGTAAAAAAATGTATATTATATATTTTACTATGTAATATTTATGTAAAGTAAGGAGTTTATTAAGTGTATAATAGTAAAAAATGTATAATACTAGAAATGTTTATATAAATTATAAGTATAGATAATCTAATGATAAAATATGTTTTCTATGTATATCATATATGAACAAAAATTGTATAAATTTACTTTATATTTCTAATAAAACATTATCAATTTCTATGATTTATAGATAAATCAAAAATAGACTTTCAATTTCATTTCGAATTATTCAAGAACATAATTTAAAAAAAAAGTTTTTAGTAAATTTTAAAGAATATTGAAATTTGAAACTTTATCCTAGCTTACCTTGTGTATTAAGAGTGCTCCATACCGCGATCCCAGCGCCACGATGAACTATTAAAACGGAAATGAAAATGTGTAAATCGTAGATTTCGTTTTGCGTCCTCATTTTACGTTTTACAATGTTGAAACAAATTTTATACGAATCTTTGAAAAATTCTACAATTGGGGGTATCCCTTACTGTTTTCATAATATGTTTCAAAGTTACTTTAAAAAAATAAGAAAATGTTTATCTAACTGTCGTCTGCACTATAGACATCGCCGCTTTGCAGTAACATTAAATAACAACAAATATTATAAATTTTATACGTATAGTACAGATCAAACTTGGATAGCCCCGGATGTAGAATTGAATAATGAATCGAATGAACTTTGTTTCATCTTTCTATTCATAGAATTGAGGGAGTAAAACGAAATATAAGATTTTATTATGGTTATAATGCAAGTTGTCAATTCTGTAGATAAAAAAGTGAGAACTTTAATTTCTGATTTTTTAAATAGGTGGCGCTGAAGAAAATATTCAATGCCGTACAAATCAAATAAAGAATTATGAAGCCTGGTGCAGAAAATATATATATATATATATATATATATATATATATATATATATATATATATGCACATAAATACACACATGCATATATGCATGCATGCAAATACATTGCAAACATAGTAACGTAATACGGAAATTTGAAATTACAGGGAGGTGCAAGATGTACGAGCTTGAGCCAATAAATATATATAAAAATATAATAGGAAAGTAATTGTTCTTTTCCTAACCTAAAGTATATATAATATTTATGTAGGCAAAAATGTTATTATTGCCTACGCAGATTTAATATTTATATACATCCTAAAAATTTTTTATAATCGTTTTTTATGACAACTAAAGCACTTTAATTCCCAAAATTTCAAACATTTTTATTTTTTTTGCAGGATAGTCTTTTAGCTACGATTAAAACTCATAATTTTAGGAGGAAATGAGAGTCTTGAGTATTCACAACGTGTAATTGATGCATTTGAGTTATTACTTCGATATGCACTCCTATTATATAAAACGGATAAGAAAAAGGTAACGTGAAAAGAATATATAATTTTTAATTCAAATGTAAAATATCATAAAACCATCATTATTTTGGAATGTAGAAGAGTATGATTGTGTATTTATAGTACTGAATTTTGTGTAAGGAGTAAGTACAACTCCTAAATTAATATATTATATTATAAATATTTAAATATATAGTTATCTATATAAAGCAATTTTTAAATTTATTCTTATATTACACATCATTATACAGTGATTGGCACTTTGTATAATTTATACAATTTATATAATAAACAGCTTTTATAGAAACTTTTTGTCAGAAAACTGTTACAGATTCAAATATTAAAATAATTTTTAATGAAGTAACACTATTTGACAATAGCACTTATATATTAAAAATTACTATCTTTTTCAATAAGTATCTTTTCAATAGTTTCATTACTATCTATTCAATAGGTAATTATAAAAATTTTATTTTAAAATATATTCTTGTACGGCTAAAGTTTTCTTTAGTATTTCATACATTGTAATTTTTTGGAATAAATATGTCAGATTAAATAAAGTCAATATGTCAAAATACAAAAATTATACATATATTCCCGCCCAAAATATCACGATATATAATATAGAAATATTTTTTGTAAAAACATATATATATATATATATATATATATATATATATATATATATATATATATTGTTTTTCAATAATTATAATGTAGAATATAATATGCCATTATATTTAGAAGCTGTACTTGCTCTCTATGTACAAACCAATCCTATTAAATATACAATCATACTGTTCTGCTTACTTTCTCAGAAGATGGTGATTTTATATTTTTCATTTAAAGTAAAAATTATATATTCTTTCCACTTTAATTTTTCACTATTTTGCATATTGGATACCTTGCAACTAAAATAATAGTTATCTTTGTTGCATTAACATCAGATTATATCTATAATATTAATATTATCACTTACGAACAATCAAACCGCCCCCTTCAAAACTCTAATTTATCATTATTTTTATAATTATTTATACTTTAAATGACCCTTAAAAATTAAAAATAAAGAAGGCCATACGTATTATACGATTTGTTTAATTATTAATACGTAATAAATTAATATGTTTGTACTATTACCTTATTTTTATTTTCTTTACATATAAGAATCTTATTATATAAATATAAATACTTCATACCCTCGTGTCCCACTCTGGGGAAGGGGAGATGAAGCAAATTGTCTTTTGGGAAGCTTTACATTTTTGATGAATTTATTTAATAAGTTTTTTCTTCAAAAATAGCACCTTAAATTATAGGTTTTTGTCTATCACTTGCACATTGAAATTTAAAATAACTGAACTTATTTGAATTTTGGGTGCCCGTCATGTCTCGTCTGTATATAACCGTTTGTCTCTACTTTTTTAATGAAATATATACTGATATAAATTATATATATATATATTAATTTGCCATTAATAATGAATTATTGTTTACATGTTTATTTAATTAATCATTAAATTACAATTATTATTGAAATAAAATTTTAATTAGCTATTATTTTTAATTCATAAAAAGTTAAATATGGAGATAATTAAGATTTCAGGAGAGAAAAGAATAATCCATTAGAATACATGACCAAGAATTGTATCAAGACCCATCTCCATTCATCAGGTAATCGTTATGTTGATACCTGAATTATATATATATATATATTATCGGATCAGCTGTACGACATTTGTCGAGAGGTTGGGTCGACTCTATTCGGATTTGTGGTTCATTCGTTTAGAAAATCGTAAACACTCGCATGCTGTCTATCAAATCGTATACAATACGATGTTGCCACTACTTTTTACACGATTTTGGAAACAGTGTTGAACGAACTGATAGAATACACCAGCTGCCAGCGCAATGATACGATTTGCGCGAACATGGATCGTGATGCCCGTAATACAGTTATTGACCATATACTCAAATACATGATTCCTTTATCTGATCATTACAGTTTTAGTATGACAAAGTAATTCATCAACACAAGTTATTGTATTAATTAAAAATAATGATCAATTAAATTTTCATTTAATTGAAAATAATACCTTATTAAATATATATATATATATATATATATATATATATATATATATATATATATATATATATATATATATACATATATCGATAAAAATTAAAAAGTAATTATAAATTATTACAAGTTAATTAAAAAATATCTCAACCCTGAGATATGTAAACTTAAGGGTATATATATTTTAATGTGGATTCATAAATACTTTTATCGGTCTTACAGCCTTTATACAATAAAATATTATACTAATAGAATGACAGTCAGACTCTCCTAGTTTATAGTAACCCCCATAAAATTGAAAATACAAATTACTAATAACAGATAAAATAAAAAATCAATTAAATTAAAAATTAAAAATTAAAAATAATACAAATAAAGTAATCTATATTCTATGTTAATAAAGGAGAATCTGATTTCCCCCACCAGCTTAAATTTAAATTTACTTTTCATTTCCGACGTTTTGAACAGTTCCGGCTCATCTTCAAGGACTAAACTCTAATATAATTTACTTCATTCTAACTTTTTTATTTATTTTTTATTTAATTTAATTTTTATTTTACTATTTAGTTGTAATTTCTATTTCAGATTGTACGGTGGTGATTATAACCAAGTTAAATTTTACAATAATAGTTATTTATTTTTGAAAGTTCTTAATATTCTAAAAACATATCAAACTCGCCTAGTTATTTTGCTTTTCTTAACAAATTTATTATAAATGTATACTTAGTCATTAGTTTTATTTTTTAAGTAGTTAAAAATTGAATAAATTTTTATTATTTATTAGACCAAATTTCTGAATCTAAAATTTATGTTCCTCGAAAAAAGTCCTATTTTCGTAACATAGATGGGGGCTACGCTGTGATTTTATCACCAAGCCACGTAGAATCTAAACTTGGGAATGTATCTTTTTATAAAATGTTCTATATCATATTTAATTTTAAATAAATGAAATATACAAATTGGTTTTTAAACGTAGTATTTTTATTATTTATAGTTATTGTATCATTTTCGTATTGTAATTAAATTTTTGGTCATTCTTACTGTTGCAGGTTGAAATTTTAATTGCAATATTTATTGTAAAAACTAAGTAAGAAAAAATGATAATAAAAAATCAACTACGACTCTTAAAATATTAATACAAAGATCTTATTTAACCTATAATTAAAAAAAAATAACAATAATTAAGCATAAATAAATAAAAAAAATGTTAAAAACCTATTTTTAAAAAAATGGTTAACAAGTTTAATTAAACGGTAAAAAAAGAAATAACAGAGAAAAATTTAACTAAAAGTTAAAACAAAACTATGCCCAGAAAATATTAAATCTGAAAAATATTAAAATATAAAATATGAACAAATTATACTCCAATGAGCAAAAACATCCGACTAAGTTTAGGTAATCTGGAGGTATCCCCGCTAAAAGGATCGATTCAATTTCAGGTAACATTATATCATATTATGTTGCAAAATTCAGAAGGGATTTTATATAAGACCTATATATATATATCTATATTTGGAACACTGCATCAGACAAATGACACAATCTTTATTCGAATTTGTTTTTTAAATTTTTTAATATAAATCGATAAAAACAATTGAAATTTGTTTTCAAATATTATATAATTTTTATTAATTTATTATTTTCTAAAATACGCTTATTTAGAATAAGTAATTTAAAAATAATTTAATACAATAAATAAAATAATCTATTTTAGATAAATATCAAATAATGATTTAATTATTTTTTTAAATTACGTAATTTTATATTAAGAATAGTCTAGAGTGCCATTATGTTCCATATAATTAGTATTTTTATATTCTTTACCCGATAGAATCAAGTACGGTTCTGTCAAATTATAGATTACCATACCAATTTTAGATTAAAAATACAGATTTATAAGATAAAATTGTAAAAAAAATAATACAATAAAAATGTAATTGTAAAGAAAAAAGTGCACGGCAATCCTGACAAATTCAAATTTATTTAGATAATACGCAAAACTATAAAAATTTAATATTTTTATTTACTACTTTCATATTATAGCAATGCAATAACAAAACTAATATTTTATACATAAAGCCAATAAAATGAAAATATTGAATTTCTTTATATCTAAAAATTATACGTGTAAAGAATGTCAACTTGGTTTTCTATAAAATGACGAAGAAAAATTCCTTAGATTACATTCCTGGTACTAAAAAATAATTCCAAATTTAAGTGTAGAAAAAAGAAGTTATAATGGCTGATTTATTGCGCAAGAATAGATTAAAAGTAGAATTTCACAGGAATACTAAAAAATTAGAAACAAATCAAAGAATGACCAACAAAAGCTGAAAAAATACTTTCAAAACTTTCAGAACAGAATCGAAAATTAGCGTTATACATCACCTCGTAGGCATCTAATAATTTTGAGTAGGCTGAAATCTAGTCACTACGAACTAAAAATAATTGAACTATTATGGTTATAAAATAGACAAATCTTAGAATGAAAAATTTCAACATTGTTATAGTAAAATTAAGAAAAAGGTATAAGCTAGGTCCTTTTATTTCTGTCTAGTAAATAATAATTTTATTTCAAATGCAAGTTTCAATTACTATACTGCAAGAAATTAATATTTATAGAATAATAATTTATTATGTTATTTGTTTAATAAAAAATAATTTAATAGAATACATAAACTAACAGTTTAAAAGAATTATAAAATAATAAAGTCTATTGTGTATTGGATTTTGTCATCCCAAAAATTAAGTATAATAATTAATTTTACAATTGTTGACCTTAAACAGACAATTTTGTATATCTAAATTTTCGAAAAAAAAAATGAATTTGAAAATATTATTCGCTGTTATCTTTATACTTATTTCAATATTCATAATTAAGAGACCCCATTCTATTCATTAATGAAATAATTAATATCATTTAATTTTTTATCATTTTTTTTGTAACATTCCATAAACCAAAGTTTCGTATAAAATTGTGTAAATCATTGGCAAAGAAGTTTTGATATAAACTCAATATGAAGTTACTATATATATATATATATTAATCGTTTGCGACCACCTCGGCCCTTGACATTTTTGAGTAAGTAATTTGGTTAGAAATTAGGAGTATGGAGATTATATATGTTAATGTGTGTGTAGATACGCATACATATATGCGTATTTCAATCAAACGCTGGATGTCGAGCTGATGTTTCTTTATTACTGCTCGTCTCCTAGTATCCTTATCTTCTACACTTAAATATACTATATCTATATGCATGCATAAATTAATAAATATTTCCATCAGTGTTACAGTCCAATATAAATTAAAATTAATACATAATAATATCAATACATATACATATCAAAATTAATACACATATATATGCATATCTCTCTCTCTCTCTCTCTCTCTCTCTCTCTCTCTCTCTCTCTCTCTCTCTCTCTCTCTCTCTCTCTCTCTCTCTTTCTGTGCGTTTGTATGTGTGTAAATTTATATCAACTACTCCGCTACTTATTTCATAAGAATATTATAAAATATAAATTTTGTATGGATCATTTATAATTTACATATTTCACTTGGGCTACTACGGCCCTGATTAATACTGGAACAATCGATAAAACAGAACAGGATTTTTTGTACACTTCGAGTTCCGTAAAATTCCGCAGTATATTAAAAATGAGGCGCTTCAATCGATTTTAACTTCCGCCAGAGGTATGGAGCACTCTTAAGAGTATCAGATAAATTTGTACAGTAAAAAATAGTTTTTATATATAAAAAACTAAGAAAGGAAATATAGAATAAGGCATATATCTAATAAAAACATAATACGTTATGTACTTAAATATTGTACTAAATTTTAATTAAAAATCATAAAACAATTGATAGAAAATTGTGATTTTCAAATTATTAGTATGCAAATTAATATTTACAAACTAGGTTAATCTGTAATGTATCCATTCAGAATCAGCATTCCAATTTCCCATATGAAAAACACAGAACTTAATTTCCAATAACCTGAAAAACCAAATTTAAAATAAATTACAATATTTTATTAGATTGAACCTAAACTTTAATAATTATATGTTATTATGATTTAAAAAATATATTTTAAGACTATGTTCTTTTAATTTTTCTTTATGATCAACTATCATCCTTAAAAAATCTGTCTGAACTAAATATACTATCAAAATTTATATATATATATATATATATATATATATATATATATATATATATATATATATATATAGAACGGGTTGAAAAGGTTAAATATAAACGTATAGGAACATTATGAAAACGGATTTTTAAGTACATCAAATTAACGTATTGAAATGGATAAATAAGTTTTAAAACGTATAAACAGGTATTAAACAAATTACATTACAAAAGAATAACCATTTTATGTCCTATTCCCTAAGCAAACACTGATTATATTTTTCAGAAATAGAAAACTTTCGATCAAAAATTCAAATACAAGAATTAATTAAATTAATTAAATCAAAGATTCAAAAACGTAGAACTGTAAATGTAGAAAAAATGATTATTGTTTGTCATAGTAATTTGAGTTTTATTAAATTTAAAAAAATTTATCTTATCCCTTCGGATGTGACAATATTTCTAAATCGGCATTTATAGCCTTTGTAAAATTATTAAACTAGTTGAATTAATGTTCATAATTTTGGAAAAAAATCTTATAGAATATAAAAATAAAATTGAAACCAGAGAAGGAATAGAATTAAGGAAATAAATAATATTAATAGGCAATTCCTTAAATGTAACAATAGAAAAATGAAAAATGAATAGTGAATAAGAGGAAAGAGCGAAATCATGAAATTCACTTTCAATTGATGAAATTATAGACAGGATCCCAATAAGGAGCAAAGTTTCGTCATAACAAAATTTATAAATAAAAAAGAACAGAACGCACAGGTAGAATATATCCAAAAATTTGATTGAAAGAAGGAAATGAGATTGAAGCAATATATATATATATATATATATATATATATATATATATATATATATATATATATATATATAGAAGAGATATGAGTAAAACCGTGGTGCGTGACTGATTAAATTCACAGACTTTATAGTTTTATAAAATCTGGGATAGACCTGTATAATTTCAGAAATTTAATATCATATTTCATAGAATATATTCGTTATCAGACAAAAGATTATTTTATGTCCAGTATCGGTTTAACGGGCATAATTTGTGGTGTTAAAGCACCGAGCCGCTGATACTGGAGACCTCCATACCCTTAAAAAATGGACTAGGAAAAAAGCTCAACAGAAATAGTCAGGCAACAATTAAAAAATTCTATTAAAGAAAATATACTATGCAAAATATTTTCAGATGATGAAGACAACACTTTTGTATAAAATTAATTCTCATAAAGGATTAAAATCGATTAACTGATTTGTTCTTATGAAAATAGTAAAGAGAACAATCACTTTATGATGTTGCATATCTTGATTATTATGTAAGTTAGTGAGTTCTCTCATCGACATTTAAGTTTGATATGATTTAAATTAATAAATATGTTTTTATTGGTCTTACAGTCCAATCAATTCAATCTAAAAATTCGATTCCTGGAAATGTGAATACTTTCAAGACTCTCCCTTTTATATTTATTATTAATACCATGTTCCAAAATATCCACATTCACAAAATCAAAAGAATGTAAAAACTTTAAGCAATGCTCTTTTAAACCGGAAGTAATATGTGAGCTACGTAAACTATATTTATGTTCATAAATTCTCTTTTTTAAATATCTATCTGTTTGTCCAATATAGCATTTATCACAATCCATGCAATTAATCTTGTAAACAACTTCTGATTTTAAGCATAAATCATCCTTATCTTTACAATTATTAAACAATCTACTCAAATTATTGCTATTTTAAAAGAAAATTTGAATGTTATATTTCCGAAAATTTCTTTTAATTCTTTCAGATAATCCTCTAACATATAGTAAGACAATAATTTTGCCTCTGTTAACATCAACTCTTGCATTATGTCTATTTTCGGTATTATAAATGTCAAACAATCTTTCAGCAATTAATCTATTAATAAATTGAATTGGATAACCATTATTAATGAAAGTTTCTCTTACTATCTGTAAATTATTTTGTCTAAAATTTTTATGTGACAATTTTATTGCTCTGTCAATGACACCCCTCAATGCTCCAATTTTGTTTCCGAATTGGTGATGTGAATTAAAATCTAAAAACCTACCTGACCAAGTAGGCTTTCTGTACCAATTCAGTTTCACCTTATTATTACTACAGCTAATAACATTAATGACAGAATTAAATTTACAAGGGAAGTTGAGGTTAATAATCAGTTAAGTTTTCTGGACATTAATGTCATTAGCTGTAGTAATAATAAGGTGAAACTTAATTGGTACAGAAAGCCTACTTGGTCAGGTAGGTTTTTAGATTTTAATTCACACCACCAATAGAATGTAAGGTTTAGTTTAGACCCTGATGAGGAGCCGTAGCGAGCTCGAAACGTTGGACAGGTCTTCAATTAGGTAAGGGTGTTGGGGACAGTCAGACTGCACTTTACTAACAAAGAATTTCTTCAGCTAATATTTTATTTTCAGATTAGCCTACGGGGGTGAATGTAAACAAGGACAGTCTGACTGTCATTATAATTTTTAATTTAATTTTTAATTTAATTTTTAATTTAATTTTTATTTTATTTTTATTTTTATTTTAATTTTTATTTTTAGATTGAATTGATCGGACTGTAAGACCAATAAAAAAATATTTATTAATTTGTATATGGGCAGTCGACATGAGTATAATTAAATTGATATGATTTAAACTTGATATGATAACTGAAACAAAGTACTGGTTATAATTTTGAAGTGTAGAATGTTTTACTTATTAAAAACAATTTACGAAAAATGAATAAATTTAATTACTGTAGACATATTTTGGAACATATATAGAAAGTGGAATAAAACAAGTAAAATATTTGTTGCAAATTATATTGATAAATTATTTTACGTGGTTGCTCTTCGTTACTCTTAGACGAACATGTGTTTGAGCGCTTTTTCTGCTTTTTGGAAATAGATAAACAAAAGGAATAGATTTAAAAGCCAGTATTAGAAAATTTCTAAATAAACCTGATATATTGGTATAGAAAATTGTCATGTTCAAACATATGATAATGCTAAAAATATGTCTACGTAGCATAAAGGATTGTAAGAATATTTGAAAGAATTTATACAAATTGACTTATTACGTTCCTATGCTATGGGCATTCTTTAAATATAGTTGAAGAGTATATAGCATCGACAATTGTACTGATGTAGTTATATTTTTCATCGAATACGAAAACTAATAGCATTTTTTACTGTTTCAAAGTAGTTTTAACATCCAGATCTTTGACGTTGGATTCTAAAGTTTCGAATTTTTGTCAGATACTATACACTGAAAAAAATATTTTCCGATATCAAGTAAATATTTACTTGTTTTGTACCAAGTAAATCATTTTCTTAAATTAAGAAAATATTCACTAGATTGAAGATTATTACGTGGTTATTAAGTACGTGGTTTGATTTAAGTGAATTCTTCTTGCATTAAGTAAATACTTCCTTGGTTTAAGAAGATGCTTTCTCATTTTAAGAAAATAATTTACTTGGTACAAAACAAGAAAATATTTACTTGATAACAGATATTTTTTCTTAGTATATATTTTCATGCAGAGCCGATTTTATTAAAGATTAGGTCAATATAATTTTGAAAAGATTTTTATAAGTTTGAGCATACTATCTCGAGTTAGTCAAGAAGCTGTAAGTTTATTGTAAACAATTAGAAAATTCGAGAATGCTTTCTTGGCTGTAGTATGGAACCATATATATTATACAGATTACGCTCGATATTATTAATGATGTAATCATACCAATTTTTCAAAAGATTTATATATCCTTTAGATTATTGTGATTATTATTCTAGCGAATTGTAACAGTGAGCGATCGTTATTTTCAGTATAGAAAAGAATAAAAGATTTACATATATCTAATATGCGTGATGAAATGTTATCTTCATTGATTCTTACTATCGAAAAGGAGTTAGTCAAATTGCTTACAGTGTCGATAATTTTATAAGCAAATTTGCTAATACAAATAGTTAAAAAACCTATATAGTTATTTCTGTATTTTCATTTTTTATATTTTTTAAAATTTTAATAAATTTAATATTTATTTTAGTGAATTTATTTATTTAAAAATTCTTTCATAATTGCGGAAGCATGTAGAGGCGAAATATATAGTTATTTTCACATATTATCTAGAAATCACAATCTCAGAGGGGGCGTAAAAGCTTAATCCGGTACTGCTAATGCTTTAGGTAAAATGAGAAATATACTAAAAGATGCCAAGATTCAGTATTTAACTCTACCTATTTTTCAGATTGATTATATCTAGTAAGATATAAAATAGATCAATTATATTCTATATTGGAGGTAAACCACGATTAATGGCTTAAGGTGGCTATTCAGTTCCAATTCAAGTACCCAACAGAACTATATTAAGTTCTGTTGGGTACTTATTTAAATAGGGAATTAAATCATATTCAAATTTTTGAGTTTCTTTAGTTTATGTAAATTTATTGATATTATGGAAAATGTTTTCTCGTCTGTGTACTGCTACTTGCGAAAATTCCAACAATAATTTTGGTTCTACACCAGCTATTTTATTAATTCTTTACAAAATAACGTATTTTTCTTGCTTTATTATATATAATATAAATGGCATTTCTTTCTAAGTAATCTGGCGACTGATGATATATGCATTCATTTTTACTCGAATCTTGAAAGTTAAAATTTCATTCTCTTCTTTTTCTAAAGGATGTGATGAATTGTGATAAGAAGGGAGCAATAAAAAATCTTGTTCAGATAAGTTCTTGTAAATCGTATAAAGCATATGTAATTACTAATTTTTTAGGAAATTGTATTGAATATTATTTGTAATTCTTATATTTGGAAAGTGTTCTATTAGTAAAATAGTTACAGCATTCTTGAATTTTATAAATATGAACTCAAATGATTTGAATGTAGAATAAAAATCGCATACATAGCTAGAAACTCACACACACACACACATATATATATAGTTATTTATCGGTTCATTTACCTTATTATATAAACTTTAAATACTTTGTTCACGTCATTTTTCACAATTTAGATAATTTAGACCATTGCATGTATATGGAATTTTCTATATATAAATAAGTAAATATTTGAACACAGTTTATTCAACAATTTATGGAAAACCAGATAATAAATAGTAATAAAATTACGCGTTTAAAAAGTAAATAGATCTTTTTGAATTTAAAATTGATTCTATTAATCATTCCTTCGAATAGGGAACTGAATTTTTATTTTTCTTATTATAAACGATAGTTTATTGTTAAATAAATAATAATTTTACTTAAAAGTTTTGTTTATTCGTTATATTTCTTTTTTCATTATTTTTTAGATTATAGACTATTGTACCCTATTTTGAATCGATATCATATGTGACTGATCAGACGTATATCAATATATATATATATATATATATATATATATATATATATATATATATATATATATATATATATATATATATTTACATATGCATATACCAAATACATACGATTAGTCCTTAGGCTCAGAGATATTATTAACTTAAATTTTGTTAATCAAAAACCAAAGTCAGAAATTAACATATGATGTCTTTTCTGCTTTTCATAAGTTTCTGACAATTTCATGTTATGCCTTGAATGAAGTTGTTGTATAAGATGTATTTATGTATGAAGTTTTATCACTGATTTCTGTTCAAATCGGGTTTTGATATTTATGCAATTTGAATGTTGAAGAAATACTAAAATAATTGATTTAAATATAAAAACATATGTGTTGTTAATATTATGGTCTAATTCCATTCAAACATTACAGGAAAATAATTTGATACTAATGGAAACTAAGTTTATTTCTATATTGAGAAAATATCATATTTAAATCGACTATTTCATCTATTCATAACACAGATAAAGTTCAACGATAAGAAATTAAACTACTATTTGATAAAGTATTGTTGAAACAATATCGTTATCAGAATCAATATAGAAACATTTTTCAGTTTTGTTTCTAATTTATTATGGTCATATAGCACATAATTTTTTTAGCATTGTAATATATATATATATATATATATATATATATATATATATATATATATATAACTTTTAAAAATAATTTTCTCTTTAAAACAGTTTTAATAATATTTTGTTCAACATTAAAATAGGTAAGGTGCTTGATGATGTATTATGAACACAACACGGGGAAAATATTTTTTTCATTTGAAATAAATTTCAGTAATTCACTATCTATAATACATTCAGGATAAGTATATATGTTAATACTCATCTAACTCGACTAGTCCTACAAAAGTATCTAATATACAATTCTTATGAATTTTAACGATTACTTTAAATAATGAATATATTTATCATCATATGGTTTCGCATTAGGTATCCAAGATTAAATTTTTTTACACTTACAATTCTTATGATTTGCATTGAAATCTTTATCGGTCATTCGAAATTTTTTTTTATTTATACTCATCAAAATTTCATTCTTTAACTAATTATATTATATATTAAAAATGATAATTTCTGATAATTTATTGGCTCTTTCATTGCTTTTGATAGATATAGCACACAATAATAAAATTTTTAATCAAATTTAACTGTAAAACAATTCTGTAATTTAGTGAATTATATTTTTTTATATCTTCATTATTATATATTTATTATATCTCATTATACATTGTAATTATGTCGACTGTTGTGAATTAAATTAATAAATATTTTTATCGGTTTTATAGTTTTTATACAATAATATACTATACTAATATAGTGGCAGTCAGACTGTTTCTGTTTATATAATCACTCCCGTAGAATCTGAAATGAAAATTACTACTAAAAAATAAAATAAAAATAAATTAAATTAAAAATTAAAAAATAAAATAATCTATATTCTATGTTAGTAAAGGACAATCTGACTGCCCTTCACCACCTTAAATTTAAATGTACCTTAAATTCCAATATTCAAATCGATATCAAGATCCAAACCGCTCCGGTTCACCTTCAAGGACTAAACTAAAATAAAAACCTTGAACGCTACTATATATACTCCATCCCCACCCCTAAATTAATTTATATAATATTTAAAGTGACACCACCCCTCTTGATTTTAAATGCAAAACAATAATTTACTTGACTCTAAAATTAAATTTACATTATTGTGATGTTTCAAAATATGAATACTTTTTGTGAATGAGAATGAGTTTCTCTTTTATATCTACTATTCACATCTTGTTATAAAATATTCAGAGTTTTAAAATCAAAAGAATATAATAAGTTTAAGCTACGTCCCTTGAGTCCGGATGTAGCATTCGTACTTCATAAATTATAATGATGTTCATATATTCTTTGTTTTAAGTATCTAATCTGTGAACTGAATAGTTTAATCTTTGAAGATGAACCGGAGTGGTTCGAAGCGTCCGACATTTAAGGTAAATTTAAATCTAAGGCGGTGGGAGCAATCAGGTTGTTTTTTTACAAATATAGAATGTAGATTATTTTATTTTTTAATTTTTAATTAAATTAAATTTTTTATTTTATTTTGTAGTAGAATTTCATTTCGAATTCTACGGGGGTGATTATAAACAAGGACAGTCTGACTGTTATTATATTAGCATAGTATATTATTGTATAAAGTCTGTTAGACCGATAAAAATATTTATTATTTTTGTTATATCTCAAAATCTAAATTCAGTCTCATAGTTATTTTTTGTACCTGAACTTATTGAGTTCGACGAATTCCAGCTGATGACCATTTTAAAATTCATAATTTTCATTGATCAATAGACTTAATTAAGATATCAAAATAAGTAAGCTACGTGAATAGCATATAGAATATTATAAGCGTCTTTATTACGTTCTTGGCTATCAGTTTTCCTTTTTCTATAAATTTATCGTTTAAAGTATATTAAATTCAAAGTGATGGAAATACTGAAATTCATGAATTTTTACATTAGTAAATACCTTCATTTTACAGAATATTTTCCTTTAAAATTTTTTGAAACACAAGTTTATATAATTAAGAATATTTTTTATTTTTAAGCTTTTCAATATAATTTAATGAATCAATACAAAAGTTAGATATTTGCATATAGGTGAATGAATTCTATTTCATTTACACCAATTAACAAAAAAATTTATTCTTGATAATAATTCAGTATACTTTCTATATCTTTCTATATTTCTATATCTTTATATATTGTAAAGCGCATTAGGAAATTGCTAATAAAGTATCTAATATTCACTTTTAAAATAAATTGTAGGAATTTAATTTCTAGAAATTGGTATATAAATTTGAGTTTCTTATAAATTTTTAATATTATTGGTTATCTATTTAAATAAAAATAATTCTGAATTAGTTAAGAACATCTACAGCGATACAATTTGAAAATAATTTATTTATAAAATAATCTAAAATTTGAGAATCTTCGCTTACTATGCACACTGTAAATAGGAGTAGAAAGTCAAGTTTTACAAAATTAATAAAATAGTATACGATAAACATTGCGTTAGTATATATATATATATATATATATATATATATATATATATATATATATATATACACATATATTCACACTCATTCTTTGAGGTCCAATTTTAACATTAATTCTGTTCGTACGGGTATCACTAACATTGCGTATTCTCGTCGTAATGCACCATATAGTATCATTGTTTAAAATTCAAAATAAAATTTTTTCAGTTTAAAACGGAACTAGGTTGAATGCACAATATGTCAAATTTAAAAACAGCGGTGATAATTATTACAGTCTTATGCTGTAATTCACTAGTTCTCTCGTTTAGACCAAACACTACTTCAAAAAATTATTTTGTTGGAGATAGGCAAGTACTAATTGGAAAAAATAGTGTAAATAAAACAACTTTAGTCTATGCTCTCTGTAGAATAAGCGACGATCATCGCAGAGCTAGGTGCGATGTAAAATATGAAACTGATGTGTTTGATAATCGCGAACCCCAGTATGTATGTAACTTGGAAGTAGCCGTTGAACTGGTGAATGGGCGACTTGATATTTTAGAAATTAATCCTTGGGGTCAAAATCAAGTCATTTTTACGGTTCGGGATATAAGCCTGTATAATTTACGTCAGTCACAAGTTACAATATATACAATACGGATGGAAGATTGCCAAATACGTATGTTCAAATTAAAAGTTGATGATCGTATTGATAAGAAACCTCAAATATTTATCGATCCTTCTGAGGATAGTTACAACATTACCTTTATGGATCATGAGAGATGCGCTAACAATTTTTTCTGCAGGATGACTGTAGATGGAAGCAATGCACTCACCGAAGCAGTAGCTTGGTTTCCTAAAACAGGCTTAATATATGCTTTGGAGCCTACCGATGAACCTTCAAAAAAACTTTATGTAAATTATGGAGAAGTTTACCCGATTACGGGAATAGTAAAAATCTTTTTGTTACGTCACAATGGTGAGTTCATACTTGATTAACGTATGACTAATAAAAAACTATAATCATTATTTCACCTATAATATTTTTAAAAAATGACTATTGAACAAACCATTTATAAACATTATCTACGAGCATAAAGCTAATTTTAAAAAAATTGTGAAATTATTCACGATAATTTTATCAATTGCAGTAGCTTATAGTGTTTGTATTAAAGCTTAACTCAATTATCATCATGGGTACCTTTAAAAAATTTTGACAATTATTTACGATATGTTCATGAACAAATTTTAACGTAAAAATAACATTATTTTTACCAAAATCACAGATCTGGAGTGTAATTAACTTTTAGAGGGTCAGAATTTTTAAAAATTAGTTGGTTTCTTATCTCTATAGGAAAGTGTTTTAAGATCCCTAACTTAGAACCAATCGAAGGTCAAATGTTGGCAAATCAACCCATGATGTTATATGGCTTCATCCCGGTCCGGGATGTTAATACTATACATTATGTATTTTTATATCATTAATGTAATTTTTTTTCTAATAAAACGATTTTACAAATAAGAATTTATGACTTTGATGTTGAGGCTAGAAAAATTGGGTCACGTAATTCTTCAATTTGGATTGTAAATTTGACGTCATTTCGGCCCTCTAAAGGTTAAAGTTATTATTCTGTATACTAAATTTTGGAAAAGTTACAACAATTTTATTATATGTGTAGTGAACAGCAACAAAATTATAAATAACTTATTTTTTATTAGATATTCATCATATTGCTTCTAGAAAATTTAAAAAGTTTATGTAACGTTGTAGGGGCGGAAAATTGGTCATGGAGGGTATACTAATTCTATACATAACAAATTACTGGGTATGGAATTTCAGTAGCAAGAAATTCAAAAAATCCCCTAAACTTTCTTCTTATATGATCAATATGCTCAGTTTCTGAAAGAGAAGTTGCTTGTGCTAAATCGCGTTAAATCTTAAGTTCCTAACAGACATATCGCACTTATATAGTGATATTTCAATATTAAACAGCTATATGTAGGCAGAGCGTATATACCCTATAAGCTTTTCAAATCACATATACTATACGCAATCACATATACATGTGAAGTACATGCTATCACAAGTACATGTAAAGTATTGAAAGATTATTAATAATATAAGTCCAGAATTATTATAAAAAAAATACTTTCTATATATTTAAAGATAAACCTGAGCTACACGTTGTTTTATCATGATTAATTCAATTTGTTAAATTCTTATTAGCAGTTCCATAATCGCGTTATATTAACGAGCCCTTCCTTTTAATGCTGTTTACCATTTTATAATTTTATATACAAATATAAGCTAAGTGTCTCGAATTTTGCAATATTGAAATTAATAAGAGAATTGTAAAGGAGGTTTTTTCACTTAATTATTATAATATGATTTTTTTCATTATTATTTATTTATTATTAATTGCATTATTGTTTGAGACATGTCTGAGGGAGGAGGTGGGATAGTGTTAAACAATTCTATACTCAGTAAGAAGTTGACTTACTACCCCTTGTAACATTTTGTACATTTTATTTACTGTATTTTTTAAGTATAATTTAGAGTAGTGAGAAATTAAAGTGAATCATTCTATTTCAATATTTTCCGTAGCTTTTTATAATATATGATGCATTTAAATGAATTAGTTATATTTATTATTAGTTTTTATTAACATAAATAGTGATTTTTAACAAAAATTTAATATTTAAATTTTTAAGGATGGAAAGATTTGGGATCATACAGTGATATCAAAAATCTTGGTTGGTCTACTACAAACAATATCATCTCATTTTGTACGTTTGCGTACTGCACGTCTTATGATCATAATGGAGGATCCAAAAAAACAAAACAATTCGATTTGTTAGATAACCCTCTTATGTATGCAGCATTATATAATTTACCCAACGATGAACATTTAGTATTAGTCTGTGATTCTGAATTGCCTAGTCCTTATCGCGTTATTAGAATTGGAGTTGAAGGGGATGAAATGTATGCTTTTAATATAGACGAGTTAAATTGTTTCCATAAACCAAACGTCATAGCCAGCAACTTTTTCAAGAAAAATGATAATGAATATTGTTTATCGGTCTTTTTTTCTGTACATCACCGTCAGGACAGATCCAAATTTAATAGATATTGTTTTTACGTTTAATATTTGATAGAAAAATTTTAAGCCATAAAAAATAAGTTTTTAGACCATATAAAAATTAATTTGTTTCATATGCTTGCGAGAATGATTGTGTATATAGTAGAGAGCGAAAGAGATACAAAAATCTTTTCATTATATTTCTATTGTTGACATAGTACTTCAAGTCGCTTATTTGGATTGTTATGAATAAATGTATAATCAGTATGTATTAAAAAAATATAATATAATCAAATTTGATATTCACAAGAGACTTTAGATAGAATACTGTATGTATCTAATTTTACTTATTCAAAAAATATATATCCAATTATTTAACATTTCAGGATAAATAACAAATCCTGCAAATTCTACAAAAATCTACTGGTAAATAATTTTATGATACAATTGAGTTTCATTATTTCTAGAATGAAAAAACAAATTTTTAACAAAAAAACATTTTGTCATGAATTTTTATTGTGCTATAAAATAATACAAATATAATAATAAAAATAATAGAAGTATTTATGGAGTTTTTATATTGTACACTGTGCAACGGAATGTAAACAAAAATAAATTAATAAATATTTTTTATCGGTCTTACAGTCCAATCAATTCAATCTAAAAATAAAAATAAAAAATAAAAATAAAAATAAATAAATAAAAATAAATTAAAACTAAAAATAAAAATTAAATTAAAAATTAAATTAAAATTATAATGACAGTCAAACTGTCATTTTAATTATAATTTTTAATTTTCATTTTATTTTTATTTATTTATTTTTATTTTTTTATTTTTATTTTTAGATTGAATTGATTGGACTGTAAGGCCGATAAAAAAATAGTTATTAATTTGTATATGGGCAATCGAAATAAGTACAATTAAATTATTTTAAAACAAAAATAAAAATGTAAATCTTATAAATATCCAACTGTATAAAAGACAAAAGAAATAAATAGATGACTCCAATATAAAGGTGGAAGTAATGAGCATAGAGATATTAAAAGTAGAGTGTGCGAGACTGATGCTCTTGCATAAGTCTGTATATGTCAGGTCTTAGGAAAGGATACAGTTGTACATCAGACAGGAAAACTCCCGGGTTGGGAGGGAGAGGGGTGATACTCTTAGTGTAACCACCTGTGCACCAAAAATCTGCCGTATATGTAGAGCGCATTAATCGAGGACTTCATCACCTATTCACAATATTATTATTAGTTGAACCCTCATCACTTATTTACAATATTATTATTCATTTAAAACTATTTCGCATATTGAAATTTCAATATAGTATAATAGATAAAGAAATATAATCCTTTTATATCTTAAAAAAAAATTATGTCAACGTAATTGTCAAAATAAAATAATTTCGATGAACTGTTCAAACTGTCGCGATAACAACCTCAACATTTTAGTGAACATTTTGAAAAATTAACTTTGATCTATAGTACTTCAATTCCAATTAATAAATCATTTGAAACTTATGTATGCGTTGTGGCGGCCAGCGATTTGACGAAAGAAGTTTCGGAAATGATTCGGAGAGGCATTTGAAATTTTGCTCGCGTCCACCGCGTCTCTCTCACGTCCCGATCCCACTTCCCAGCCGATGGAACAATGAGAAAACTACGATATATACGGTGCTAAAGAGCGTAATTGTCGTGCGGAGCTACAGCATCGATGACATTATCAGAGAGGAAATCGAGGTGTGTCGACCCACGCGGCCAGCGTTCAGCATTTATCCTCCCCGGCCACCCCTGGCTGAACTGAACGTCACCAAGATAAGGTCTCCTGGCTCATCGATCGAAATTTCTTCAAGATCCGACGTCGGTTAAAAATTAAGGCCCCGGCCTTAAAGCCTCGGTTCGGGCTGTTTAGGAATGTCGCCTCTCCCTGGAAGCGTAGCGCCAGCAGACAACGAGCCCTGAAGACGCTTCGACCTCCACCATACGTCCCTCTGAACTGAGCACCCCCCCCCCGCTATGACTCTGCACGGCAGCGCACAACGGCATTTTTCAGGGTCCACAATAATTTTCAAAACGCAAAACTTCTACCAGTTCAAGCCACGCCACAATCACACACAGCGTCCCTTAACAGTCTTTGCAATTTATTTTTTATCTTTTTTTTTTTTTGAAAGTAATTCTAATTCTTTCTGGCAAACCTTTTATATATGGTAATACTACGATTTGATTATTATTATTTTTGACTTTTCTATTATGTTCTCTACTATTATTGTAAATCTGATCTACTTTCTACGCAATTATTTTATCTATAAGGTCTATTGAATAAGAATTACAGAACTAAATTACTAAATAGAAATTACTACACACACAAAATTAACAGAAGATGAGCTTATTAAAGCAATAAAATAAGTTTTTTATAATACAATATTTTTTTCAAAATAATTTTTATGAAAAAAGATATAGTTATCCAATGGGATCACATTCATTTCTAATCTGCTAATAGAAAAATTAGAAAATATTCCATTCAATAAGTTCAATTTTGAACTAATTTTCAATCAAATATAAAAGTTATTTTAATGACATTTTTACAATTGTGCCGGAAAGGTGTGTAGATGAAATGGTGGATGCTTTTAATTCCATCCATGAAATAATTAAATTTACAAAAGAAATACAATTTAACAGTAAATTAAATTTTTGGACGTCAATGATATTATAGTTACTAATAACAGAGTAAAATTAAATTAGTATAGAAAACCTACATAGTCAGGTAGTTTGTTAAATTTCAACTCATGTTTTTTAGATATTAGCGCAAATAGTTACATTTTTGTAGAATGGAAATAAACTACAGAAAATAAAGACGTAAATAAATTACATTTATTCCATTTTCACTAATTTGTTTTGATGAGACGTTATATTTTTTGTTCATAATCTTTTTTGTCAATTTTTGTCAATTTTTTTTTTAAATTTAACGGATTTTAAATTATAAATTATTAATATAAATTTAGACCAAAATTTTTTCTAACATTTGAAGGACCATCAGTTTCTGTATCAATTTTCTCGAAATGATCAGATAATTATGAAACGAAATTAGTTTTCAAATTAAAAATTTTGAAAATTATTGTTTTGTGATATTCATTAGAGTTACTTACAATTTATTTTTCCATACGAGGGCGCTTTTTCTTTCTCAAAGAAATACACAAAAAATTGAACGGCAAACTCACAGAATTAAAGAATGTCAAACCCCCCTCCCATGTGTTAGCCATGCTTAGATAGAGCGAGCAGGTATAAAATCTAAAGGTCCAAATGATACTTGCTCTGAAATAAGTTGCCCTAACATAAAATGTAATTCGTTGGGTTTGAAAAAAAAATATTATCGAGTTTCTCTTAAGGTTATACGTGCAATTTACTTGAATTGAATAAAATAAAATTCAATAAATTTCTCTTATTTAGAAATTGATATAGTATATTAAGAAGAGATGTAGGATTGGGTGGTGAGGGTGCAGGGGGTGAAACCCCCTCCGGGGGTTGGGGGGGGGCGGAGCCCCCCTTTTCTATAAATAAATAAGACTAATCAGTTGAAAATTATAAGTTGGTTAATAAACTACGCTCAAATTAAAATTTTAAAATATTTAATAGTATAATAAATAGAATTTAAAATTAAAACTAATTTAAAAAAAGATATAGATAATTTCTAATACTTAAAAAACATAAAAATTTTTATAATAAATTTCAGATAGAATATAAATCTTATATTATTTAAAAATCATGAATACCTAACTCAAAGCGCAAAAAAAGGTCGAGCCCGCGGTCGACTGGTGCATATACTTGTAAGTCTAAACATCGTAAATACCAGATGTTACTCAGGCACGGAAAACTGAGAATCCTACCGGACTACACGGTTCCGTTCATTCGCTTTTCCTCCCAAGGGAGGAAAAGTAGTATTTTGCTCCCTCTAGACAGCTGCAAAAAATCGTATTTTGCGCCCCGAGTGCGGGAAAATAGTATGTGACACAAGGGAGTAAAATAGGCGTTTTCTGACGAGGGTATATCGCCCGAGCGAAGCGAGTAATTTTATTATTTAATGTACTATTTCCCTTTTTTCCGGAGTGCTATAGTAGGTGGCGTAGGCCTTAATAAAGTGCCATATGCGGCTCTATACTTTAAACGGATTTTAAGCCATTAAGAGGTAGTAGAGTTATCTCTATGTCTTCACCTGTTAAATCAAACATTAATTTTCTATTCATTATTGTCACTCATAAAAGGTGTTCAAGGTGCCATCCTTATTGGGCCCGTAGTATAAATCATATGGGGTTATCCACTTTGCCGATCATAATCAAGTTTCAGTTGAAGTATCCAATAAGCCCCTGCACCAACAGTAAAAAGAATTGCAATATAAGTAATATTAATGCTATTAACAACTAATCGTACAAAAAGTCCTTACCTATCTTAATTAAATTATCGAACTTCTAATTGTATTTTTCGCTTTTAGATTTTACTTTTCTGTTACTTTTCTACTCGGGGCCTTTCATAATTATCCCAGGCGGCAGATTATTATATTACAGTAATATCTGTAATATAACATTTGTAATATTACAATTTCAGTAGTATAACTGAAATATTTCTGTTACATTACCGTTACCTGTACGTAACATGAAAAGTGCGCATTTATTACAATGTAATGAAAATAATTGAAAACACTGTAATAATAATCATTTTATATTTGATTTAGGATCCCTCAAAGAGTAATGCCTAAGGAATAATAAAAAAACAGATACAACCAAAAAGAACGCTTTCGTCTTATGCGGAAAGCCACTAGAATAGCGATATACGTACTAGTATTCCAGTTGCATACACTGTAGGCGATTTGTTATTTGTGAACGCCAAAATTTAAGCTCCATCTAGCGACTTCACTGTGTATTACTAGTAATACTTCAATATAACTAAATTGTTAAATTAATATAACTGAAATGTTCCATTTGTAATATTTATGTAATAATAACTTAATACGCTTCACCAATATATCGTTATTACTGCATTTGTAATATTTCAAATATTATGTTACGGAAACATTACAAGTGAAATGCTAGGAAAGGCAACATTTGAAATATATATATATATATAAAATGTAGTGGTATTACTTTTGAGATATTTCAAATGTTATGTAACTATATGTTATATAACTGTAACTGTAATGTTGCTTCTGTAATTTGTATGTAATATAACATAAAACGCTTCAGCAAAATATTGTTATTACTGTATTTATCATATTTCTAATATTATATTCTGAAAACACCTGCTTTATCGCTCCTCACATTAGACTCTTTATCATATTCCTACAGTCAGTAGCTGTCCAACTATAATATTTGCCATTTCTTTTTCTGAAAATCTTTCTATTGATAAAATACTTAAAAAGCTTTCGTTACTTTTAATTTATTACTAACACTACAGTTATTATTTGAAAGATATCTTATTACAAAATTTATTTGGTTTATTTTATTAATATCAAGAGTGAAGTTTAAAATAATAGAAAATTATTTATACTATGTTGCAATAGATCTATAATTGTTTTTGATAAAAATCTTTTTTAGTTGCTCATTTTAAAATCAAAATGTAAATTTGGCGTCCTTAACATTTAGCGTGTCTGATCTTTATCAAGTCTTTAATTTATTTCAATTTTACATTTTCTTATTAAATTATAATAATTTATCAGCATACGAAATTCATATTTTTTCATCTTTATGAAAGAATCAAAAATATCTTTACTGGAACTACTGAAACTTTTGAATCAACTTTTCGAGATTTGCATACTGTTATATATGAGCACTTTTCTGTCCTAAATTAAATGTTTATATAAACTTATACAATTTTTTTTATACCAATTTAAAGATATATATATATATATATATATGTATATATATTTTATACAAAAGTTTATATAAATTAATATAAACCGAAGACATTTCTAAAATTTGATATCAATCGGTACTTTGAAGTACATAAATGTGTACTCATTTTCACCCTCTTAGTAATGCAATTTTTATTTTACTCACTACATATTTTTTTTGAAAAAGGCAAATATTCATTAATACTTTAATATCTGATGTTCATTAAGTCACAAATGTTACATTTTTCTGTTGGATTTTAATCTCTTGTCAATAAGTTTTTTATATTCTATGATAACAGAATTGGAATGACGATAGAGTTTTGATCTGAATAGACATAATTTAACATAAAGGAAGTTCGTATTATCATTATTTGTACTCTGTTGAGACGGAAAACTATAAAGAGATAATAAATTTCTATATTGCTTTATATGATGGTTAGCAGCAATCAATATCTAAAACTGTTGCATAAAATTCATTCCACAAAGTTCTCTAGTTTAAAATACTATTCAAGCACGATGTCATGCTAAGTGTATGATAACGTATATTGTATTTGAATATTGATTCATCTGTTGAGTTTTAATTTCAAAGAATCAAAAGCTCACATATCAAATTTGTAGCTTGGTTTTTGAACGTAATAGCGAGAAAAAATATTATATACCTGCTAATGTAAGAAATTACAAGGTCTTCCCCACTTCTGATGAAATTCAAACAGTTTAGAGTTCCTCATACATATCAAATGTTATATATAAATAGTGAAATATTCGAATGAGGGCATAATAGATGAAAAAGTTAGTTTCAATTCAGGCATTAAAAACTGCTTATTATTACTGTAAGTAGTTTTATTAATTATGATACATAAATTTAAAATTTTATTTTTTCTAAATTGAATATGCTGTGGATTTTCAAACGAAATATTAAAAATATTTTTAACTGATAAATTATGCAAATGGACATAATGTAATGACTTATTGAACGCTATTGGTATATTTCCAAAAACATTTTATTATAAAAAAATAACATTGCAACGTTTCAGTCCTCATTTTGTGAATTCAAAATTTTATTTGTATAAAAATATGTAATTATTTTTCAAAATATCTGAAAAAAATATTTGTTTTTTAGCAACAATAATTTTGATTAAAATAGCAATTAACGAATATTATTTCCAATGAATTTATTCTTATAAGCTTTGATGTAACAAGTCTATTTACTTTATGCAACAATCAAAAAGCATTGATACTATCTTCATAATAACATTAATATTGATTTGACAGAATTTTTAAATATTATTAAATTTAGTTTTTATAAATAACTATACTATGACAAAGATTAATATATTTTTATGAACAAAATTTGTAATATTTATCAATATAATTTTTTTATAACTGATAAGTGATAGAGTATCATAAATATAATATAGACTCTAAGAAAATGGTTACTTGCAGCCAATGTCTATAACTTGAACTTAATAGAATAACTTTTAATAATAGTATTATTCAAATAAATTGGTTTAAAACATAACCATACAAGTGGATTAAAAAAAATTTAGGTATAAGATTCTTGCTGACAATTTCTGATATTAATTTTAATTCGATTCGTGGAAAGAAAGTAGTTTAGAATTTACAATATTTGCCATATTTACAAAAGGTTACGTTTGAGTCTGGTTCCTGTTGCGATTTCATTTTAAACTCAAATTTCAAGTTGAAAGAATATATAAGGTTTTAAAAAGGAATTGTAGTATTTCGCAGTTGTGGAAAAAAGGTTTGATTTGCGTTAGCTACTAAACCATTATGGTGTATAATTATGAACATTTCCACCGATGTTCTCTGCAGACTGCTCGACGATAAAAGTAATCTATTTCCCGATTTCATCTGCCGTTGGTTTAGATTGCGAAGGCCTCTGCTGTTAGTTGATTTTGTTAGATTCTTCATTTCTAGCTGCGTCGGTCAAGTAATATCCATCTCAGTTGGTTTAAAGCTTGAAGTTATATCTCGGTTTACTTTTGTGATTGAGTTTAATGATTAAGCTTATTGAAATCATCTCTGTTGGCTGGTACTGGTATGTTAAGTATCTTGATGATTGGGGTAACTTTACTCGCTCATCGCCCTTACAATAATAAATATCATATTTCATATTTAGCGAATTTACACTACCTCGTTGTAATTTTTCTTGAGGTCTTAAGGGTTAGTCGTATTAAAACAATTTAATTTAAAAGAATTACATATGATAAAAATATAAAAATAAATGGATCTATATATAGTTATCGCTAATGATCGTAAGGTTGATGCGACATTAAATACACAAAATAAAAAAAATTGTTAGATCAAATACGTACATTTTCCGTAAAGCACAAAAAGTAAATTCAGTTCAATTAAATTCAGAGTCTTGATCGCACAGGCCAAAAGAATTCAAATAAACAAAGGAATAAATTATTTCAAAGGTACCTAAGTAACTACAGAATTCAAAGAAACATTTAGATTTTTTTAATTAGTATAGTAAAGGATATGCTACATTGTCAAATATACTTTCAGCACGATATTTCAATTTGAGATGAGAATTTTTGTTGAAGGCCGTTTATCAGAAACAAAATCAGAAACAATAACGAAAGCAGTATATAAACCTCACATTTTTCACATTTTATTTAAAATATCGATGAGATTCGATGCCACTTCTCGTATATTTCAATAAAAACATTTGGACTTTCCTCGATCTTTTTGAACTTGATCGATATTTTATAACACAATATCAAACATATTCAATGATTAAATAATAACCAATCGCTTTCATGAAACTTATTAATTATGTGAATTTTATATTTTTCTTATTGAAATTCATATTTTTCCTGCTTTTACCTTAATTTTCAGTTAGAAGAAAATTTATTTGATTTATTTTTGTTATTATTTTTAATTAATTTATTATTTATTTTTAGATTACTAATTTTCCAGTCTTTTTATAAAATAATATAATTATAGTTACAATAAGGGCGTATCCAGAAATTTTTGGGTAAAAATATTCAAGGTATTAATATTCGGCAGTAACTAGAAATATATGAAACGTGTTTTCCGGTTATTTCGGCCGATTTATAGATACATTTCCTAAACCTATTTTTTAGGTATTTAAGACCCGTAACAGTTAGTTTCGTGTCAATGTATTTTTGATTATGACTAAAATTTACCTTCAAATAACGTTGAAACTAGGTATGATATATAGCTTGCTAAAAAGTTAATATCATTATTATGCATTATTATATAAATTCATTAACATTGATAGTTACTTTAATTAATAAATTGTAAATTTATATCGAGTTCCTAATTTTGAATATTGAATTCATTTATACGCAAGCTATAAATTATACAAATAATACATATTACACGCATCGACAATAGTTTACACATTCACATACAATGTTATATATATATGTATATAAAGTCTTAATCGAACTTATATACTAACCAAGATAATTTTTTGTCACTTGCGGGAGTCTCCAGTCACCAGACATGCAGTCTCTGCACATTGCATAAATTAAAGTTCCGATATAAACTCAAATTCACACGAATTTTGAAATAATTTCAAAAAACAATAAAATTATATTATTTATTAAATTATTTATTTTATAAATAAATAGAATAATATCATTAATTGATTACCAATAATTAAAACAGGTAAAAGATAACAAAACATGATATTTTTTAAGGTCTTTTATCAGTAATGTTGTCATAATTTAAGAAGTGGTAATTATTTTTAAATAAATTAATTATTTCTTGAAACGTTCTAATCTGCGAGCATGTGTTATCTGAGCACACAAAGCTAACTGCAAATTGATATAACAGTAGCTTAATGTCGCAACTCTTTATCTTCTAAATTTAATTTATTTATCCAATTGTATATAAATGTACTTTGTTGATATTCAAAAATGCCAAATCACAATGTTGATGAAAACCAAAAGAATAACGATCAACGAAAGTATATTGAATAATATTTACAATTTTTTTCTGAATAATAAAATCTTTTATATTCTTTCAATTTGAATTATTTTTATGTGTTGTTTGCCATAGTTAAAATAATAAAATGTGCAACGCCATGTTGATTTATAAAAATCTTTCTACAGCACCTAGGTATAATATACAATAACCCTGATATTATAATAAAATAATAATAAGAATTGTTATAATAATAATTTTTGTTATAATACCATATATCTCATGCTATTTTGAATTACGCATGCGTCGCATTGTCAAACGTCGTCTGTCAGCTTGTCTGTACGGCAAACATTGTACTTCCGGCAACACACGATATGACCGCTTATTTATTCAAATATCTCCTCAAAATTACCATTGATATTTAACTTTCAAGATATCATTAAAATTTATAAGAAATAATCAATACGCGCCTCATTTATGAATAGGATCTTTGATTTTTTTAAAGAGTTATTAATAATAAATATCTCGTTTCCGGCGAGTCTATCATAAGAGTTAATGCGAAACCAGGATAAATTATAATTTTATATTTCTTACGTATCGTATGATGTTCCTTTTATTCTATAAATAACATAAAATTATAATATTGTATAAATATTAATTTTTTCGATTATAGTAATTGAAACTTACATCCGAATGAAAATGTTTATTTATTAGCCAGAAACACGGTTCCAGCTTTAAACATAGTATCTACCTATTTTTTAATTTTATAGACAATGTTTACATTTTTCATTCTAAGATTTTCCTAGTTTTAAGCTATGATAAATCGTTTCTATTTTTAATACCTAGCAACTACTTTCCAACCTATTGAAAATTGTTTGATTTCTACCAGGGGGGTATTTCAGATTTTCATAAAACTTAAAGAGCATTTTTAGGATTGCATACTTATAAATTTAAAATAGTAAAATTAAAAATTATATCTGTTATTTACACTTTATTTTTACAAATATTTTTTCCAATGACATGAAAATTATTATAAAATGATAGAATATAATGAAATTCGTTAGTATACGTTTTAAAAATAATATTAGAATATTTTACATCGAAAATTCGATGCGGCGCTTTTTTTTATCGGTATATCTATCAATAATTTTCAGTGGGTCAATATTTCTATTTTTGTGTATGTGCAACAATGCCAAACCAGTCAACCGTTCTTGAGACAGTAGATCTAAGCTTTCAAGATCATGAGTTCAGTCTTTTTAAATATTGATCGCTCTGGACTTGCATTTGATATGCTAGAGTATTAAATATTCACAAAAAAGATGAATATATGGATAAATAAGTGGATTGAATCTATTCAATAAACTTGTACTGATGTATAAAAAATTGTCTTTATTGCCCTGCCACTTCAAATCCCATTTTCCAAGTTCAAAGTCTAATTCTTTTACAACTATGTTTGTAGAAATGTCTAAGAAATTCGAGTATATTTTGATCAATTTCTGAATTGCTTCCAAGTTTCGTGAAGATTCTTTAATAACAATTAAAAGTGAAAAATTATATAGATTTCAAGTATCTTTTGAAAATCGAAATTTAATATTTTGGATAATTTTTTTGTAATGCTTTTGAGACCTTTTGTGTATATTAACAGTTCAGATAAACATATTATACCTACCAAAGTATCACTATTATTTAAAGGCTTTAGTAATCCATTAACTTTAACCGAAACATCTCTGTCTTTCTCTTTTGAAATGCATGTTAAAATATTTATAATATCTGGTAGTGAGTATCGAAATTGTAATACGGCATCGTAACTTTCAATACATCTCGTTTCACAAAAGTCAGCTAGTTTCCGACACAATTTGACTCTTAAAAGTGCAGATCGTTTGGATAGAATATTAAGAAAAAATATACTTTTTTGTATAGTTTGAACTGCATTGTAAATCACTTTTACTCTATTCGTTTTCGAAATCAATAAGTTTAAGCCATGCCTAGGACATGGTGTGATAGCACCACCGAAAAAATTTAGCTACATCTCCAACAATTTCGAATGTCATGGTGCTACATCTGTTGTTACACCTACATCTTTTTCTATATCCATACCTAAATTATTTAATATTTTTATTACTACTTCTCCAATCATTTTGATAATTAATTTTAATTGCTCTTCAATCACTTGATCGCTATCTCGTTTCTTTTATTTATTCCTCGATATCCTTCCGATATTTTTGCAGGATCATTAAATGAGTTAATTTCATCTATTATATCTATAAACTCAATAAATCTTTCATTCATTACATTGTTAAGTACATATATTATTAGCAATGTTAATTGATATGTGTTAGATATATCTGTAGTTTCGTCAAATAGTATACTATAAAACTGTGAGATCTGTATATCGGATATAATTTTTGCAAGCATCTCTTCTTTTCAGCAGCCAATAAGTTCGTTTTGAGTTGTTTTGCTGATATAAGTCACTCTGAATGATTTATTTTTTAAATGCAGTTTCCATATTTAATCATATTCAGCAAGACATTCTAAAATAACCTGCAAGTTACGAAGATTTACTGAATTTTCTTCAGATTCTACCTGTTTTCCATCATCTCGGTGACCAAAAAATGATATATTTTTTCGATCGAATAACAAAATTGTTTTAACTATTGGTTCCAGACGTTGACGATTTTCCTCAAATTTCTTTAATCGTAAATTATTTACTCGATTCTCGATACTCAGATATAGTTGTCTCAGCGTTTCTAAAAATACTTGATTAGCAGCCACAGCATCTAAATACTTATTATTACCGCTCAGAATTAAAAACCCATTAGTACCAAGTAATTGTTTGAATGACTTTAATGGTTCTATAACTAAATGTTTCAGAGGCATGTTTTTTTTACAATCTCCAAGTTTATCATTTACGAAAAAAGAACATTATTTGCAAAAATACCCTTATGATACATCTGAAAATACTAACTATGTAAACAAATCTAGATACCTTAAACTCTTATATCTTTACTTTCTTTTTCATGAACTTTATATATAGAAAAAGGAAATTTCTAATTTTTTAATGGAATCTATGGGTTCAAAAGTAAACTTTGCTTTGTCATAGGGATTATTTCTTCATCTATATAGATTCCTACATCACACTTTGCATAATCTTGAGATGCTTCATTACTAATAGTATGATGCGTAACACTTAGACTGGCTTGCAAGAGTATCAATTGCTGCATAAGTAACATTCGTGCAGCTATCCGAGCATGGTGGTTTTTTGTTTGTATTAGATTCTATAACATTGATGTTAACTTCCTCCCCTTTCTTTATATTGATCTCAGAGAGACATACTTTTTTCGATATTGATCTAAAATATAAATTGGTTTTGTTCTCTCTTTTTTATAGAGCTTATTCAATTCTTTCTGTTATAATAAAATAATTGAATTATGACATATTCTATTTTAAAATACAAAATATGAAGTGATATTAAGCATGTATATGAATAAAAATAATTTTTGTTTCGTTCCGTTTTATTTCGATTTTTACTAAGATAATATTATGTGAAAAATATACGTCTGAAAAGCACCTACCCTCGATATTCGTATGAAAACTGAAAATTTGTACACTTATATTTTTTAGGGCATGAATTTTGAACATCATACTGATTTTAGGAGAAATTGAAATTTTATGTTGAAAACCATAAAATGATGATTTATGGATTTTTCAAGTTACCTCGGAAAAAGCAACAAACTCGAAAAAATATTTATAAAGTTTATAAATAAGTAAAGTTATAGATCTCATCAACATATATATTTGATGTCTTATACATTTTTTCATTACTGATATTTTTCGAGAAAAACGAAACGAACTATGATTATTTTTATAATTTAAACTTCTTGTAATTCAAAACATGGTTGAGAATAGTAAAGCCATAATAAATATGTACAGTAATATTAATCAAAAAATAAAAAGTGCAGAATATTAGTCAGACATACTGTAGTGTGATGACTGAACTGTAATATGATTTCAAAATTAATGAAAATTTGAACAAAAATTTATACATTATTACGTATTATGTATCATAATACATTATTACATAATCTATTACATTATTACGTATCATAATACAATAATTTATTCAGACACAACAATCGTTATTTCAAACTCAAGTCAATTCTTCACTAATATAATATGTGGATTATGAATGTGGAATTAATAACAATTTGCACTTTTTGAAAATGAAAATTTAAACTAGAAAAATCGTCTTAATTTAACTAATAAACATGTTGACAGGTCTAATAAAACTTTTATATTGTGGCTTTCAAGCATCAATTAATCATCTAAAAAACGTCTGCAATGAAAAACAAATGTGACTCGTCACTAGACGACGTATTTTATTTACTTATTAATATGCTTGGAAGAGAGTCGTGGTGCGCGCATATATTGTTCACTGGCAATCTTTTAAGAGTATACATTGCCGATAAGACTTCTCATTATAATAGATATTTTATAGCTTCCACTTTTTAGTTAATTGTTAGGTAATAAAGTGATCTAGAACTTCATATCCAGGCTCAACGTGAAGTTTTTTGTTGGAATTATATATAAATTTTAGAAATCTGATTGCCTTGGGGGGGGGGAGGGCATGGTCCCAATGGTCCCTCCCACACAAATCCGCCCTTGGCATTTTAAATAAATTTTAGAAATCAGCATGCATCAAAAGACCAACAGTTTTCTTTCCGCGTAAATCTTTTCTACCCCTTCATTCTTGATCGTGGTTGCAAGGCGCTCCTCAAAAGATTAACGGAATTAAGCACAACTTTTGTTATATTCCTGTCTAAAATCACTCTGAGCTATATAAATTCTCCGCGTGGAAACTAGCACCATGTATTCTTGCTGGAAAAAGCGCTGAATAATTAATGTAGCCCAAAAGATTGCAATATTTTCTTAAATAAATTATTATTTTTATATTTTGTTACAAAAATATACTATGTTAATTTATAATTATTTTGTCCGATCATCCGTCCGCTTTGAAAGATACTTCCTCCCCTCTCAAACTACGCTGCAAAATACTACGTAAGCTATCCCGAGGGGGATACGGAACGTTACAAGTTTATTTTTATTGTTTGTATATTAATTTATTTTAATTATGTGAATGTAATATAATTATATTAGTTTATTTAAGACTATAAAGCAGATAAAATATTTATTAATTTGCTTTAGATTATTCGATGTAAGTAGACTTTTTTATTTTTTATTTTTATTTCATTCCATAGTAACTTATAAATATTTGAGGCCTATGATGGCTCGATCGCTAGAGCGAAGGACTAGTAACTTGGTGATCCGAGTTCAAATGCTGGTCTCGGCCGATTGATACAAGCACCGCTGTAATTCTTTACATGTACTTTGTTTACAAACACATCGTCGACCTCCGTCGTTGATTAGTACCGGTCTTGGAAAGCATAAACAGAGCGACGTTAAATAACATAAAAAGAACTTATAAATAAAAGAAACTAGACTGAAATTTTGAATTGTATTTTTTTCAGTTGAAAGCGGTAATAATTTCAATGAGAAACATGGCAGGTTTTAATGCATTAATAGTGGTTCTTGTAATCTTATGCTGTACTTGGTCAGTTCACTCTGTTAGAACATCTATGTCTTCGAAGAAATTTGAATTACATGACAATCAAGTATTCATTGGAAGACACTGTCTGAAGGAACAAACTTTAGTTTATACATACTGCAGTATTACACCTGATCAGCGTAATGCTTTTTGCAATGTAAACTTTGAAAATAATGTATTCATACCAAATTCACCGAGGAACACTTGTGAGTTGGAATTCAGTTCTGAAATGGAGAACGGAAAACTTGAAGTTTTGGAAACTAATCTCTGGGGTCGAAATAAAGCCTTTTTTATGTGGCGAGAAATAAATATGACTAATGTACGGCAAACAGTAGTTACGATAAATGCAGTCAGCTTTGTGAATTGCGGAATTAAGGTGGTCAAATTAAATGTCGATAATCGTCCAGACGGAAAACCTCAAATATTTATCATTCCTGCGGCGAATAGTTACACCATTGTATTTCTGAATAATGAACGATGTGGTCCTCTTTTCTGCCGGGTAACCGTATCTGCCGATAATGTAGTTAGCGAACCAAGAGGATGGTTCCCTAATATTGGCTTAATACATGCAATAGAACCAACTAATATACCTACAAAGATGCTTATGATAGCTGAATCAGAAGTTTTTCCAAATCCTGGAACAGTAAGAATTAATTTATTACGTGATGATGGTAAGCTAATATTTTAGTATGTATATGTTTATCTAAAGAAAAATCTGCTTTTTGTTTGTACATATAAGACAAGCAAACTATTTAATTACTTATAATTATTTTTTTGAACAATTGTATAGATAATAGAAACAGTTAAATAATAGCTTTAACATTTAAAAACAATTTTTAGATTTTAATTATATAATCAAAACATTGTTTTAATAATAAATTAATTAATAGACACATAATCATAAAACATTTTAGATCCGTATAATGAAAAATGTGAGAAGTAAAAAGGGAAATTCTTATATTTTAGAATATAATATGCTTATATACTAGAATAAGAAGATTTATTTGATTTTGATTTAAATAGACTTAATTATGTTAAAGTTTCAGCATTTTTAAAGCAAATCTTTTCTTTATCAGTCTTTTTGAATTGGATGAATATGTTCTTCTAAAGTGTGATAAAGAATGATTGGGCAATTTAAATCTCGTCGCTTTCGTATAAAAAGGTGCAACCTCAGCGGCCGCTTCAAACAGGTGCTATCTCGCAGACCATTTTTTTTTTTGCTTCAATTTCAGTTGGCATCAATACCTACATATTCGCGGTATTTAAATTAAAATACAAACATATATTATGTTTATATAAAATATATATAGCCATTTACTGTATATATATATATATATATATATATATATATATATATATATATATATATGTGAATAAGTCTTTCCCGTTTTTTTTCAAATTTTGAGCCTTTATTGTGAAAAAATGGTTACAAATGAATTATTGAAAGTATTGGCCATCGCTAGCTACAACTTTTTCCCATCTTTCTGGCAACATACGAATCCCGTTGCGAAAAAATTCGACCGGTTTGGCCTCTATCCAGTCATCCACCCATTTTTTGGCTTCCTCGTAGGAATGGAAGTGCTGGTCAGCCAGACCATGCGTCATCGATCTGAAGAGATGGTAATCACACGGAGCAACGTCTGGACTATACGGCGGGTGGGGTAGGACTTCCCATTTGAGCGTTTCTAAGTATGTTTTCACCGGCGGTGCAACATGTGGGCGAGCATTGTCATGTTGCAAAATAACTTTGTCGTGCCTGTCGGAGTATTGTGGCCGTTTTTCTCGCAGTGCGCGGCTCAAACGCATCAATTGTCGTCGATAGACCTCGCCTGTGATCGTTTCATTCGGTTTCAGAAGCTCATAGTAAACCACACCTAGCTGGTCCCACCATATACAGAGCATGAGCTTGGCGCCATGAATATTTGGCTTGGCCGTCGATGATGATGCATGGCCGGGTAGTCCCCATGATTTTCTTCGCTTCGGATTATCGTAACGTATCCACTTTTCATCGCCAGTCACGATACGATGCAGAAAACCCTTTCTTTTATGTCGCTGAAGCAGCTGTTCGCAAGTGAAAAAACGCCGTTCGACGTCTCTCAGCTTCAGTTCGTACGGTACCCAATTTCCTTGCTTTTGGATCATTCCCATGGCTTTCAAACGCTTGGAAATGGTTGTTCGGTCAACTCCCAATGCTTCAGCAAGTTCTTCTTGCGTTTGACAAGAATCTTCATCAAGCAAAGTCGCCAATTCTCGATCTTCAAAGATTTGCGGCCGCCCGGAACGCTCCTTGTCTTCCACGTCGAAATCACCGCTTTTGAAGCGTCGAAGCCATCCGCGAACACTTGAATCATCGACACAACCTTCTCCATAAGCCTCCTGAAGCAATCGATGGGTCTCGGCAGCAGATTTCTTCAAATTGAACCAATAAAGTGAAACTTCCCGCAAATGACGTCGACTCGGCTCAAATTTCGACATTTTCACGATATTAAAAATTTATGATGCGAAAAAATTTTAACTAATGTGTTAGTATGGAATTGTTGACATATGAGTAAGCTTTGATTATGACATATGTAACCATTGAATACTCGCACAGTATTGGTGGCGCCATCTCTTACAAAAAACGGGAAAGACTGATTCACAGTCCTAATATATATATATATATATATATATATATAGTCCTAGCACGAAGCTTCCTATAGAAATCGTCCCCAGAGACCTGGATATCGATTCCACCATTTGAACGCGAAACTTTCCGTAGAAGCCGTCTCCAAACCCCGAACGCGATATTCCCCGTAGAAGTCATTCTCAGAAACCTGGACACCGTATTTCATAGCCCGAATACGAAATTCATCGTAGAAGTTATTCCCAGACAGACTAGACATCGTATTCGACCGTCTTAACTCGATATTCTCGGTAGAAGTCGTTCAGAGACACCTGGGCATCGTATTTCAACGTTCGGACACGTAACTAGAGATTACCCGTAGAAACAGTCCATATATATATATATATATATATATATATATATATATATATATATAATAATTTATGTTCATATTTTTCTTTAAATACCGCGAACATGTAGGTATTGGTGCCAACTAAAATTGAAGCAAACAAAAAAGATCTGAGATATAGCACCTTCTTCAACTGGACGCCGAGATAGCATCTTTTTGAACCGGACACTCAGATAGAATCTTTTTGAAGCGGGCACTGAGATAGCATCTTTTTGTTCGAAAGTGACGATCTGATCCATTGAATTTTCTTCTTGAATGAATAAATTTCGTTACTTGCAGGAATTATCTTAACAACATAACGTGCACAGTTATTTCCCCAATAATTTTGCTTTAAAACTAACAGAAAATAATTTCGATGATTTCAACTTAATTTTAAACAAAATATAAAAAAATTGATTTTTTGCAATTATTACATATGTTAGTATTCTTGTATGCCCTTAATACGTATAGTTAAGCGGTAACATGAGGATGTAATTGTCTACTGACGTATTGTTACCTATAGCTGCAAACAATGTCAGTAGCTGTAATAGACCCAAGAAACCCATATAATACTTCCTATAGATTCTTATAATATTCTTGTATCAATAAAAATTATAGTTATTGTTATAATAATCTGGGTTAAGACATCACACTACATATTATAACTTCGTGAAATCTGACTGTTATTCTAATAGAATTGTAAGACTGATAAAAAGCTATATGTTGTATATGTCGCAAAACCTATACTGCTATCCCGAATAATCGAGGAGTATATGCTCTCAATCTTTTACGTTAAATAAAAGAAGGCGTTTATGTGAAAGTATAAGCTTTATTCAGTCATGTTGACTGTTCGATCGTTTTGAGAATTCTGCCGAGACAGATACACAGTTAGTAATGCAAGTTTCCGGCGTTACAGTAGTGGGGGAGTGAAGGCGTTTTTCTAAACATTTTCTATATTTCTATTGGTCGAAAGTGCACAAATTAAAGAAAGGAGAAGGCGGGGTTTAAAGGATAGGCAAGAGTTCAGCTAGGTAGGGGACGAAGGGATGAAGGGACTAGTTTGAGTGCAGGTAGTACGATACGGGAAAAACCCACAATTACGGCAGGCACGCTACATATTTATTTTACAAGCGCGCTGTGTTTGATTGATGGTCAACATAGAGAAACCTGGATGGTAAAGTAATTAAGTGTACAGTAAAGAGATAGATGCCTGGCTTACGAGTTCACAAGAATATAAAATCTATTGGTTCCAACACTATAGTTTGTTTAAAAAACAGTCAAAATAAACATTTGTAATTTTTAAAGTTATTTACTCTTAAAAAGGTCCAAATTGAATTGATAGTTATTATATGCGATTTTATATAAGATTTACCAATTGCTATTATATTATTTTTAATACTAAAAAATTCTATGTTTTTTCTATTTTTCTTTTTATATTAATCTTACTACACTATAACTGAATGCTTTTTTGGTTGTTATTTTTTGAAATGCAGTTTAATTAAAAAATCAGAGAATTGCAATTATTTTAATACTAAAAAACATGGCATATTATTTTTAATACTAAAAAATTCTATGTTTTTTCTATTTTTCTTTTTATATTAATCCTACCAGACTATAACTGATTGCTTTTTTGGCTGTTGTTTTTTGAAATGCAGTTTAGTTAAAAAATCAGCGAATTGCAACTAAAATAAATAGTTTGCTTTAGATTTTTTATCGGATATATAATATATATATATATATATATATATATATATATATATATATATTACGTTTCTTACTTGATTTTTATATTGGAAATGTAATTATTTTAGACAGAAAGACTTATATTCAAACTTTTCAGGATGGAGAGAGCTGGAGTCTTACGACGATATAAACAATATTGGTTGGGATACTTCCAATAGAGTTCTTTCAATATGTATGTTCGCCTACTGTGTGCTATTTGATCACAATGGTGACTCTAGAAGATCAAAAAGATACTATATAGCGGACAATCCTACCATGTACGCAGCTTTATATAATCTGCCCGAAGATGAACATTTAGCATTGATATGTGACATCGATGAAAATAATGTTTACCGTATTATTAGGATTCGAGCTGACGGAGAAGAGGAATTTAGTATTGAAATACCAGATTTAGAGTGTTCACGAAGGCCACAATATTTATCCAGTAAATTCTTTCATCTAAGAAATAGGGAATATTGTTTATCGGCATTTTACTCTAGGCATCAAGTACAGGGAGAATTCGTATTTACTACTTACTGTTTTCGAGTACTTCCATCGATATAAGTAAATTATACGAAACACGATGAAGAAAGCACACATACCAACACCCACACCCACCTATCCACTCATGCGCACACACGCACACACGCACGCACAAAAGATACAATAAAAATACTATTGCTTTTTTAAAATTCAATTTATTGTTTTGTCATTACATGAATTATTCAATAAAATTTCTTCAGGGAATTTTAATTTTGGGTTATTTTATATAGTAGGAATAGGATAGTGCAGTTTATTTTCTGTAAATAGATAAAATTAATAATCGAGAAGGTATTGACATATATCAGTGGCTTATTTTATGCTTTGGGAAATATATTATTTTGAGAACTATTATATGTTAAATTATATGAATTGTTCTTCCCAAAAATATATTATATTGTTAGTTCTCATAAACTGTCATGCCCATCCCACTCGCGCCCACCACTATTAGATGGGGGAAGGCGTACGCATCGAGGTCCGACGACTCACGTGCACGAAGTTCGTATTACCTTCCGTCCGTCCACTCCTGGTCAAATTGTCTTTTAACCAGAGAAGCAGACTACGGTTCACACCGCCTCGGGATCCGTTCCCACCACAGAAACCACTCTCAACAAAATCCCAAGCTGTGACTGACGAAAGTATCCTCTATTTTTCGTAGCCGCAGCGAGAGGCGCCGCACAGAGGGGCACAGATTAAGGATCCCCCGTATTCGTCATCTTATCGCACGCCTCTGTGGTATCTCCGCTTGACAACCCTATCTTTTATTGATCTTTTTCAGGGTCAAAAAAAGTTCGACGGAAACAAAATCTTCTCGTTTGAATCTTCACCCCCGCATTCACTCGCTTTATTATTTTGACCATAATAATATAATCTTATAATATTTAATTATGTTTATTATTTAATCTCAATCTTTACTATATATTTGATTTAGATTATCATATCATATTAATGTGTATTTTAAGGTATAGCGTATCGATACCTTAATTTATCATTTTCCTTTTTCTTATAAATACTTAAATATAAAAATATTCAAAAAATATAATGTAAACAAAAATAGTTTTTATAAACACAGGTTAACCAACAAAAATAATATAAACTATTCACTTTTTGTCATATTACGATTTTTTTTATAGAGGAGGCGAAAAAATCTTTTATGGATGACGGGGACCGATCCCCGGGTATGTGGGAATCATCTACACAAAGGAATACCCACTAAAAAACTACCTCCTTGATGCATTCCCTCGACTACTTCCCGCAGCTCTGAAAAGAGGAGACCTTCTCTCCATGGCTTAACTCCCTGCACCGGAAACCGACGTTAGGCATTACTTTGGAGAGGGGACCAGGATGTTTGCCTTTGGTCGCCGCCAGATCTCAGTCTAAACTAAATATCTAGGGAAGGTCCGCCTTCTTTCGCCTGAAGATATCCTCGGCGAAATAGGCAGCTCTTTCCCATATCTCCTAGTTGGAGAGCATCAGCCAGACGATGCCTTTTGAGGTGACCCTTCCATCATCCTCCCACAATAGCGCCCTCTGCTATTCGCACTGATCGCATACAAAAAATGTATGATGGGCATCGTGTTTTGCGGATCCACAGTATATACAACCGGGATTTACGACTTTGTCCATCTTCTGCAAGTACGCGCGGAAGTACCCATGTCCAGTCAGCATCTGGGTGAGATAGTAATTTACCTTCCCGTGCTGCCGACCGATCCACGGGGCCACATGACTTATAAGTATGGCGGTACATCTTCAACGCGTATCTTGTTCCCATCTCTTCTGCTAGCAACTCAGGGAACGCTCTCTGGGTTGCTTCTTCGCTTCGGCTTGGCGAAGAGTCCTTTTCATCTGGTGAACAAACTGGATCACCCCGGCAGCCACTAGGGAGGCCGTCTCCGAGACCGTGCGATACGAACATGCTACACGAAGAGCGCATCTCCTCTATACAGCCGCCATGCGCGTGCGATACTTTTCGTACTGTAGCGCATCGACCCAGACCTTGGCATCATAAAGCATGGCGTACTTAGCAGCTCGTAGTGGCAGCCGTCTGATGCAGGGGCGTGGTCCTCCGACGCTGACCATGACCCTGTAAAGGAGACTGTCGCCATCGCCGCCTTGTCCGCCGACCTCCGAATATGTTCCCAGAAGGCGAGTTTCGTATTTAGCATCACCCCCAGGTATTTGCCGGATGCCTTGGTCAGGACCGGTATCTCGCCAATAATTATCGGCTACACTCTGGGGACGTGCTTCTTCGTGAGTAGCACAATCTTAGTTTTGGCCTCCGCTAGTTCCAGCCCGTGATCACCCATCCAATCGCCAATTCTGCGCATGGTCTGATTAAGGCGTGTCCATAATAACCGCTGCCAGGTTATCCATATATCAGATCAGGAAGCAGTCTACCGGCATGTACGACCGAAGGATCCCGTCCTAGGAAATATTCCATAGATCGGGACCCAAGATGGAGCCTTGGGCCGCATCGTACGAAAGCTCTTTTCGCTTAGAGCCTTCTGCCGTGTCGTACAGAATGGATCTCAAATAATCTCCGATGATCTGAAGTAAGTACTTAGGTACATTGTAGTCCTTCTCAGTGTCCCCAGCACGTCTGTTCACCTAACCGAGTTGAAGGCGTTTTTGATATCAAGTGTCGCAAGAAGACACGCCGGCCAGGAGAAGTAATTCCCCTGTGTCGTAGTCCTGGCCGCCTCCACTACCTTCTCAATAGCATCTATGGTGGACCACCCTCTCCGAAAACCATACTGCCTCTCGTCAAGGTCACCAGTTGTTAAAAGCGCCGCCTGTATGTGAGTTATCATCATCTTCCAGGAGTTTCCCGGCGGTGTCTAGCATGCATAAGGGTCTGTACGCCGACGGAGCACTACACCCTTGCTTATCAGCACAAGTCTCGCCTCCTTCCAGCGGGGATAAAATATTCCCGCGCGACCGCACGAGTTGTATATGCCAAGCAAGAGTTTAGGACGGCTCTGTACCACCGCTTTCAACACTTCTGGAAGTCCGTCCTTCAGAGAGTTCACTGTTCTTCAGAGAGCGCACTGCTCTCTCCAGCTCCGCTCTTCTGAAGGTTGGTGCTTTAAAGCCCTCGGAAACCAGGAGCTCATCCTGTCCTTTGAGATGAGTGAGGAATAGGGCAAGAACGATAACGTCCATCACTTCCTCGCTCATAAGCATGTTCTTGCGGAACGCGCTTAATTTACGGGTTATGATTTTGTAGCACCTCAAACACTACAAAAAAATTGTATTTGATAAGTGTAACAATTTTTCGGAGATACAAGAGACAAACCTCAAAATAGAGGAGAAAAAAATTATTTTTAATAATTTTATACCTGTAAATAATTTTGATGACTTCAAAAATTAAAAAAAAAATGATTGTTAATTTTCGAATTTTCCGAAAAGAGGAATAACAAAAATTTTGCGTGTGTTGCCCCTGATATGTACCCCCTGCGTATCTATGTCGCGGCACAACCCGTATATGTGAACAGATCAACCAATATTACTATTGTAACACGTGCGGAGTAAGGTTACCTGTACGTGTTATTCTGAAATTAGTAATAATAAATAATTAATAATTAATAATAAACCCCAATTCCCATGGATCGTTGTTCAAATCTTCTCCCAGCTTTTTCCAGCATATGTGTTTCCTAGTCATATTATGATTAGAATCAGTAGTATACTTACTCGTTACTTCGTCTAATTTTTTAAACTAAAATGTTAACAATTTTAATATTCATTAAGAATTAATATTAAACTTAAACTATAGACTTATACGTTTTACCCTAGAGCACCTGCTCGACTTGTTAGTAAGATAATAGGTGACCCATTCGTAGACATATAAAAGTATTACTAACTACGATATACTTATAATTTGAAGTACTCTATTTTACCTGTCAGATATAAATAATGAAAATTTTTCGATATCAGGGAGATTAGTAATTACACTACATGCAAATACTTTCACTTGTCGCCATTCTGTTAATTTTGGAAGAAACTTTCAAAAAAAGTTTTATTAGAAATATAGATCAATATATATATATATATATATATATATATATATATATATATATATATATATATATATTATAAATGAGTTTATAAAATATTATTATCATATTTGTGGAAGCCAATAATATGTGCTATACGAGGGGGATCGAAAAGTAACCCGAATCGGGCTGTTATAGTCATTGTTCGACCACGTATGCATTAAGGAAACGTCTTTTGATTTAGTGTAGGAAATTCTATCGCTATGAGTGTATCGGTTCATCCGTAGGAATATTTGTAGTAAAATACCTTTATGCATTTTGTCGAAAGTGTGATGGTCGATTGTCGAGATCAATGCACAGCTGAGAAATTTTGTTGGGGAAATCTATCGCAGAAGCTATTGTAATCCTTAAGACTGTTTATAGAGATGCTGTCACCAGTAAAATTAGAGTCTACGAGTAGTTTTCATATTATAAAAATTGAGAAAGGTTAGTTAAAGACTAACTCTGTTCAAGACACTCTACAGAATCTAGAAGTAATGAAAACGTTGACAAAATCAATGCTCTTGTATGTAAAGACTGTCGGCGAAACATTAATCAACTCAGTGAGATGAATGGAATATCATGGAATTTTGTTCCGCGGATTTCATCCGAAGATTTGCACATGGAAAGAGTTGCAGCCAAATTGACCTCTCGCCTTCTCACAGGCGAGTAAGGAAGCGATCAGTTCAAGCCTTTTTAGAGCTTTTAAATTACCTTAAAAAAGGCTCTGAATTTATTTCCAAGGTGATTACTGATGATGAATCGTGGTGTTATGGATACGATCTCGAAACAAAGCAGCAATTTAGCCAGTGGAAGTCACCAAACTCTCCCCACTGCAAAAAAAACCTGTCAAGTGAAGCCAAACATTAAGACAACGAGTATTTGTTTCTTCGCTTACAGAGGTGTGCACGTGTATTTCGTTCCTATGGGTCGAACTGTTAACCACAAGTTTTACTTGAAAGTTTTGAAAAGATTAAGAGAAAATGTCCGAAGGAAAAGGCCAGATCTTTTACGCGCAGATGAATGGTTCATTCATCATGACAACGCACTGGTCCACACCGTTCTAGCCATAAAGTAGTTGTTTACCAAAAATGGTATGACATCAATCGTTCACCCCCGTATTTATCGAATCAGGTCTCCTGTGATTTATTTTTGTTCCCCAGATTTAAAAAGGATATGAGAGGAAAGCGTTTTATCACTGTGGAGGAGATAAAACAAAAATCGCAGAAACGGTTGAAGAACATGCCAATACATCAATATAAAAAATGTTTTGAACAATGAAGCATTGTTTTTAGAAGTGCTTTATGGTCAAAGAAAAATACTTTGAAAGTAATAAAAATTTGGTGTAAAAATATTAATAAATAAAGAAGTTATGACGCATTATCCATTTTTTGGGTCCGCCCTTGTAAGCTCAACGTTAAATTCAAATTGTTATAAGATTTCATTCTAATGACGGGTGTTTTGAAGGTTTTGAATTTGAATTTTTATAATAATATGATACTACTGGATGCTCCATGTTATTAAAAAATCTGAAAGTAGTAAAATCTATTCTATAATAAAATTAAATACTTTTCATTAAAACTATAATCAAATTATAAATGTATTCCTTAAATATAAGTATAAACTATAAAATATTAATCAAATTTAAATTAATTAAAAGTGCTTTGATGATTTGTTTGTTATATCGTATCTTTTTTTCAAATTTTTTTTTATTTATTAAATAAAGCGCAAGAAGAAGAAAACTTATACACCAATCGCTTTTTAATTCATCAGTATAATTAAAATTAATGCTACAATAAATTTCGTCAGGATGTTATCAAAATTTTTATTTTGCTTATTTGTAGCACAATTTGATGTGTCAGAAAGAATATCAATTAATGTACAGATTTTGGATACTTTAAAATCTAGTACCGCTGAAACGATCCCATTTTTTACAATGAATTTATAAATTGTTGAACACAAAACAAAAAATAATCAGCACAAGTAAACGTCACTGTAACAAAAAAAATTTAGTTAGAAATTTCCAGTTAAATATAACTCACAGAAAGTTTAACGCACAAAGATGTACGACCTTTATTCCTACTTTTCAGAAAATTCTTTTGAAATATATTTTCGGCCTGACAATATTCTTAAATGGTATTTTTATACTACTCTTCCTTACATACGAATACATTTCCAAAAAAGGATTTTTTGAAGCCATGACAGTGTGCCACTTCTTAAGAATAAAATTTCCATATTTGCAATTTGGTTCAATTTTCCGAGGTTTTGTTTCGCAATACCTGCGATACTGATAATTGCGCTCCTTCTTCCACTCTATTGATTATCGTCGTATATCGCATATACTACACACACGCACACGCACACGCGCGCGCGCACACACACACACACACACACACACACACACACACACCATATATCATGTATTAATTAAAAAAGTTTAATATAATGTAGTATAGTTTTTTGTTGATATCACAGTAAGTAGAAGAGTTAATCTTATTGTAAGAAGATAATGTGTTTAAAGTTTCCATTTCTGAAAGGAATAAATATCAAAATTCAATACACACAAACCTTGTTTTACCTGAAAAATATACCTCATCTATATAGTCTCTATAACTATACACTCTGTAAACGGGAGACCTATATTCCATGAGCGCGACAATAAGTTTTGTCATAAGCAGTGCCGGATCAAAGGGGGAGGATCAGAATGGTGCTAGATGCCCTTCCACCACATGCTTTAAATAGATACTACCAAATAGTTTGATAGAGATAGTATAGTTATGCTATTGATATACAATGATAAATATTCATAATACATGTGCATACCTTAATTTTAATAAATCTTTGAATACTATATTTTTAATTCAGTCTGTGAAACAGTTCGTGAAACTGATAAATATTAGTAACTTACTCTCAGTATTAATGGACAGCATATATTCCGTGGTTGAAAAGAAACGTGCCTCTTGCCGTTATTTTATTTACATTGAAGGTGATGTAATATGATTTTCACGGCAGAAAAAATTATAGCGGTAGGCATATTATGTTCTAACTTAATGAATGAAGAAAGAAAAAATAACGATGCTGTAAAATGTCAAAAAGGTTATATTTAAATGAGGAACAGGAACGAAAATTATAAAGGAAAGTAGATGAGTAAGCTTCCAAACTTGCAGTAGGTTTTTTTATCACGAGCACTTCGCCGAGCATAATGACAAGAAACTGATGCAAATCAAAATAGTGTTAATATTAGTGAGAAAGCGATGAAAAAAGAGAATAAACTTGATTTAAATAAATTAAGGCTAAGAAGCTCTTTTTATTATATAGAATCACATGTAATTATAGGCCTATATATTTATTAGGTTGAAAAAGTTATTTCATAAATCTAAAAGAAAAATATTATTATTATAATACGTAATATTGTTTCTCATATTCCCGTTAATTTCGATTAATCAGGTTTTTCTTTTGGTATATAAAAATATTCATCAAGTATCTGTTTTCATTAAATTAAAATGGCAAAATGTAACAAAATTGGTTTCAATTTCTAATGCTAAATATTTTTCACGTATTAAATCATTAACAGTGTTTGAATTTTCAAAGTTAGTAATGTTTATACATACTTTATTGACCAGTTGAAAATTTAATAAATATAACTTATATTAGAACATTTTCATTCTTTTGTAAAAAATGAATTCTCAGAATCAAATAAAATTGATGAACTGATTTGCTCTCATGTAAATATAGTAGATACTCTTTGTATGATGTTGTATCTTCATTATAAGTTAGAACTTGGAATCGTAGATCTGGTTTGTCAGTTTAGTCTAATAATTTCCGTGCTTACGCATAGGATTAGCAAGTTGTCTTTTTACGTGTCATTCGAAGTGCAGTCTTTAAATTTAGTAGAGGTCTGGAGTATCGAAGATTGTTTTGATCATTTATCATTTTTTCGTTTATTATAAGCCTTATATAATTTTTTTAATCCTTTAACTAAATGGCCATGCAAAAGGGATGTTTTTAAAAAATTTGTCGATAATTTTGAAAAGATTTTTATAACTTTGATCAAATAATTCAAGACATAAACAAAATTCGGAAGTTCAATATGAAGTTGCAAGTTTATTGAAAGGAATTACAAAATTAGAGAATATTTTTGTGGCTATATTATGAAATCATATTATACAGTAGCAGTAATTATATATTACTAGTCAATACTTACAGAACATTTCGACTAAATAAAAGTTGATCTCGTTTCAGAAAATGCATTCCTTTTGTCACTAGTTGATTTTATTTCAAATTTACGCAATGAATTTTTAACATATGAGATAACATATGTATAAATAGATTCAACAACAACGAAATGCAAATTAATATTTTACTTAGATCGATCAAGTATAACACCCAAATATTTTACATTATAATAGATAAATTGTATATGAAATGAAAGACCTGGAGCGAAGCTTATGGTTACATTACTTATTTATTCGAATTTTTGATTCTTTTCTTTAGTATGGATGGTGAAAATTTAAGACTCAGTGCAACGAATTTTGAATGTTTATTCAAATTCATTAATTAAAGATTTACTAATAATAAAATTCATACAATCTTTGTTACGAGTAAAAACGGAAGGTCTAAATTACTTCTCATCTCGTAAAAATGATAAAGAAAAAAATGATACAATATGCCCTATAATAGTATTATATTGGATGATTAACATTGCAATGATACCAATTTTTTAAAATATGTAGATAGTATTTACATTTCTCTTAACAATTCATATAGCAAATTCTAGCTAGCAATCGATTTCGATAGAAAAGACATCTTCATTGCCTATTCTTATTATCGAAAACTATAATTAATACTTAGTTTCGATAATTTAATAAGCGAGTTTGTAATTCCACAACGGCAGAAAAAGAATGTATATTTAGTTCTGTAATGTTATTTCTTGTGCTGCTAAAATATGAATAAATTTTTATTGGTTATATTATGGAATTCATTTATCTAAAATCCCTGTTTCTATCGAAATTCCTTAATTACGAAGCAAAGGTATTTTCACATACACTCTAGAAATTACAAATTTCAAAGGGAGACATTTTTGTGATTTTAGCACCAAGCCCTGTAAAAGTTTTATCCGTTATTGTGATAAATAAATAAATAAAAATAAATAAATAAATAAAAATATATATTATATATAATGACACTACGCTGAATATAGATGTTTTACTCATTATTATCGACTGCTGCTACTCATGCTTGTGACAGGATTCTAAACAAAAAATTGCGTGACGTTGGAGTACATAAGTCGATAATTAAACATTTTAAAAAATGATGCGATTTCCATTAAAAATATTATGTAACTTATATCCAGGTCTACCTCAACTGGGTCAATAATAATCGTATATACTTCAGCTCGAATAGGACTACAATTATTGAACATTTTCAATTGGGTTCAAATTTTTTTAAATTTCTATTGTTAGCCTTATTTCACACGAATTTGAATTGGAATTATGTAATTTATTATGTAAATGAGTTATGAATTTGAGTGTATAAATGAAATAACAATAAGGAATTGAACTGTCTGTCAAAATATTGAACAAATATCCATAAGTTGTCGCTTCGTGATTGCCATCAGATTATATATATATATATATATATATATATATATATATATATATATATATATATATATAAAATATCGATTAAAATAAATATAACAATTTTATGTTAATTTATTCATTTAATAAATAATTAAATTTATTTATTTCTAGATGTATTAATTTATTAATTGGTTTGTCATAGATGACTAAGATATAATTAAAAAATATATTTAAAACAGCGTGTTGAAATCATGAATAAAATGACTTCAGTGCGGAATAGAATGTAAGTAATGATAAAAATCGAAAATAATAGATTTTTTAATATAAAGAGATTTTAATATAATACAATCTAGAAACAAAATGTTCCAAATAAAAACTCAACTGATATTTTCCAAAACGTTTATTTTATAGAAAAATCTTTTGTAATTTTATCATCTATCTAATTTCATCGTTACCCTTTAAAGTATAAAATATAGAAAGTAATAAATTGTTTCGTTCTGATTTGTCAAAAAAATAAGTGCAAAGAAAGTCTAGAAATTAGGAGATACAAAGTATAGATGCGAAAATTCAAAACGTATATATTATAATAATTTCCGAAAGCTCGTATATGAACATGCGACGGTGAGAACCGCGTTTTACTAAGCCATTTTTAAAAATACATACAAGCGCCGCTACGTTAAAGCGCACGTTATTACCAGATAATACCTACATTCGTATATATATATATATATATATATATTATGCACATACACACACAAGTGCCCGATTGGATCGATGTCTATCCAGGGCTGATGGATATAACGCGCTCGCGGTTTCCCTAGCTGCGTGCGCGGAGGCGGTTGTATCTATATACCTATACCCACACACGCATGCGCGATAACACACACACACACACACACACACACCCGCGTCCCGCGATATGGCAGCGCAAGCGCGTGGCAAGGGAGGCGAGTAGATCGCCGCCCCAATGGCAAGGTAAACTTACCAATATAACATATATACCGCTTCAGTCGACCGGCGCATCGAGCGTTGTAAACACTCTCAATTGTACCGATGTGGACGTGTTCGGTGTGTGCGCGCGCGCCCGCGGGGGCGATATGGCGACAATTGCATCGGCGTTTCGCGGAATTATAAGTTGTATTTCTATATATATACGTATATATACATGTACTGTATATAAGTATAGCGCCGTTTTTTTCGCTCCAAGGGTATAATTATATGTAATATAAATAGTAATAATATTTTATAAATGCTTCACCTGTTCACTTAAGAAAATATATCATAAAATCATTGCGAGAGATATATACTTGCTCCGTTGCGCAATAAAGTTATCATTGATTAGTTGAAGAAAAAAAATCTAGAATATGTTCTTGGATAATTTCTATGGGAATTTATTTTTATATTTATATATTAAAAAAAAGAAAATCTTTTTTTAATGTTTACAATTGAATCTCAGGTAAAACTTTTATCATCGATTTAAATTTTTATTAACGATTGCTAAGTGCGATAAAGAAAATTAATGATTACTATTCAGAGATGCTTGTATTATTAATACATACATACATATATACATACACACCTACATACACCCATACACACATATATGTAGATACACACATATGCACATGCATATAATGTTAATGAAATATTCTTGTTTCTATATTTACAAAATGGATAGTATTTTAATAGATAAGTCAACGTATATTTTTTAACTTGTGGATATATATATATATATATATATATATATATATATATATATATTTGTAATAGACACATGATATATTCCGAAATTTTTAATATGATTCAAAATCTATATTTTTTTATTACATGATAATTGTTTGATTTCACAATATCTGGTGTAATGAAGAAAATGTTAACAAACTTTTATTAAAATGTTAAAAGTATTAATAATACTATTTGGACGAAACTCAGAAGTTAATAACATTAATTTAAAAGAAAAGTAATTTTTACTGAAATATTTCTAATATAATAGATCAAGAATATTTACAATATCTATAGAAAAAAAATTGATGGAGAACAAATTTTTAGCAGATAATTATTTTCAAACCTTTTGTTAAAATGTTAATAAAAATGGAACAATGTTTTTGAAATTTTGCGTAAATAACTATATTTTTTAAACGTTTAAATATTTAAGTGTCGTTTTAAAATTTGTTTAATTATATTAATCGATCACTCGTATATGCTAGTATAGCTGATTTTAATTCTTCGTCCAAATTTCATTCCGAATACCTATTAAAATATGCTGAAAAAGTAATTTATGCGAATAGTATAGATATATCGTTTATTTTAACGAGTAAAGATTTTTCATTGAAAAAAAATATCACAAGCGGGATAATTCAGTCATATATTGATTTTTTATTGATTTAAAAAATATCCTGTATTCCACAAGCAATTTTCTCGTTTTTGCGTCGCATATTTTTCAGGCTCATCAAAATTGGCTTATGCAAGATCTAATTTAGAATAAGCCTTAAAATCATTGTTCGAAGTTGAATTAATTTCAACCTTACCTAATACCAAATTAGGTTAACGTTCAAGAAAGTATAAATACGCAAAATCTTTTTGGATTGCATCTGTCACAAATTAATGAGAAAACCTTAAGCAACGAGCGCTTCTTTTGCCTCGAACCAATCCCGTGTATTTTCAGAAATATGAAGTATCGAGAAACCCAGGCTGACTTATTCTACAAAATACCTCCATCATCATTCGCCAAAATTTTCAAGCTATCGAAGGTTAGAAATTGTCTGTCATTAATTTTATACTTCAGAGCTTTTTCTTTAGGTTATATTTATAGATGCACGCATAACGTATAACGTCATTATTATATGTATAAATAAAAGTCTTATGAATTTTTTAAATAACCTCTTTTAGATCAATAATTTTAAGATTTGTTATTTTATGTTACCTGCTTAAAACTAATTTTTCTAATACAAAGATCAAGCAGTACAGGTATTTGCAATTTTATTTCTTTTACGAAAAGCACGACTGAATACCATATATCTCTATATAATTACTTGCGCTTAGATTTATAGTTATATAATTGTCATATGTGCACGTTTAACAGAAAATGAAATAATTTGCCTGACTTATTTTAGATTATTCATTCTATTCTGTAACATAAAACCAAAAAGAATTTTATGACGTTATTTCATTTTCATTTGTATTTCCCTATATTAACATTAAAAACAACTTCCACATACAATAACCGTGTATTAGAGAAGGTAAGGGCGAAGTAAAAGATAAAGACAGAGAGAAAATAAATGGGGAACTATAGTTTCAATCAGATTAGATTAATTCGTGCTCGAGCTTTTCTGTTGAGGTAAAGAAATACAAAGAATAACTCCCCCTTTATCACCATTAGGAATTATACAGGTGTGCGTGATGGTCTCCAGAGGGGACTCCGCTGCCTGCGTTTTCTATGACTCACTCTTAATTAAGGTCAAATAACAGGGTATAATGTATGTGTTTATACATATCTTATATATATATATAAAACATTCAAAAATATATAGTTTATTTTTAAGACTAGAATTATTTTAGATTTACAATTACGCTTAAATAAATATATGTACTTGAAATTCTATATTAAAATTCTACAAAAATCAAAAGAAGCTATAAAAAACTGAATTTAAGCATCAATTATGAAAATTTCATTCTGCTTTTATTCAATGAATGAGAATTATGCTTTCTAATTTTAAATAAAATATATAAAACAAGAACAATTGACTTTAAAAAAAGGTTCGTTGAAAATGTTTGTTATTATAATAATATTGAAAAGTCAAATTATAGAATACAACAAACCGGAAGTCCTTCAATATTTATTGATTTAGGCAGAATATAATTTAATATTAAATTTTACATGAAGTGATGAATATCGTAATTAAAAAATTAATTATATTAAATAATTTAGCTAAAATTTAGAGATAGAACAGTTGACCCATAAATTTTCGAAGTATTCTTTGTATATAAGCCGATTAGACGAGTTTACCATTGAAATTACAATATTAACATATTGAAGGAGAATTATCAACAAAAAATTTTATTCTTTTCAATATAGCTCCTATCATAAATTCTTTGGAGACCACGTTGCTGCGATGGGCTTTTCAGATTTTTTGAAGTATATAGGCTATAATTGTAAATACTTCAGTTGTGATAAAAAATTCATCATACACATTGTCCATCACATATTCAATCTATATAATAATTGTATAATCTATATAATTATTAATATCGTTAAAAATCAGAAAAAGGAGCAGCTGATTCTCGAGGAAATTAGCCAATCCGTGAGCTCCATTGATGTTGATCCAGATCCCGCCGTGTCGGCAACAGTATTGGACTTATCAGTCGTCTCGGTATCCTGGATGACGATGGCGGCGTAGCATCTCGGCCCCGCTTGTATTCAACGAAGATGCGAATTAAGCGGCCGAAAAATACGCGCACAGTCATGTACGAGGTCTCGGAGGAAGAGGGGCCACGACCCGCGACGGCGAATCTCGAGGCACCTATGGTACTCGACTCAAGGTTTATCAATGAACTTGACATGTCCCTGATAAGCAAAGTAAGTCGTGGATATATGTACGTCTACTATGTACTATCTTATACATACATACATACATACATATATATATATATATATATATATATATATATATATATATATATATATATATATAGGGAATAACGCTATAATGTCAGACTTGTTTAAGGTAATTCGGGATACGTGCTTGTATATCACGCAAATATCAAATATTAGAATATTAAGGGGTTCACTCTAAAAAAATACGTTAAGGGCATCAATACCGTCTAAAAACCGATTAAATAATTGAATAAATTGTATCAGCACACGAAGAGGGTAATATAAAAAGTATGTAGAAAGCACATAGAAATTCGCCAAATAATTAAAAATTTTATTAGTAATGATGACCTTAACGACGGTATTATTTTTAACGCTGTAGAACGAAAATTAATGGTTCAACTATCCAGGTGAAATTGTAATAAATCGTAAGACAAAATTATTTTTACGATTAGAACTAAATTAGAAGTTATATTTACACCATTACAAGCTATAAATTAATATTTGAACAATTTTATACATTTCTTGTCAAAGTTTTGAGATACAGTAAGCCTTGTTAGCTCTTAGTCAAGACATTCAAAAATTAGAATTTTAATTTATTTAAAAGTCCAACTATGACTGCAGTCGTATTCGAGCAAATGGATTTATTTATTCGTTTTTTTTTTATCAGAAATCAATTTATTTATTTATTATTTACAACACGAATACAGTTCAACTGGTAATTACAAATAAATTCAAATTCGAATTATTTGATGACTTGGAAAGGGATGAAGGAATAATAAAGTTTAGAGGAGCTCAAAAGATTGACATGAAATATAAAAAACTGTTGTAATTTTTTACATGGACAGTTGGACCATTAATTCTCATTCTACAGAATTAAAAAATTTGTAGATGATAAAGACTGCAAATGTACCAATTTTAATAAAAAAATTAATATATAATTTCAATTTCATATCAAATATATAACTTAAATTTTCTTTATTTAAATATAATCCTTAATGTATTATTGATACCAAATAGCCACATATGTATGCATAGATCTTTATATCATTATGTAAGTTATTACACATAATTAGTTTTCGGATATGTGGCAGCTTTCGTACTCGGTATTGTAATACATCATAAATTTAAATGTTGAATTTAATTTACAATCTGACAAAATTTGTACTACAGGCAGGTTCATCATATTAAAAATGAATCTAGATCACTTATAACCGCTTTTCCTTCTTATGATAAAATAATTTCTATTGATTTTGTTTGGTCTTGACTTATTAAATTTCATTTGAATGCATCTGATAATGTATTATAGATATCAGTAGTTACATACGTATATAGTTAGCGGCACTGGCAGTGAAATACATTTCTTTTTACATTTTTTTCATACATACAGTATTACGAAACGTGACAACAGAGAAGAAATATATACTAATACATTTGTAACAACACCTATATTATTATCAAAATCAAGATTATGTTCTAAATACATTTTAGCACAATGCCCCTAGTAGAAATCCAAAACAATTACAAGCTAATAATTGGATATTTGAATTAGCGACAGGCGACATATTGATGTATAGAAATGGCATGTTATTGGTCCTCAATGTAACGTTTTTTTAAATAATTTATTGCAATTTATTGAAGTTAAACTATGTGGCTATTTTAGGCCAATTCAATGCCAAGATAAATGTTTAATAAGGAATATTAATAATTCAAAATAGTTGCCTACTGGTAACTTACTGGAGACTTTTTGGTATGCACCCCAAATCATGAGTCAAGGGAGCGCCTCGAAGGCAAATATGGTATATTAGAGGTTATAGTAATAATATGATATCACTTTCAATATATTTAGTATAGAAAACTTTGTTAATGGAATAAAATTAACATAAACGATTGGAAATACGTGTTGATTCATTTGTAACAAATTGTATTGATTTTAATAATTTATTTCAAGCAGAGATATTAAATAAAATGTATATTTTGCTATTAAAAATATTTTTATTTATTTGTGTAAACATATGTATATTGCATTACAATTATAAATATAACATTTTACAAAGTTTTCTTAAAATTAATATTAAAATATTCAATCTAAATTAGAAACATTGTTAAAATACAATTATTATAAATATTATATCATTTTATATTGCTTTTTTAAAATTATTATTAAAATGTTTTATCTAAATTAGAAATTTATTAAACACAATTCTCTAATTTTTCCAACTTTTTTTTATAACGATATATACGTACTCGCTTAGCACTACTCATGGTAATCAACACGTTTCAAATGTTATGTTAAACTTTGCTTAAAAGAGGTTATGGATATTAAGCAATATATCAATCAGATGTCAATCATGAGTTGATATACTTATATATTATTGTGGGGTGGGACCTACCTAAAATTCAAATTCAAAATTTTTCAGTAAGTAGTATGTTAATGACATGCGTAAATAAAATGATTTTTGACCAAGAATTGGTCAGTTTTTTATGTAATAAAAAGGCTAAATAATGGCTAAATACTGGATATAAATAATGAATATAACCTCCAACCACGGACAATGTTTTTTTTCAACCATGTAATATTGTGAGTATTGTTGTTTACTTATAATCTACAGTGACTACTTTTGTAAATAACTATATTATTTACATTTAAATTTTTATTTTCAATATTTATGCACAATTTACATTTTAACTTTCCTGGTTATTTTCATCAATAATAATGGCCAATAATTGATCAATAACCTAGCTTCTATCAGAAACTGTGTTCTAATAATTGAACCATCTTTTAACGATTAATATTCAACAATTTTACAAAGTATTATCATGTTGACTAATAAAATTATCTTGATTTCTATCGGGGGTATTTCAATATTATTTAATTATAATTCGTCGAAATCACATCTTGTCCCAGGAATCGTTAAACGAAACTCTAGAGCGTCTAAATATTCTCAAAACTGCAGCCATACTTGAACCGTCAAGAACCCCAAAATTTGCGGAGGCTTCGAAAATCAGCAGTGACCAGCAAGTCGTCAAAGCAGAGATCAGGGGTCAATTAGCCACGATATCGTCGAATCGCGATGGTACACAATCTAGTTTCAATAATACGGATACAGTTGGTAGGATGAAGTTAAGCAAGGTTACGACTATCCCCGATGTTAAAAAGTTGGACGACAATAACAATAAAAACAACGTAAGGGAGAAAAGTTTAGAGACTTTTACATTTTGATTGTACTTGGAGTATTATTTTGTATAAGATAATTTGATATTTTATACAAAATTTTTATTTCTTTTTTCTGTTATATTTATTTTCTGATAATTGGCAAATTATAAGCATATGGTGTATAACACGGAATCAGAAATAAAAAAAAAAATGTTGCGGAAGATATGTTCGAAACCATTGAACATTTTATAAAAAATCAAGAGCCAAAAGTGTGGGGTCGTATGGGTTTCGTGTATGGAGATCGGGAATTTTGTGGATTTGATGTTAATGAGTTTTCATGGCTTTAAATCGTACGGTGGCTAAAGAATTATATTCATGGAGGTTTATTGGAAATATCGTTTTTTTTTTTTTTTTTTTTTTTAATTGACCGAAGTACTAGAACCTATTTAATGAATTTGTATTTAATTTCGTCAAAACTATATAAAAACCCTATTTTCGCAAGTATAGTTTTTTTTTTTTGATTCGTGATCCTGCGTTATCTACGCTTAATCGATCCCTTAAAAGCTTGAAAGTTTCATGTTTAAAAATAAAAAAAAAACTATCCTCAACAGCATAAGCAGCACCGCCAGCGAAGTCAACTGTCGCCGGTACTGCGCTCACAACGCTCGCTCAATTCCAGCACGACCGACGCGTCTCTTGCAGCGGTGAGCTCCGCGAGGAAGAAGTCGGCACAACCGAGCGCGACGCCCCGTGAGGCTTGCAAGTCCTGCGTCCGCGCCAATCAGCCCGAGCGCTTCCACACGCATCCGAGCAGAGAGACGGCGGTCAGCGCCTCTGTCATACCGGTCCTAACGACGATCAAATCGCGTCTGCACTCGGCGAGGACCGATCTTCATCAGCAGCAGAAACAGGATGCGCTCGCTCTGCAGTCGCCGCCGATCTCGCCACGATCGGATGGGCCGGTTTCCCTGGCTTCGGGTTAGTATATGTATTTATATTTACGAGCTTGGGAAAGTAATCGGGATCTTCACACGCTCTAGTCGTGCGCTGAACTAAGATATTAACCCTAGCCAAATAGTTGATCCCCTATATATACGGGAAGCTCAAAATGAACATATTTTGACATTTATATGCGTACTTTGTACAGTCTTGAGATATTTTGAATGATATCGTTCAAATAGTTTAACTTCGAAACTTAATCGCTTAAGTCCGAACGCGCTGACTCCACTCGATGGATCGACCACTCAATCACAAGATTTAAAAACATTTTTTAAATCTATCTATAGATCAGGATACGGTTCTCACATATGCTTTGGCTACACGTAGGTTCTTCAATTTCGGTTTAGTCCGAGCTAGATAAAACTTTTAACTAACAATAGCTCAAACATGAGTCCCGCTTGCTATAACAAAAAATATAGATAGCGCTGCTCGTGATCGATATATACTTCTACATACTTATATATTATATATTATATATATTATATAATATAATATATTATATATTATGTATTATATATTATATATTATAATACTCATTTTTAAAAATTATTTCTGAAATCTCTATATTTATGACGAAATAAAAAGTCTCAAAATTTTATTTGGGACAGTACCTGTATATTGTACAAATTTTCCAACTTGCTATCTTGAATTTTTATCCCGGTGTATGTGTTGAAATTTTTGCTACGTAGAAATTTTTCCGAACTCCTGATTTTGGATGAACGCCCTTCAGAATAGACTTTCGAATTATGGAAACACTCATCGGTAACAGTTGATTAGGTGCCATAATGTTTTTGAACTATGATTGAACTGTAACGCTATCATAATTATGTCAACGATAAAAAACAAAAAAGCGTTGAAATATACTATTTACTTTGGGAAGAAATGACTTTTATCATTTTTATCGGTTGCAACAGCCTATAGGCATACATTGTAAGTATAAACCGCGTAAGCGAGTTAAATTCAGTACTCTTTAGACCAGCATATTCAAAGGCGCGTCCCCCATTATGACGATATACTGCTGTCGTCATGCTTCAACAAAATTGAATCCAATTTGTTATATTTCATGTAAAGTGACTTCGGCACCGGAGGGAGGAGGTATCGCTGGAAAAACTGCGAAGAATGGTAGAACAACGCTGCACTTTACTATGAATAATAAGGCATACGAGGAGATGCCAATGACGTCAATAGTGAGGCGCGGGCCGAGGACAGTTACTTGTTACATTTGTGGTCGTGAATTCGGATCTGCCAGTTTTCCCATCCACGAGCCCAAGTGTTTGGAAGTAAGTATATGTTGGACCATAATACACTTATCATGTCAAAAGTAGTGTAAAGAATCAAATATTATTGAAGTTGTTTGAACATTTGCAGTTTAATCGATTCGAACCTTCCTTGATAGAAATGCTAAACATTTTTAAGCCATAAACAAGCTATTTCGATATCAAGAAACCTAGAAACAAGGTATTAATATTCGGCAGTAACTAGAAATATATGAAACGTGCTTTCCGGTCATTTCAGCCGATTTAAAGATACATTTCCTAAACCTATTTTTTAGGTATTTAAGACCCGTAACAGTTAGTTTCGTGTCAATGTATTTTTGATTATGACTAAAATTTACCTTCAAATAACGTTGAAACTAGGTATGATTTATAGCTTGCTAAAAAATTAACATCATTATTATGCATTATTATATAAATTCATTAACATTGATAGTTACTTTAATTAATAAATTGTAAATTTATATCGAGTTCCTAATTTTGAATATTGAATTCATTTATACGCAAGCTATAAATTATACAAATAATACATATTACACGCATCGACAATAGTTTACACATTCACATACAATGTTATATATATATGTATATAAAGTCTTAATCGAGCTTATATACTAACCAAGATAATTTTTTGTCACTTGCGGGAGTCTCCAGTCACTAGACATGCAGTCTGTGCACATTGCATAAATTAAAGTTCCGATATAAACTCAAATTCACACGAATTTTGAAATAATTTCAAAAAACAATAAAATTATATTATTTATTAAATTATTTATTTTATAAATAAATAGAATAATATCATTAATTGATTACCAATAATTGAAACAGGTAAAAGATAATAAAACATGATATTTTTTAAGGTCTTTTATCAGTAATGTTGTCATAATTTAAACAGTGATAATTATTTTTAAATAAATTAATTATTTCTCGAAACGTTCGAATGTGCGAGCATGTGTTATCTGAGAACCAAAGAACCAAAAGAATAACGATCAACGAAAGTATATTGAATAATATTTACAGTTTTTTCTGAATAATAAAAATCTTTTATATTATTTCAATTTGAATTATTTTTGTGTTATTTAGTGTTGTTTGCCATAGTTAAAATAATAAAATGTTCAACGCCATGTTGATTTATAAAAATCTTTCTACAGCACCTAGGTATAATATACAACAACCCTGATATTATAATAAAATAATAATAAGAATTATTATAATAATAATTTTTGTTATAATACCATATATCTTATGCTATTTTGAATTACGCGTGCGTCGCATTGTCAAACGTCGTCTGTCAGGTAGTCTGTACGGCAAACATTGTACTTCCGGCAATACACGATATGATCGCTTATTTATTTAAATATCTCCTCAAAATTGCCATTGATACTTAACTTTCAAGATATCATTAAAATTTCTAAGAAATAATCAATACGCGCCTCATTTATGAATAGGATCTTTGATTTTTTTAAAGAGTTATTAATAATAAATATCTCATTTCCGGCGAGTCTCTCATAAGAGTTAATGCGAAACCAGGATAAACTATAATTTTATAATTCTTACGTATCGTATGATGTTCCTTTTATTCTATAAGCAACATAATATTATAATATTATATAAATAATAGGTCAGGTTCGAACAGTTCGAGCCACATTCAAGTTTATAAACTCATTGAAACGCTCAAACTCCTCAAAAGTTCGAATCGATTCGTAAAAAAATTTATTTTTATATTCATCTATTTAAGATTTTAGTTTAATACTTTTATTTATACTTTATAACCCTTATATTTACGGATGACGTGAGTGACATGCGTAATGACGAGAAATGAACTATATGTTTACGGTAGTAAAGATGGGTATAAATGAACAAATTAACGTGAATCCTATTGGCATAAATGAGCTATAAATAATTCACATTTACTTCCATGAATATAAATATCAAGCAAATTGATTAATATACAATTTTTTTTTATTTTTTGATATTACAGTTTGTTGCTACATTATTGATGATAATACACAAATACAGGCAATGTCAGCGAAGAGAAATTTACTTCTTCAAAATTAACAAATAAATAAATAAATAAAATATTAAAAATATAACAATCAAAACTTACAGCTTGAGTTTTTATATTATTCTCGACATGTTAACACCAACTTTGAATGCCAATAAATAAAAAGTTATATTTTCAGACAATTCTATTCTAAGATTTTTTTGTACACGTTAATTCACTTGAGAATTCGTGATAAATTCTCAGGTAAATTTTCAGCTCAATTGTTTCAATTTGGTAGATAAATAGTTTTAAATTTTTGAATTTAAAAGAAAGAAATTAATTTATTTTGAAACAGAAATGGAAGCGTGAAAATAAAACACTACCAAGCTCACAGCGGCGCAGTGAACCAAAGCGACCAAACGTTCCTATTGACGATGAGAATTGGAATCTAATCGCTTGGGAACAAAGTCAGGTAATTGTTTTTTCAAATTAATTATATATTATATATTTGTTATTTTTTAATAACTATTCGTGTTCGTCGTTTAAGGTGGCTCTTGTGCGATTCCCCTAATCCATCGAGTTTATAAAAAAATATCTGAAAAACTTCAAAAAATTATATTATATGGGTTTTGTATAAACCTTATTGAGTTTTATCTTCGATGTTTTATTAACTCGGATAATTTATATAGAACTTGACCTGTCAATCAAAGGCTTGCGCTTAGATATGAAATCCAAAAACCAATATGTATGCAAAGAACCGCCTTAAAAATCCTGTATTCGATTTTATAATGTATTTCTATTTTAAATGAAAAATCTATATAAATCGACTGATGTAAACTAAACTACTATATATTGTTATTGATCATACAGTCTTTTAATAAGCAAGTATATTTATGCTATTAGACTGTTTTTATTTATAATTTTTCTGAAGAATCTAAAACATGCAAAATCAAAATTAAAAATTAAATGAAATGTGGTTAGTGAAGGACAAACTTATGTATACATTTTTAAATACATGTCCATCATTTGATTTTTTAAGGCTCAACTGGTTCCATGTCCAAAGTGCAAAAGAACTTTCTTACTTGATCGATTAGTGGTTCACGAAAGAAATTGCCGGGTTAACAATAAGGTATTTTACTGAAATTTATATACATAGGGAAGTGATTTTTAGAATTCAATTTTTTAAGAGTGTATATTAAAGGATGGATAGGGTTTTAGATATTGAAATGTCAACTACAATTATTCATATATCTTGCTCAAACATTACGTGTATGCATGATTCCTAAAAATTTTGCTGATGAAGGATTTATATATTTAATTACTTTTTTTTGTAATAGAAATAGATTTTAATTAATCATATATGTGTTTTATAATTAATTATAAAACACCTTTTTATATTAATTGGAATCGTTTCGTTCCCTTAAATTTGTATATTAAAAAATCAACAAATAAAATGTTTCATTGAATGTAAACTTCATTTCTTTATACTTAAAAATATAAAAAGATAATATGTATGAATGATATATTAGCCGTAAATAACTAATACAATTTTTAATATGATTATATGGAAATACTATCTTTGAAAATCTGTAACAATCAGAATTTTATATGAAAATAAAAATTATAACATTTGTATTAAAAAAAAAATTTTGTGTTTTTTCTTTTCATATTTTAATGTTTGATTACAAAAAAAGTTAATATCGCAATATAATAAAAAGTTCATATTTGTTTATGAAATAAACAAATTCAAAGAGAGAAAGAGAGAGAGAGAGAGAGAGGGAGAGAGAGATATAGTACTATATAAATATTAATTATTTATAAATTTTTTAAAATATTTTCTATATAACATAACCATAAATTGTGTTATGATAATGAATCGATCATTTTATTTTCGCCCTCGTGTATATATGTATGTATACGTGTATATATAGAATATGTATATAAATATAATTATTTCGATCAGATTGAAGCTAATAAAAAACTCAAAGCGTTTTTATTTTACATTGTAAAATATTACATTATAAAAAAAAACATAAATTGTTTTAGTTTCCTAATTTTTTAACTGATAGTTTTCAATAAAATAACAAAATTTATTAAATTATTCTGGTTAATTTATTAAATCCGATCTGGTTTTCAATTTCTTAATTAGTTTTTTGTTTATTGTTATCATGAATTATAGACTTTTCATGTTAACAAATTTTTACAAATATCTAATTACTCTATACATAAAATAAGTAACAAAAAGTATTTTTTTACACAATATTTTAAGTTTTCAGATATCTTTAGACTACTAATATTAGGTTGTCAAATATCTCCCTTCCGTTTTTTTGCTCTTTATTCAATGCTTTATAAAAAGTGTTACAGTGGTCGGATTTACTTCAAATATGGGCCGTTTTGTGCGATAATCTGTTTCCATCTAGATGGCAACTTCACAATACCCCGCTCGTAGAAATCCCTCTCCTTATTTGCGAAGATCTCGGACAGCCACTTTTCACAAACCTCTTTTGAGTACAACTTTACACCGCTAAGGGCGTTCGACATGGACAAGAACAGGTGGTAATCACTTGGCGCTATGTCCGGGCAATATGGTGGATGTGATAAAACCCCCCATCCGAACTCCCATAGTTTCTGACGAGACATCAACGGTCTGGCGTTGTCCTGGTGGAACACTATACCCTTCCTGTTGGCCAATTGTGGACGCTTCTGGTTGATAACGTGCTTCAAGCGGTCCAGTTGTTCACAGTAGATGGTAGAATTAAAGTTTTGGCCATATGGGAGTAGCTCATAGTGGATGATTCCCTTCCAATTCCAACAAACACATAGGAAAACCTTCGTGGCCGTCAATCCCGGCTTGGCCACTGTTTGGGACGGTCCAGCGGCCTTGGACTACGACCGTTTTCGCTTGATATTGTCGTATGTGATCCATTTTTCGTCGCCAGTTACCATCCGCTTCAAAAATGGGTCGAGTTCGTTCCGTTTCAGCAGCACATCGCAGGCGTTGATTCGGCCCAGAAGGTTTTTTTGCGTCAAATCATGCGGCACCCAAACATCAAGCTTTTTTTGTATCCAGCCTTCTGCAGATGGTTTAAAATGGTTTGGCGATTAACTCTCATCTCCTGGGCGATGTCACGAGATGCCACATGCCGGTCTAATTTGATAAATTCCATGATTTGATCGGTATTCGTCGTCGACAGTTCTTCTGCCGGCTGGCTTATCCATGGTGTCGTTTTCACCGGCTCTGAATCGTCGAAAACATTCCTCTGCGGTTCGAAGTGATAGCGTGCCACCCCCCCCCCCAAACACCTTTAATCTCACGGAACGGTTGTCTAGCGGATTTCCCTTTGACGAAAGAAAGCTTTAAAATTTCGGCGTTAGTGAACTCCCATGTTTACACGTCTATAACTTTTGAACACAATATCCAAACTAATCATGTATAGCGTCGTTTTGTACGTTATGTAAAGACCTTTTAAATCATGTATACTATTGCCAGATACGAGCTCTGTAGCGCTTTGTACAAAGCCGTCCAATTCCTAAGACTAAAAGGCGGAAGTGAGATATTTGACAACCTAATATATATAAATAAATCTATCTATAATATAATAAAAGCGTATGTGTAATAAAAATTATTCTTTAAATTTACTTTAATATTTTATTTTATAGATTCTAATTTTCATTATTTTTCCCTATTATTCTAACTATATGTTCATATTTTATCATACTAATATTGTATAATATAAATATTATATAAATTTTTTTAAAATGTACCGGTAAATTTTACATTTTACAATTAATCTATTTTCATATATATTCTTTTCATAGCAATTTCTACATTGAGAGGACATTTCTTAATACCTTTTTTGCGATTATTTTTGAGAATAAAAAATACAATGGAATTCCGTAATTTTGAAACCTGTTTATATTTTAAACTATATTTCGAAAAAAAAATTTTTTTAAACAAAAATATCGTTTATTTCTTTTAGATAAAAAAAATCATAAAATCGCTAACACCATTCTAATATCTTAAAATAAAAAATATCAGAATTCATTTTAATCTTTAAAGATATAATCTAATAAATATGTTATAATCAATTCAAAATAATGAAAAGCGGGAAATTCGTATTGTTTTCAAAAAATAAAATTTCATATTGGTTTTGTTGAATTTTGTCTTAAACAAAATTCAACATTTGTTATAACAAATATATTATTACAATTAAATTTGTTTACATATATGTTTTGGTATGTTCTTATATATATATATATATATATATATATATATATATATATATATATACACCGTGTCCCAGATATAACTACTCAATATTAGCGGTACGGTATCGGCAAGGAAAAGTTATGTGTAAATATTAATATTCATGTAGGTCCATTTTTTATAGTTTTTGCAGTACAGGTCCATGTCTGCGTGCCAATCAGAGCTCAGAGAACTAGGTCATCGCCTGCGAGCGAGAAACAGGAGACCAAGGAAAACGAAGGAAAACGAGGCGAAGTCGAGCGAACATAGCAGAGACCAGTAGTTGTTATTTTTACTGTCTATGGTCAATGCTCGTCGCAATTACTGCTTGGATATACGGACGCATTGATGAAGCGAGGTGCCTGCGTCTTCGAATAAAGATGATGTTTCTTCGTCTACAACGGACCCTACCCATATTTTTGGTCCAGCTACCCTTTTTTATAACAGCCCACTCCACTGCATTGGAATGAACGAAGAAAAGGCGGATGATTTACTGGCGTGGACGAACTGACCGCGAACGTACACGTGTGTTTTATAAAAACAAATGTCCAACTGAATTTTCAAAATGCTAAAAAGATTGAAAAATAGATATTTGATAATCACATTCAAAACTGGTAAAAATATTGATTGCAAAGAAATTTAATTGATAAAAATCGGATGGTTTGGGCTCGAGTTACGTATAAAATCGTATAAAATAATTATTTTCCGTTGTAGACGAAGGAACATCATCTTTATTCGTAGACGCGGGAACCTCCCTTCGTCAATGCGACCATATATCCAAGCAGTAGTTGCGCGAGCGTTAGCAATGGACAGGAAAAATAACAACTATTGGTCTCTGCTATGTTCGCTCGACTTCGGCTCGTTTCCCTTCGTTTGGCCCCCTTTTTCGCGCTCGCAGATGATGACCCACTTCTCTGAAACCTGATTGGCCCACAGAAATGGGACCGTACTGCAAAAACTATTAAAAATGGACTTACATAAATATTAATATTTGCACATAACTTTTCCTCGCCGATACCATGCCGCTAACATGAGCAGTTATATCTGGGACACGGTGTATATATAATATAATTGGACAGCATATATTCAATTATTTTACCATTGGTTGGTGTCGTTTTAATTCAAATAAAATTTTGCTCTTATAATGATAAAAAATATCTATAACTTCATATCAGTCGCGTTATAAAAATTAAAATGAGTGTAAATTAAATTCAAGTAAATTATATCATACTACTTTATTTAGAAACATTCTTTATTTTCCAGCTGTAGAATATATACACAATTTTTATGTTTCAATTATTACGCTTGTAAAACTATATAAATTATTTCGACTTGTTAAAAAGATGTTTTTTATAATCAAAGTTTGAATAAAGAATATCAAAAGAATAATACATAATGCAGTAAAAATTATAGTCGCAATCCTGATTTCTTAAAGGCGAACAAAAGCGGCAGCAGCAATAGTAGCAACAACAGAATATCAAATGCCATCAAAATCCCTAATTCGTCATTCCTCATGCTTGATGATCCCAAAAATCAGTCATTGATAGATTCCGAAAGTCCATCGAAGATGCCATCGCCATTGCAAAGTTCAAGAATTAATCAAACTTTTGCTGGATTGTCGGCAAGAAAGTCAAGTCGAATTGCCGTGAGAGAGAAAAGCACTTACAAACGACCAACTGTTTTGTAAATTGTGTCGTCGACAATGTACAGTACATTGTTAGCAAAATGTTTTTCGTCCAATATAATTTGTAGCTAATATTACTAATATTTTTCCATTTATTTTATCCTTTTATCTGGTTCTGTTACTTTGATTATATTGTATCTCATTTGCAGGCATGGTATGCAAAAGCAGCTTAAATAATGTATTTCGTTGGTTTAATTTGGATTTTACATTTGCGTGTTTTTATTCCTACTAATAAATGACTTTTAAATTGATGATTTCTACCTTTGCTTGATAAAGATAGGTACTAAAGGATGTAAATTATATAAAAAGCCATAAGTGTATGAGCAAATTAAGAAAACTTTTAACTAATTAATTTTTATTTTACAGCATACGCTTGATTGAATTTTTTTTTAAATACTGGTTTTAAATAATAAAAAATAATAGGATTCTTTTTTACAAGCTTACTTTTGTTTTTCAAAAAAACTTTTCTTCCCTGTGGATTCGATAAAAAAATAAGTAAGAATTTGTATTAAAAAAAATAATTAAAATTTACTTTAAAAAGTAATCATGTGTTATGTCATTATACAGAATATGAATTATATTTTAGGAAAGCAAGATTATTCTTTTTAATTCAATTAGAAGAAAGTTTTTCCTGAAAATAAATGTTTGATTTTTTTATTTTGAAAAAGCTTACCGCTTTATTATAATAATCGTAGAAGTATTTGATAATATTTTCTGAAATAATAATAAACACTGCCCTTGTATTTTCAGATATTTTCTGTCATAATTAAAATGTATCAAATAAATATTTGATTATTCAATACTAGGAATCCGTGAAAACTTACATTTTAAACGTTGTTCAAATGAAGCTTCTTTCATACTGAATGCCGTTCTATGATACTTCTACTTTAATCCTCCGCAGAGAAAATATAACCCCGACCATAGGTGAAAACACGTCGACTTGCCTGGGGTTCTTTTAGCAAATTGATGAAGGTGGAACTAAGTTATCGGTAACCTTTGCTGAAAAAGCTGTACAAGTTCTGCCACTTAATCTGAACTCAATCTGAGCCCCCATTCTGACACGAGACAGTTGGGCATTATTCTTAAGTTGGAGCATCCGTGCTTTCGCGGAACTCTCTCTCTCTCTCTCTAGGTTAAACAAATACTCGTTAGAAAGTAATAGTTAAATCGAATGATCATTCGCGCTTTAAGTGCACTCTTACCGCTTGTGGTGCCTTACATAGGTTTTCTCAGGGATGGACAGTTTCTGACGCTGGTGTGCACTTCGAGCATGGTAGAACACAGCCTATCTCTAAATCCGACCGGTTGCGCGATCATGCCACAGATATTATAGAATATGTAAAAACATCGTGAATATACATGCATTTCAAGAGTACTGGACCGGTTTAATGATCATAGTGAAACAAATTGGTTTATTACAGATTGATCGCAGAGACTTCGAGATCTAGGCTCTCGTATAGGATGAGCCTTGTTCTCTTGCTAGGACAATGGACAGTTAATTGATCAGTAACTGGATTATGGGAAAGGTAAAAATACAAGTCATAGAAGAATGATTTCAGCGCTTGTCAGAAAGAGGATCTCAAATATTTACTATGTTTCAATCTTCCTGCCCTATCTTCTACTTTAGCAGATGAGTTAGCTGGCCTTTCTTTAATCTCCTACGGAAGGTCAGTTCGAATATAGCAGTGGGGTTGTTTGTGACGTCGATGAAATGTCTATCAGGGCTACCGTCTTCGACTAAAGATGATTTGGAAAAGAACTATACGAAACCAAGTCCATCATCTACGGCTGATAAGTTAAAATTTGCTATTTTGAAGTTGTCGGAAGTCAGTGAGAATGAGGACACACCATAACTCAAAATGAGCAAAGGCCTTTTCCAAGATTGGAGTCCGATCTCCAGTAAGCCCAGACATCATCCTACTACTACTACTTCGTCCACCACTACTGAAAATATCCAGAGAAAAGTGAAGATGTTTTCCCCTCCCCTTCTGGTGATCTTTCCGCTGTAAGGAACCGGATGCTGGCATTCGACTACACACTAATTCAGCACATATAGCTTATGAACGGCGTCAAATCCTTTGATAAAACCAGCAAGAGTCAGCCCAGGAAATTGAAACAGCTCCAGTTATCGTCTTACCTACAGCTTTATAGACCACTCTTCATCCATCGACAAAGAGCAAACGTTGTTGAAGGTCCCGAAAAGATTTTTACAGTTACAAACTTGGTTATTTTATGAAACAATCATACTGATTAGGCTGGTTTCTTGCGTTAGGAATGACGAGTTACTTCAAATTGTCTATTCCTCATGGAAGATTAATTAAAGTATATTTTGAATTTCTTCCGATTTTATTGGTTTTCACGTGATGGTTTTTTAAAGACAGAAACAGGAAACCATGGTTACCAGCATTATTCTTTGCATGTATTGCGATACACTGATTATAATGCCATTTTTTTTACTTTTCAGACACAGTTTTTACTTCGTAAATGCAATGAAAAATATAGATATCACTAACTCAAAAACCCTTTTCAGTTTACACAAATTGTCTCTGAGAAAACTGACGATTAATTATATATATATATATATATATATATATATATATATATATATATATATATATATTTAATATATATGATGGTAGTCACTTGCCACTAAAAATTATACATACGTCTTATCGTTTCACCAAGTGAAACATAAATGTATTAAAAAGAAAATAACTAATTTAAATATAATGGTAATAAATGCATTTATTTGTTAATAAAGTAGGTATATTAATAAATTAACATATTTTAAACAGTGCATCACTAGTAAGGACATTTAGCAATTTCAGATTCAATCCACGGAATAAAAGGAGTAACATGAATATGTACTCCTAGATCTAGCTCTCCAACACCTCCAGAAATAATTCCAATCACATTATAATCACCTGTTGCATTAAATTGCATTACTGGACCACCGCCGTCACCCTACATGAAAATAACGCACTTTTAATTAATATATAAAATGTCTTGAAAATTTGAAAAATGATAAATATATTAAAAACTAACTAAATATAAAATTCAAATTTTGATTAGATGTCAAAAATACTAACATAATTAATAATTCTATCGAAATTGATCTGTGGATTGTTTGATAAAATATTTAAACATTTTACTTAAAGTTAATACTTAATACGTGCGATTTACCACCATTATTTCGTTGAGGGTAAAATATCTCATGAGGTAAATTTGATATGTATTATTTTTATACTCAGTGAGAAAAATAACATTTTCTCCATATATTTTACGTGTGTCAAATAGAATATTCTTGCATTATTGGTGAAATGAAAAAAAATCTAAAATAATTTTCTCTATTTTAAGATTGCTGCAGAAAATTCTATTATGCGTTCTTTTTATGAAAGTCATATTGTACTCGTATAAGCAGAAAAATAAGTGATATCATATGAGTCGCATATCACCTTCGTTTCGTTCGAGCTACTCGTACAAGAATGACCTATTTTGTTTACATGTTGTGTAATAGATTATAATAAATACATTACATTTTTTAACTAGAATATTTTATGTAAAACTTACGTAAGATGGACCCATTACATCTGGTAAAAATGAACCAGTGCAGAAATGAGATACATTAAAAGAAGTTTCTGAGAACGCTTGCGTGTTTGCCAGCATTACAATTTTTATAGCATCTCTACATTCTTCGACAGGCATTACAGTTACATCCAATGCTTGTAGAATATCTCCTAACTTCTCATTAACAGAATCTTCGAACGTTGTAGATCCCCAACCAACTATTACCGCATCACCTGAAGGATACGTAGAGTCTTTTGAAAAGGGAATTGCCTTTACGTACTCATTGAATAATAGCGGATTACGTAGTTTAAGTAGGCCTAAGTTGACAGATTTGCCAAGTCTGCAAAATTTACATATAGTATATTATATATCTATATAATATATAGGTATAGAGTAGATTATATACCTTAATATATCTACGTAAAAAACTATTAGCAAGTGCGTGTGATAAATACATAAAACATTTTTAAGTTTTTTTGCCGTTACTACAATTAAGCTTCACTATTTATATTCTATTTATTGCATGTAAGGTTTGAAGATATTTTCGTATAGTGAAAAATATGTCAGTGTAAGCAGAATGCATGTAATTGTATTATTATATAAAGTGTTTATAGACTATTACTTCATGACGCTTGAAAAGTTAAAGATTGCAGCGTCTGATTTTTAATATATTGTGGAATTTAATAGGACTTCAAATGTACGAAAAAACCTGTTCTGTTTTATCGGCTTACTAGTATTCATCAGGGCCGCACTAGCCGAATTTATACGTAAATTATAAATGGCCCATGCAAAATTTTTATTTTCTAATATGCGGGCATAGCTAGTAGTGTAAGGACCAGCCGAGAGTGACCATTTTGTCACGTTGACAGCTAACAAATCTATAAAAAACAGAGTCCAGTATTATATGGTGATAGTGCAGCAAAGTAGCGGCATCATGTATCTACGTATGTATGTATGTATTTACATACAAATGTATCTACGCCCGTATAGATGCATGTATGTACGTATGTTTGTATCTGTGTATGTATACATGTATATGTATATATGTATCTATATAAGTATCAGTGCAAAGGTACCTGCTCCGCGGTGTTGGGCTATGATACAATTCTTGGCTAATACATACTCATTATCCGTTTACTTCGTATAATCTAAATCGTCCACAGAATTTTAATAGCTCATTAATTCCATTTAATGAATAATTAAATGGTAAATAATAGTTAATTAAATAAATATGTAAATAAAAATTTAAAAGAATTTATTAATTATTCAAGGACAATTAAAAACTACCATAATTCTGATTTATATATATATATATATATATATATATATATATATATATATATATATTATAAATTTAATATAAAAAGGAACTACAATATATTACGGTATGTATATTGAATATTACTACATGAAAAATTATTTCGTGTCTGGAATCTATTTTAGGACAATATACATTATAAAAAAACAAAAGGTACAAAAGTCTTTCTGTCAAGATTAAGAAGGTATAAATAGAGGGCTGAAATTTTCTATAGCCTGGGTAGTAGGGGAAAACGAGGTGTGATGGGTATCTAAAATTGCAATGAGTGTAGTTATTTCAATTTTGAATTTAAATAGAAATTAAAAAGTGATAATGGAAGACGAAATCCTATAATTTAAGCTGCTATTTTTTTTATAAAAAAATTATTAAATAAATTTATTAAATCAATTTAAAGTCGCCTTAAAGAACATTACTTCCATTCTCTCCCATTATCTCCCCTTCCCCAGCCTGAAACGCGAGGGTCCGAAGGGTGGGGCACAATGAACATAAGAAATTCCAAAATAAATTATGTATCTGTATAAGATTCAGTGATAGAGCCAGCAATGGCCATTAGTGGGGCGGGCGATTGCAAACACGAATTTAATGTTAATGTTAATAAAATTTGTAAAATTAGAAGTTTTATTCCGATATCGTACCATTTATTGAAAAAAAAACGTTAAGATATGTTAGAAAGAGAGAAATATTCTTGTTTCTTTTCAACTATGAAAACGGAAATATATCAATTTCAATAGGACAAAACGAAAAAAGCAGACATGTAAAGACGTGAAAGAATGTTTTATAATAAACGTTTCATTTGATAGGTAGAAAAATCGTTATCTTAAGTATTTTTAACGATTTTTGTATATTTTATTCATAAGTGTGAGGAGGGTTTGCAAGTGATCCTGACAGAAAGAAACTCTTAGAGTCTTAGCTTTAGCAGCTGTTTGAACATCTTGTCATAATGATACAGAATCAAGCGTTTCTATTATTTTATGAAGTAAATATTGAAATTGTAAAACTTCATCATGCCGTTCGATCTATCGCGTTTCGCAAAGTCGGCACAAGGAACGGCCCATTATTTTTTTAAGAATGTAAAATCGTTTAGATGATGCAGTAAAGAATTCTATTGTTGCTTTCATTATAGCTATTGCATTCCTAACTGACTGAAACGATGAAGATTTTGCTATAGATAGATTTAGAATATGGTTCTAATATGGAAAATAAACAACATTAACGGTTTCTTTCTTTATTTCAATTAAAGCACCTCGTGATTTAGAAGTCATAACGGAACATCCATCTATTGTGATGCATATGCATTATTTAAGATCCAAATTTAATTTTGATAAAGATAGAAGCACATTTCTGCCTATATTAGCATCTGTTAATCTAACCTCCTCCTCAGTGAAATCATCAAATAAGTCATCAATTTTTTATGCAGATCTATGAATTTGATAAAATCGTCATAAATTGTATTCTCGTACACATATCTTAAGACTAAAGTCATTTGAGAAATATGTGAAATATCTATTGTTATTTGGAGTAAGAAAAATTATATTCTTTAGGTGGAGTTCAGTGATTTAAGATAAATTTTTTTATTAAAATCATCCACTGCAGTTCTAATATAATTTCCAATATGAAGAGATTCATTATTAACATCGATGCATGTATCAAAGGAACTATTTATAATATTCATACTATCTTTATTTGGTTCATTATCTAAGATACAAATATTTTCTTTGGTCGTGTATTTTTCTGCTTTATTTACATCAATTTCTCTTGACTCATCTAGTCATGGTTTTTTGGGTGCCATGCGGCTAACATATTTCAAAATTTTACTTTACGTATTATTACTAGATTGCAATGACATATTTAAAATTTTGATCAGCGAGTTTACAAAATTATTTGGTGCAAGTAGTAATACAAGAAATCAAATATGAAACTTGTAAAACCTTATGATTTACATTTGTAAAGATGACTACATAAAATTTTAGACTTTTTAAACTACTTCCAGACGACAATAAGAGCCACTAATATATACAATCTGATGAAAATTTGCAATTTTATCCAATCTCAAGCGATAAGAGAATTGTGCAATTTGAATATCCATCGAATAGAATATGATACTGACAATTTATGTTGGAAATATTCGGAAAAGGGAGCAGGTGTAAGACAAAAAAGCACTTAATATATTCTGATTTATCGGATATTAACTTTATTCTAATTATCTTCAACAAAGGAAACAGAAAAAAGACTAGCTGCCGCTTGCCGCTCGGCCTTTTAAAGGCCGCACTCTCTCGCCCTGTCGCTCTAGAATGGGGAGAGCGGTGAAAATTTCAGTCCAATCACCGCAAATCATTAGCGCGCACATTTTGCGATCGCGCTCTGTTTCCTCGCCGCTACAGATCGGCAAAATTTTGGCCCGATCGCATGCGGTCGTTGACGCGCGCATTACCGAGACCACGCTCTATTCCCTCGCCTCAACAGAGCGGCAAAATTTTGGCCCTATCACCTGCGGCCATTGTCGCACGCACAACTGAGGCCGCGCTTCGTCTACTTTAACGAAGACGAAGCGGGAAGTTGCCCTATTCCGGACAAAGGCGAATAGGATGATGTTCGTTGCTTTGCAGTGGCGAAAAAGCAAGGTGGAAAACATTCGGCCCTTGATCAAAGGCTCTCTTAATCTCTCGCACATATTACGTCTCACTGCCAAGCATTCTCGGGTCTCCCCGCGCACATCTTACAACTCAAACTCGGAAGTTAGACATCTTAAAGAGTGCATTGTGCCATCTGAAATACTATGTTTTCAAATAAATTGGCTACACGTGTACGTAGACCTCCGTACACATCGAGTTGGCAATGGCGAGACGCAGAGCTATCTTTGTTTTCAACATATATAACCGGAACATTAAAATCCTTGTGTTTTCGCCTTAAAATTTTCTTTACGTCTTGTTTGTTTGAGTACATAGGGTTTCTCGAATTTCATGTATTCAGAAGGTGCACAATAAATCGCGAGTTGCTTTTCCTGGAACAATTCGTTGCCGAGGCATACACAAACATTACGATACACAAACATTACACAAACATAGAGACAAAATTTCGAATATAAAAACGAAATATAAGGATTTTTCTTTTATGCGATAACGTAATAATCTAATTTTAATTTATGAACGGATTCTCAAGACATCAACACTCTGGATTTATCTTCTTTTTTTTACTTTCGGTATTTATCTTCTAGTTTTTTATTTTTTCTGAATTATTTAATCTAATTTATTTTACGCCATAATATTTGCAAATGAAAAGTTTATAAACAACGATACTATTTAAATCGACAAAAAATTATAGATTGGTATATATCTACAACTAAATTTCATTCCTTCAACTTCTATAAAAAAAAAACTAAATAAAATTTGCTCCTAATTTTTTATGAAAAATAATTATACACTTAAATTCATCTGAGTTCAAATTATTCACTTAAATTTACCGCATAATAATAGCTGTCGGTTATACAATTACTAAACAACGATATCAGAACTAATTAATGCTTGTACTTCAGCATTTAAGGTGGTTAGTTGAATCATGGGCGCCAAAATATACGTCGCCAACTAAAGCATAATGGTGGAACTAATATGACTCCTGTATGCAACATGCTAGAACTGGCTCAACGATCGAAAACAATAGTTTTACGTGTTTTTCAGTTTACCCTTGCATGCAGGGATTCTATAAATTGATATATATTGTCGATAGATGTCTATGTGCTTTAAGAAGGTTTCTTCGACAGAAGTTATACATATACCATTTACTTTTACTTATTCAGGTACAATAAGTCTAATGGATTCCTTATTTTAATAATTTTTCGAACAAAATTTTGAGGAAACCAAGTTTGAATGTATGACATTTTTATAAGCTATACATGGATTCTTATGGAAGTCCAAAAAATTTATGATGAACAGTAACTTCTATAAAATATAAATAAAAGAGTGTTTAAGCATAAAAAGTAGTATTGATCGTATGTGGAATATGCGCAACGTAGCCGGGGAACATGGGGAACGTAGCGGCTGCGCGCCGGCGCGCACGTACCGACGCCAGTGCACACACGTGTTTTAATTTTTTTTCCACAAAACAGGCAAAAATACTGATTGCAAGGAAATTTGAATGATAAAAATCGGATAAAATCATCTTATAGGGCTTATGCAATAGCTTCATAATTATTTTATACGAGTTTATACGTAACTCGAGCCCAAAACCATCCCACTTTTACCATTCAAAGTTCCTTGCAATCGGTATTTTTGCCAGTTTTGAATATGATTATCAAATATATATTTCTAAATCATTGTAGCATTTTGAAAATTTAGTTGGGCATTTGTTTTTATAAAACACACGTGTGTGCTCGCGGTCAGTTCGTCCGCGCCAGCGAAACGTCCGCCTATTCTTCATTATTTCCAATGCAGTGGAATGGGCTGTTATAAAAAAGAATAGCTGGACCAAAAATATGGGTAGGGTCCGTTGTAGACGAAGAAACATCATCTTTATTCGTAGACGCGGGAACCTCGCTTCGTCCATGCGTCCGTAGATCCAAGCAGTAGCTGCCCGAGCGTTGACAATGGACAGGAAAAATAACAACTACTGGTCTTTGCCGTGTTCACTCGACTTCGCCTCGTTTCCCTTCGTTTGGCCTCCTTTGTCTCGCTCGCAGACGATGACCCACTTCTCTGAACCCTGATTAGCTCACAGAAATGGGACCGTACTTAATATTTATATATAACGTTTCCTTGCCGATACCATGCCGCTAATATGAGCAGTTATATATGGGACACGGTGTACATGTATTGACTGCATCAGGATTCATAATTTTTTAGTTAATTTTGTACGGTATCGAATACTTCATGCAGCGTAACCTCCTCAAAAAATCAGAAACTAAAATTCTCACTTTATATCGGCAGAATTGATAACTTGCATAATTATAACCATAATAAAATCGTAGATTTCGTTTTACTTTCTCAATTCCATGAATAGAAAAATGAAATAAAGTTCATTCGATTCATTATTCAATTCTAGATTCGGGCTGACCCAAATTGGATCTGTACTTTAGGAATAAATTTTATAATATTAGTTGTTATTTGGTGATATTACACAATGGCGATTTCTAAGGTGCAGACGACATTTATAATAGATATAAATTTTCTTTCTTTTTAACTAATTTTGAAAAATATTATGAAAGCAATAAGGGTCATCCCAATTATAGAATTTTTCAAAGATTCAGATAAAATTTGTTTCAATATTGTAAAACGTAAAATGAGAACCCAAAACGAAATCTACGATTTACTCATTCTCATTTTCGTTTTAATGGTTCATCATGGCTCTGGGATCGCGGTATGGATGACTCTAAAGTTCAGCGAGGCACAAAAATATGGGTAGTTAGTGAACGGTGTAGGCAGAAGTTATAATTTATACATATCCACAGAGAAGTTAGTGTAAATAATAAGTATCTATAGAAGAAAAAATTGTTTGAATTATTCCTGATGAATTTCTTTACAATTGTCTAGATTGGTTTAAATTACATTCTTTGCATTCCTTGTTAGTAATCTAAATATTTATTGCTGATTACCAAGATATGGACGTTATTATTTCGTAAGATTATGAAGATGAAATACCGTCTCTAGTGATAAGTAATGGATGTTAATACTTACTCCATTGGATTATAATCTTCGTGTTTAACAACGTATGCAACAGTTTGGATCTGCATAGATAATTCTGGCGACTGAAGACTTCTTTTTCCTGCACTTACTGTAAAATGGCCACGTAAAAGTTGGACCTGCGAAGCACAATATCCTGTAGTAAGAACCCATTGTTCATTGTAGATAACACCGGTACAAAAGAGAGACTTTACTGACTGATCTGATTTGTTATAACCATACAATGCTACCACATTCAAAAGAGATTCTGGATCAGCATCGTATCCTCCAATGATTCGTTTCACGAAGTCTGTAGAATAAGAGCTAGTCAATAGATTAAATATATTCTTCGAGATGATGAAAATAATATTTAAATTATGATTAAATTTGCTCTGAAAACTTGATAGAAAGAATAAAACTTCTCTCCTATTCGCATTAAGAGTTCATAAATTATTATCGAAAATTCTAGTTTAAGTGAAACAACATGTCTTGATTGCTTTCATCGTTTCAAATAGAAGGCCAAAAAACTTTGAAGACGTTGAATTAGAAGTGATGCTTGATGAAAATTTCTGCCAAACCGAAGAAATATAAGTGCCCAGCCAAACCAATTTCAAGCAATTGCATGAGATAATAATATATTTGATGAATATAATTAATTGATTATTTACTTTAAATTTGGTGAAAAAGTAAGATCTCTATGAAAGAATGTGTAATAAAGTAAGTGATGTCATTTTGGTACCATTTTCATTTTTATTTATGGCTTTGAATATTATTATGACTTCATGCATGTCTAATATTATACTTTTCTTAAAATTATGAAACAACACATAGTTATGTGTCGAGGGTGGTTTGATAAGTCCTTGACTTCTTGAAAGGTGGCGGTGTTATTGTAAATATTTTACGTCCTTTAGAGAATATCGTCTCATACGAGTATAAGTATAATATACAAACTTTCAAGTCGATACGTTGATTACAAAATTGTGGAAAGACTTTGGAATACAGTGTTACATTATTTTTACAAAAGCATGGAAAAAAAGAATTTCTAGTGCGTATTAAACAATATTTTCTGCATGCAAAAACAATTAAGCAAACATGGACTGATTCACAAGTCGTTTACTGAATTTCATTCAACACCATATGAACACAAGTGATGCCAAGCGTTCTGGCTGCCCAAAAGAGATGAATACTCAAGATATGGCGAGTAAAATTCATGATATGATACCGGAAGATCGTTGATTAAAGATGCGCGAGATTACTGACATCGTAGAAATTTCGACCGGACGCGTATTTCATATTTTACATGACATTTTGGCTGTGAGAAAACTATCTGTAAGATGAGTGCCGCGTTTGCTCACTGTCGACAATAAGTGGCTACGCGCTGTTGCATCTAAATAATTTGACTTAAATGATAAATAATAACTTGAACAGCGCAATCCAACAAAATTTTTGCGTCGTTATGTTCCTGTTATTAAAACATGGAGTCATTACTATACGCCAGAAACGAAATGATAGTCAAAAATGTGGATGTATAATATAGAAAATCTGTTCCGAAAAAAGCAAAAACTGTTCCTTCGACCGGTAAGGTCTTTGATACAGTATTTTGGGACTCACAGGGTATCATACTAATCGCTTACCTGAAGAAGGAAAAAAGATTACAGGACAGTATTATATTATACTCCATTATTGAGTAGGTTTGAAGTCATACTGAAAAAAGCATCTCATCTAGTGAAGAAAGAAGTGCTTTTTCAATACGATAACTCATCAGCTCACACGAGGGCTAAATTAGAAGAATTACAGTATAAATTACTCCCTCAACTATCTCATTCTCCAGATTTAGCACCATCTAATTATTTTTTATTTTCAACAATGAAAACTTGGCTTGGTAAAAAATTTTAATCATATAAAGAAATTATAGTACAAGTGAGTATTTTAAGGAGTTTCACAAATATTACTTTATTTAAAGGGAGATTGAATACCACTGAAATAAATGTATCGAGTTAAGAGGAATTTATACTCAATAATAAACCAAATTGTTTCAATAAATTATTTACTCATTTAAAAGTCACGGATTTATCAAGCCACCTTAGCCTTAATACAGAGATTATTATTATTATTCATACAATTTTCTGAAATTTCAATTCATTTTTAATCAATTAAAAGAGTAAAAAAAATTTTTAATAATCAATATTTATAAGATACAAATGTTTATAAGATACATTCAATATTTATAAGCAAGAAAATTTACATGAATTATATAATATATTATTATTACGAAATAATAGTGTTTTAATTTTTAAATTGTAATCCTAATTTTGCTGATAAAATAATTAGAAGGATTATTATTAATAACGATATTTAATGACAAAAAAGCACATAGTGTATGATCTAATAGTTTCCAATCTATTTAAGTTCCTGGCTAATATTTGCCTATTACTCTGATAATCTTCTTATCTGCGTCATGAACGATAGTTTTTTCATATTTTATAAATTTACATAGATCAAAGTTGACTTTTTTAAAATTCAAAATGGAAAGATAAATGACCAAGATCTAAGAATCACTATTGGGAATATGCCTCTACATTGAATCTTTTTGATATATGGTAATCGGTTTTGATAGCGCCCCCTATATCAACTAATAAATCCTATAATGCATTATGTTTCGAAAATACAGAATATCGTATTAAACACATAATAGATTTGTAATTCTTATCAAGAGTATCCATAAATTACGCATATTGCTAAAAACTTATTTGTATGTAGTGTGGTTTATGTAACTTAGATCAAGATTAAAAAAAAATACAAGTTTTCAGAAATTAAATGTATCATTTAACATTAGCCTTCATTTCGTCCTACATTATTTTAAAGATGATTTGACGATCAGCCTGATTTTTACATAAGGAAATTGCTATTTTTAAAACTGGATTCGAAAATAGTAGAAAATTTTACGGTCAAATATAATTTGTTCTTTTTTTGTTTGAAAAAAACTTATTGATTAATGTTTAAAAATTTTTTTAAACCCTATTTAAAATATTTATTTTTCAATTTATTTTTGATAAATGTATGAATTGAAATAATGACCTTGAACTTTATATGTAGAGAGCGTATATTTAGTAAATATTTAGTTTAAAAATATTTTAATATTTTTTTACAAATTTTCATATTCTTATTAGTTATGTTTTTCTTAGATTCGTCCTTCCCAAAATTACAATAACAGATTTAAAATTTTTATTCTTCACATAAAATTTCACGCTCTTTTAATTTTTGGAATAAAAAATAATGACTGATTTTGAAAAATGTAAAGATGATCTACAAATGTTCGTCAAGATTACATTAACGTCAAGATTATATGATGGTCAAGATTACATTGAGAAAGACAACATTGTTTACTATCTTTAAAGTCCTTCAGATCTATATGAGATTTTCTTTATTTTTGCAATTCAAATAAAATATTCCATTACGTCGGAAGTTATAAGCATTACGCTGAAGAATAAGTTTTTTCATTAATATTTCAAAAAAGTCAGTACATCGTACATTATTATATCTTCTATAGTGTTGATTAAATTAAATAGCCAAGAGTCAGGATGATATATCCAAATACGTTCAGAAGAAAAAAAAAATTAGAAAATATTGGAAAAACGAAATAGAACTTTATCGTAAATGGAGCAGTACAAACTTTAGAAATTTAAGAGGAAAATTACTATATTAAGAATATTAAGAAAAATCAAACTATATTAAGAATCAAGAAAATTCTATGTTTTTAATATAAAAATTATTTAAAAATAAAAATTAATTATATTCATAATACGAACATACGTGTATTTACAATAGCTGGTAGAAGACAACAGAATAGTAACAGGTGTAACTTCATTTTAATGACTGATACGAAATGTTATGTGGAGCTGAATTTGTAGACTTACGAAACTGAACCTTTTCCAGTTGAAATTATAACGTGTTACTTAATTCTATTCTAATGTAATGAAAATATAGATTCTATAATTTTATTTACTACTTTAAAATGACTTCATAGAATATTGACTCATTATATAAACATCAGAGAACACAAAATACATGTATTTAAAATGTAAATTTTTTTATTCGCTTATTGTTATAAATTTCATAACATTCATAGCAAAATTTGATCCTTCTTCTTTCGAAAGAAGAGAAAAAAAGTACATTAAATTATTATTTGATTCATATCGAATAATTTGATGTACGGAAAAGCTTTATTATTTTCATTCCTTCAGTAGAAGGAAGCTTTGAAGTATACACGATCACTCGAGGTGCGGACCGCACGAGGCCCCGGTTATATTCCCTTTTGAAATACGGATTTTAAGAAAAATATGTAGGAGACTAATAATCATTAAAATGTAAGTATTTATTCCAGTGACTGGTAGGTATAGTTAAATTTATTTTATTTTCTTGAACAATGAGCATTTTTAACAAAAAATAGAACTTATCATAGAAATAACCAATTTTTGTGACTGGTATATAACTTCGAAAAATCGACTCAGCACGCTAAAAAACACTATATTACTCAAAGGGCCTTGGATTTCATACGAAACATCTTCCTTGCGCCCAGACTTCTAATTTCAAAAAGGCTATCAGCATTTCCATGAATATAAATGTATTATATAGTAATTAATCGATTTTATATATCATACATATATTAAATTCTCTTTCTCCTAAATTTGACTATACCTTATAGACTTTAATAGTTTTGATTGTAACTATTTATTAATTTGCAATTTAATAATTTCACGTGTCCAAATCTTTACATTTGTTATTGATTTTAGTTTCATTTGTGATTTCATTTTTTGCAAGGAGAAGCCTAGTGAAGATTGTGAAAATCTGTTCTGTAAAGTTTTAAAACCTAACACCATGCTCAAGATATCGTACTTTTTTAGTTACAATTAGTAATGAAATGGAATATACTGTATAGTTGATGAATCTTTTTAATTAAAAATTACTTTTAATATTAACCTCAAATAACACGCAAATGAATGTTTATTAGTTATTATTAATCAGAATTTGTCCAATTTATCAAACGTTAACAAATGTAGTCAACCACCTGCTAAAGTATGGTAAATAAATCGAACTTCATTTGACAATAATAGGATCATTACAAATTTTTTGTGGAAATGTTATACTTCCTTCGAAGCTGATGACAAAAGTAGTGATTCTTATAAAAAAATTTTTTTTACGATTCAGTTGATTTAATTTAAATCAAAGTAAGTTGTATAGATTTATAAGTAAAAAGTCTAGAAATAGTAACAGTAAAAACCTTAGAAATAGGCAAGAGTTGGCATAAAACTTTACAAGGGACATTTTCGAGGTAGTTAAAATTATGTTTGCGTTTATTTACAATCTATAATATAATTTTAATATTATGACGATTCAAAAAGTTATAAGGAGTAATACTGTTATGAAACTGCAACAATCAAATTTTATTTTATCTTAAACGATATACAGTACATTCATAAATATATTTATATATTTCTAATTATATATATTTATAAATAATATTCAGCTACTACAATTAGATTAAGTGAATACGGTGTTCATCGAATAAAATCATAGTTTTCGTGCTTTTTTAATTTTCTACTGAGATACTCTAAAAAATAAACAAAAATATTATCTATGTTCTAAAGTAATGAATTGTTACAATTTAAAAATTGTTCGATTTATAAATGAAAACTCGTTTAAGCCACGCTACAAAGTAAACTAAATAGTTTGTGTTTTCAAAGTATATTCTGATTACATTTATTCTGACTAAGTTCCCTGTAATTATACTGTAATATATTCGATCGGAAATTTTAGATCGATCACACACACAATCCTGATGTTATTAAATATACTTTCCATTGAAATGTAAATGGTGCTGCTATATCAAACTATAATAAATCAAAAATTCAAATTCTGGTTTGTTTTTCTAAAGCCACAGTCTGCTAATATATTCTAAAAAGAATATTGAGTAAATTTCGTGACTTCCAACAATTCGCTGTACAAGTATTAATTAAATTAATTCATTAAATTTATTTTTAAAGATAAGGATTTTGAGAATAATAGTTGAATTATAATCATAGTTTTTTATCTATAAGATACATTACTATATTAGTGTTATTCAGTAATGTTTAAAATGTTTTTTAAAAAAATTTTGTAAATATTTAAACCTTGTATTTATCTAATTAAACAAATTAATTGTAAGATTAGTTACGGAGCAAACATTTTAAAAAATTTTAGTAGCTTGGAAGTATGCAAAAATAATTTATATAATAAATTATTAAACAGGTTGGGGTAATGTATAATTGTAATTCATGGTAGAATTAAAAAACTGTTTTAATCATCATTTCTGCCAATAATATTTCGCGTAGTCAAAATATATTCTATAGGTATTTCAAGAAGTTTCAATTTCAATTAAGTTAATTAATTAATTTCATTTAATAATAACAAAAAAAGATTTACATAATATTGTATAATCCCCATACGAACTTACGTACCAGTGTATGTATTTTATAAGAGAGGTAAAAATACATCTTACAAACCCAAAACTCAGATGTTATTGCTGGAATATGTTGAACTCGGAAGCGGGCACGTTAGCACCGTTATTTCTAGTAACTCATAAAACACTCCATCACCACAGATCATCCACAAAAACCAATAATTAAGACATTGCATCTATTTCATTGTAAGAAATTATGCCTGCTGTGTCGCGGATACAGTATCTCGAATCGGTGACAGCATTTGTATTCCGATATTATACAAACTCGATAAAGTATATTTTCTTGTTTTTTATAATGAAAATTGCAAGACTTTAACCATCTAGCCAGCTTAATTCTGCCGATTAGTAACCCGCATTTACAATCTGACAGGTAATTTGAATAATTAAATACAAAATTCCTAGAACAACGAGAGAGAGAGAGAGAGAGAGAGAGAGAGAGAGAGAGAGAAGAGAGAGAGAGAGAGAGAGAGAGAGAGAGAGAGAGAGAGAGAGAGAGAGAGAGAGAGAGAGATTGAGTGCGTAAAGGATTAAATTGTACAATTAAATTTCAAATAGATATTTTACTATCTTTATCAACAACGCCTTCATAGAGTCATATTAGGATGAGTAAGATTATTCGATAGATGTCATTTATCTGAAACTTATTCCAAACGGGAATATTCACTTATATTAGTAAACCAAATAAATCAGCTACAGAGTGTCCCTGCTACTTGGACCAATCCAATACTAAAGTACAGAGAAATAAGTTAAAACGTTTATTTAAACCTTAATGTATCTATAATGCTGGCATCAATTGAAAGCTAAAATATATAATGTTTAAAAAAAGTAATGGAAAACAAAATTATAAGTACATCTATATCTGTAGATCAGGGAATTTGGCAATTTCCGCTTCAATCCAAGGAACCAAAGGAGGAAGGTGAAGATGTACTCCAAGACCTAACTCACCGACTCCTGCAGTAATAATTCCAACCACATTGTATTGATTATTTGCATTTAATTGCAACACTGGACCGCCACCATCACCCTAAATTAAAATATAATATATTGTTCAATGAATTATGATAATTATTATCTTTAATTATTTATTTATTTATTTATTTTTTTAATGGACTGGAGAGGTCTTTCATTGAAATGTATTTTATGAAGTGACTCCAAAACTTTAGGTTAATCAGAATTAAAATCAGGATATTGAGAAGTCTTGACAAGGCTAACCAAAATTCATTATTAATTAATAGTTAAGAAAGTGAGGCCTATACCGTCAGAAACAACAATTGTTCTATATATATTCAAAAAAAAAATTAAGAACAAAGACGACTGTAAACAATCTTACTAGTGAGATTATCGAGACGAAAATTTCCTGTAAATGAACGAAATGGAGTGACCGTGTAAACACCTTTTCTTTTTAAAAATACTATATTAGAATTCACATTATTTAGTATTATTTACCAAGATCTTCTCTTGTCAAAATATTTGTACTTTTTTTATATTTTCGATGCATATTTTATTATAAAGTTCCAATCGTTTGTGAGAAGAAATTCAATTATATACGTAGCCTTTCTTTTAATGTAATGTTTCGAAAATATCAAATCCTTTTTGATAAAGTGTATTATTTAAAGGACAAGGCAATAAATTATGAAAACTACAAAGACACTAATATTAATGTCACATGACTAGTTAGAAATGTACAATGAAATTATCAAGAAACAATACTCAAACAATAAGGAATATTTTCTGCACAATGTAATCTCATATACCTAGAGAATCTTGGTTCGAAAATGCATATACAAGGTCAGACAATTAAGTAATGCGACAAAATTCAAAACTCGAGTATATTTAAAAGTTAACGTACATCACTGCGATTCCCTTCAAAGTAGTCCCCTCCCGCATCTATACACTTATGCCAGCGCATTTTCCAGTTTTCGTAACAATTCTGGAATACTTCGTGTGGGACCTCTCCAAGTACCCTCGTCATAGATTCTTTAATTGAATTGAATTGTACAAACGAACTTGAATTGAATTGTACAAACTCTTTGTGAACCACCTCTTTGCTGTAGAAGAAACAAATGAACATGGTTTTCACTTTGGACTTGCTCATGCTCACCTTCTTTGGCCTTGCCGCTCTAGAAGATAGCCACTATTGGCTCTGTCGTTTACTTTCGGGGTCATATTGAAAAAACCAACTTTCATCACCAGTAGTAACTCGATCGAGAAGAGTAGGATCACTTTCCACCTGCTCGAGACAATCTTGAGTGATGTTCATTCGGTAGGTTTTTTGCTCATCTGAATGGTTCTTCGGTACCATCTTCGCGCACAGCTTTTTCATTGCGAAATCTTCGGTTAAAATCTTTCTAACTGTTTCCGGGTTAATATTCAACTTGTTAGAAAACATTCGAATGGTTAGTCGCCGGTCTTGGTGAACAAGGGCACAGACGCGCTGCGCATTCGTGTCGGTTCGCACTTGAATTGGCCTTTTGCTCTGCGCCTCGTCTTTGACGCTCTCACAGCCTTTTTAAAAATCGACATGCCACCGAAGTACCTGACTACGACTCAGGGTTCACTACCCACTTTAAACACTTTTTCATGAGTTTCTGTCGCGGTTTTGTCGAGTTTCGCACAAAATTTTATCGCATACCGTTGTTCTAAATTTCTCTGTTCCATTTTCGTGACATGCACTACTCACGCGTTGTTATAAGACACTAAACAGCTGGCAAAGAAATCATCGTACAAAGGTCGTCAACATCTCAATCGTGAGAATAAGGATCTACTATTACGGTGGAGGAGTTACAGGTTCGCAATATTACCACGGGCCGAGAAATAAAATCGGTCGCATTGCTCAATTGTCTGATGTCGTACATTAAAATTTAAAACGTAATTATCGTACAAAACTTCCCAATATACATGATTTAGTTTATCGCTATATGAACTTTTTCATTACAATATATTCTATTTGATACTTACATACGATGGGCCCCTTAAAATCCATGTATATGGCTCACTACAGAAATGCAATTCATCAAAGGAAGTTGGTATAAACATATCTCCATCTAGAATGCTCAGTAATTGTATAGTGTCATTGCACTGATCCAAATTCATAACATGAACATTTAAGACCTGTAAAATTTCTGCTAATTCAGATTTATTCGCTTGCTCATGCGACATAGATCCCCAACCAACTATTACGGCATTACCAGAGGGATACGTGAAATTTGTTGACACTGGAAACGCCGAGATGTATTGATTGAAAACAAGTGGTGTTTGAAGTTTGAGTAAACCTAAATTAATAGATCTGCCAATTCTGAAATATATAGAATATATGCATAAATCCTGAAATATCATAAGAATAATTTTATCATTTTTTATCCTAAGAACAGGTAATGTAGCTAACTCGGGTGGTAAATATATCGGTTTGTTCACTGAAGTAAATGACCGACTTATGTTTCATGCCTACCACGACTACACTTTTTAGAGACATCAGCTCCAAGAAAGTTTACCGAGGCCCGCATTTTAGTAAATAAAAACATTTTCATAATCACTTCTCTAATGCCAAATAATTGGCCAATATAATTCTCAGAAATAAAAACAGATCGTTTATATCATCTTAACTTTAATTGGTTCTCGGCTCTCCTAATGTAATATTTATCATTCAGCATTATTGTTCAACTTCATTATTTACTAGTGAAACTTGCCGCTGTCACTTGGCTAGTGTATAAACGTTATTGTGTTCCTTAAATAATCATTGACATGCCAGTGATAGTACGAGTTATAGTATAGTATATCTTATTTTATATTTACTTACAGGAACTGTTTGCTGTTAGTTAACATATAATGCTAACAGTCTTAATATTATATTTAATATCGAAATCATCTGTAACAGACTATTTGCTATTGATCAAACAATCACGTCTAATAATTTGCTCCAACACATAGATTGTTCTATATTTACTACGTTTATTAATTATAAATAAGTAAACCAGGTGCAAAATGACTTACTCTATTGGATCATAGCCGTCATGTTTAAGACTAAGTACTATTCGTTTCATCTGCATAGATGGCTCCGCCCGTGTTAGATTCCATTTGCCTGCAAGTACTCTAATATTGTCAATCTGCACGGTACGATTGATTTCTGAAGCACAGAATCCTGTAACTAGAATCCAATTTACGTTGTAGATGGTACCGCCACAGTACAAATATCCCATTCTATTGCCGGTTGTGGGTCTAAATCCATATACTGCTACGACATTTGGAAAAGAACCCCGCTGAGCATCACTACCTCCAATTATTCGCTTCACGAAGCCTACACAGTATAAATAACATCAATAATTTAAATACTTTCATGTAGAGAATCAATATAATATTAAATGCTAAAAAATGTATCTAACACTTGCAAAAATTATGTAATAAAGCATCGTATTAAGAGATATAACGATCGACATTTCGATAAGTAATGCAATAAATTGTAGAAATTGTCCTCTTAGTATTGTATTTTTCAATTGTATAATATATTCAATAATATTATGTAAAAATTTTTCAAAAATCTGAATAGTATATTATATTTTTAAACCTTTTAATATACTACCTTAATGCGCTTATCTATAATTTATAACGATATTTTGAATGACCAATGTTTCGTTAAATAAGCCTTTTATATGGAAAAAAAGATTGTTAAAATATTGTATTTTTCACCGTGAATTTCAAACATTTTTAAAAATTATCAAAACAATGTATTATCAATTGGATCTAAACATAGTACTTATCAGCATGTGTGATAAAACTCATAAACGTTTGAAAATATCTTCAGTAATATAATAATTGCTTCTAAAGAAGCATGAGGCAATTGAAGGAAACCAGATTATATGAAAATATTATTTTTCAGGAAGTAAAATACATTGTTTGTGTGTAAGCATCTTTGATTGTATTCTAAAAGATTTTATTTATTGTTTCACATTAAATGCTTTGTATTTTGAAATCAAGATATTTTTGTTGACGATTAAAAATCTCAGTAATTAATAAAAGGAATTTTGATCATATTCAATCACAGATATAGTAAAAAATGATCTTTTTGATTGATTTTTAAACCAACTTATAGTGGAAAAGAAAATGTCTGTAACTTTTTTATAAAGTTTGACATTTTGTTTCATATTTTTTTCCGTTTTAATTTTTGTAAAGTAATATTTGTATTTGTCAATTCGGTAGTGTTTGACTTTGTTCAGCAGACTCTTTGCATGATATTTATATAGTACACTATATTATATACTTTCGTATTTATTCAGTTATTCATTTTCACTTAAGTTTTTTAATAGTGCCATTTGGCTTATAATAATATCTCTTTACTTCTTTGTTTAATTTATCGGTCCTTTTCACCTATATTCAATTATATTAATCTTGTTATAATTCGTAATAATGCTAAAGATATAGTGCCCTGTATGAAAAATATCTACTCTTATAAAAACAGAATATCCCAAATATTTTAATTTATATAAAAATTATTCATTCTTTCTTTTTTTCATCGTTATTTTTTGATAAAAGGATAACGAAAAATAATGGATGAAGAAACTAAGCATAAAAATGACAGAGAGATAAAACAAAAAGGAAGTATAATGGCAGGGATACTAATAGTTATAAAGAAGAAATTTATAAATCAGGGATTAATGGACAGGGAATTCAGGATTATAATAAAAAAAATTGAATATTACTAAGGAAAAAGAGTGAATATTTTTAAAAGAGTGAATAATATTATAATGATAGGAAAATAACGGTAGTATTGGAAAAAGAGTACAATAGAGTTAAACAACCAAACCCCAAACTATATATGTCAAAGGGAGCGAGAAGAGGTTTGAACAGGGATTTGAATAAGAGCAGAGAGATATTTAATAGACATGTGTTATACGGAAGAAAATGACTTAATATAGTTCAAGGAAAAAGCAAGAAATATTACAAATAATTATGCTACAAATTCAAGGAAGACACTAAAAAGAGCGCTGGAGAGTTGAGGAATAGCGAAAACTTAACAAACTTTCAGTTGAGAAACAAAAGGAAAGTCTGAAGAATTATTTAATAAGAAAAGTTAAAATTAAGTGTGAACAGAAAATGCAGCGGAATTTTCCAGAAACTGTGAAGGATGGGAGGGATAATATTGAGAGGAAAATAGATGGGAAGGAGAAATAAAGAAAAAATGGACTACAATAGAGTGTGGAAATATGGGTAGGGAATGAAGCAAGAGTTTGAAAAATGTGCAAGAAGGAGGAAACAATAAAATTTAAAAATATAAAACAGCAAGGAATACGATGAAAAAGAAATACACCGCAAAAATAGAGGGCATAAGACTAACGCAAAGCGGGGAAGAATTAAGGACAGTGCTTAATAGAAATACTGAAGACTAATCCGATAGTAGAAGTATGTACGTATAGTAAAAAATTCCTACTGATTAAAAAAAATATGTACTCATTACTGTCTATTTTTCTTCTATTATTTCTTTAAATAAGCCTAATGATATATTTGTAATCAATGATACTACATCCAATGAACTCATCTTATTAATTATTCGAAATAATAATATCCTTAATTGAATCATGAAAACTCTAACTACCTTCAATAGAAGAGTTGGTTTTTCCAACTATTTTAACTAATATATCTGATAATAATCTAGCATTTTTTTATGTTAGAAAATTAATTGATGATATTATTATTCTATAAGTCAATTGCTCTTTGTGAATTTTGCGAACCCCATAACATTTAGCTACTATGTCATTTCCAGATGTTAAATATTTAAATACTATCATTAACATAAGATTAATTTTCCATTCTTTTAATAATTCTTTTAATTTACTCTGTATTCTATAAATATGAGGATCCTTCTATTAATATAAGGACAAAACCTTCCTCGTCGTAGAATATCGCCCAATCAAACCGCTTTGTTGCTGCGGATTTTACTTATTAATTTTGTGACTGTGCATTATAGTATTATGTTTTTGGCACGGAGAGAGCTAGGTAGTGGGATTGTGCATCTACAGAATTCTTTCTTGCGAGCCACTCAACTGATACTTTCTTTGTAAAAATAAACTTGTCGTCATCAGACGGTTTTGTCTCGCGTAAATCGAGTAAATTGCTCGTACACCGTCCTCACATTCCTGGCTTTGAGTCACAAAGACTAGGCCAAAAATAGGGGCAAAATTCGACGGTCTTCTGAGGTAAAACATAGTCACAGCTAAAATCAGGCTATCGCTCGCATTATTATAATGATTAATTAATAAGCGAGACGTCATATTAACATACCATATAGATTCTTTCATTTTTAATTTTTATTTTAATTTTTAGTAATATTTCCATTTCATATTCTACGGGGGTGATTATAAACAAAGACAGTCTGACTTTCATTATATTATTATCATATATTATTTTATAAAGACTGTAAGACCGACAAAAACAAATTCATTAAAGTAAATTAAAAAATTGAATAATCTTTTCTATTACTTACGTGCATGGGCTATAGTTAAAAGACCGAAGAATAAAACTAGTTTTAGCTTCATTTTAATAATGTGTATAAAATAATGCTACATTTCATTTATATAAATATAAAATCGATAAGAAATATCTGGTTTGAATAAGTAAATATGATGATGTAATTACTGTTATTCAAATGCAGTATTGTCTGTATCATATTATACCTATTGAAACATTCCTTGAAACTTTGGTATGTATAATCGGCACAAAAAGCAAAAAGTACGTTTATTGAACTTATATGTTGAATTTAAATTTTAATATACAATGCAATAATAATCAAGAGTCCTTCGAACGTAAGTATAGGTATATATATATTATATGGACTAGATAGTCCTTTTATTAATGCATATACATTCTGTCAAGTAAGAGCGTAGTCGTGTTAATTTATAAAAAATTTAGTTGATGAAACTTTCATATTTATTTTTTATCTAGTAATAAAATAAAGTACAGAGATTGTTAATTTTGAATATTCATCTATAAAAAGATTGAAATAAAGAAAAAGTTTTTAATGTTTCTAATTTTGAATTCATTCGATCCTGCTGTATTCTATTAAAAGTTAAAGAATCTACAGTTTAATAATGTATATTTTATTATTTCATTTTCAAAAATATTAATCGTATTTTTTCCATAATAATAAAGAAATTAAATATTAGTTTGTAACGACTAAATTCTCTTCAATTCAATATTAGTTGTAAATTATATTCTAAAGACGTTTATACTAAATAATCTTTAAATATACTTTTTGGCTAATGCAAAAAATTAAAATAGAATAAATTTTCGGATTATTTACATATTTCATTTAGAAAAACGTATCATTCATATGGGTAAATTGTCATAGAAACAATTGTCAGATTTACATAACAAATACATACAGACTTTTTCAAAAATGTCCGTCTTTTTCAAAATCAGTAAAAATAATGCAACTATCTTTACAATCATCTTATTTAATTGCTCTTTAACTTTTAATGATTTCAAGAATCATACCACGTCAAATTATATTATATCAAATTTGAATAGTTTTATACAAATAAAGAATAATTTATTATAGAAAATATTTTTTTCTTAATAATTTTAGAAAATAATTTTTGTCAATGCTTAAAACTTGGCCTAAAGTTCAATTTAAATTTCCATTTTTTAGATCATTGAATAATAAAGAAATCGTAGTGGTAGGTTCATGATCAACATTTGTATATCGAGTATGCAATTAACTGCAAAATAAATATTAGTTTTAAATTAACCTTGTGCTACTCTTCAAAAGTTATTAACCTGGCTAAAAATTCCTAACACAGTCGGAATATTAATATTGATTATTCTCAAAATTTTTATATGTTTGAAAATTTGATAACATTGTTACATATATAATTATATTATTCATTTTAAATTTGTACAAAACTTGAATGTTTTAAATATTAATCATATATATTATTTCAGCAGGATGTGTAAATATAATACTTTCTGAAATACTTACTGAATCGTCTATCAATCATATCTTATTAAATCATCATTTTCGAATGTTATCTTCATTTCCATATAAATAACTTATAAATTATGAAATGAAAAGAAACATGAAAAGGTATTAAAGTATTTATATTATTTTATTACATTGGTGGAACATATTTTATTACCAATCCTTATAAGAATACCATTTTTTTATTTATAAAGTATAGATATTTGAGAGTTACACTAACTCTTTCCTTAAAAAGTGTATTATTTCAATAATATACACTCGTTGCTTTGTAAACATGATAGGAGATTATCTGTACTTTTTATATTGAACTTCAGACGTGGATTATTAGTCCAGGCAGAAGATGTAAATATCAAAAATTTTCTTCTAAAAAAATTCTAAAAATTTTTTCAGATTCTTTGTCTTAATCACTTACATTATTAGGAAAGGTGATTACAGCTAAAATTTTAGACATTGCACAGAGAAATAGTAAGGGTAACTTTTGATTTCTAATTGAATTTTGCATAAGAAGTCATATTTTGTAAAAATAAAAAGTTTATGTTTTATATTTCCAAATAGACGAATTGGAAAAACGTAAAACTAAAGAAAATAATAATAATAATGTAAATATTAATATGTTTTATTGTACAACTACAGTTTAATAACTAGGTTTTCACTCACTTAATATATAATCTCAATCCGCTTCCTGTAATTACATTTCATTTCCTTTTAAATAATTACAAAGCTTCAAAGTCACTTCACACTACCAGCGATATTTTTATCTTCTATGAGGGGGTATAGCTATATCCCCTCATAGAAGTATAGACACTATAGCTGATTATTACATCTTAACAACAAGATCTACAAAAAATTCATTTACTATTTTTTCCAATCCTCTAGAATTTTTTCCATATTTCCTTAATTAAAACATTCATTTGGAGATCAAAAACGGTCAAATACTTTGGAATTAAAGTAAACGATACAAGTAAGGACATTAATTTAAATCAAATTATCTTCATAAATCGAATGATAATTAGATATCGGTGCAAATCAACATATTCTTCGTTAAAAGGCTTACAAGAAAATATTTAGACGCAGTAAGTTCCTAATACAGAGTACTAATATTAATATCGATGAGTTCGAAGAGACCTTCCTTCTATTACTACGTTAGTTAGAGTTAATCTTCCGACATCTCAGGTGCAGTCTACAGTAATGCCGACAGACAAATTGCCATCGCGTCCTCAGGAGTGATCTAATAGTAATTATTGCGAAGATCACTCTTACCTAAGCAAAACTATATTCCTCACCAATCGTAAATACAGCGCGTATAGGCAGATGTTATGACAGACCGGAGAGCTATCAAGATAGAATCAGGTGATTGGTTATGTAATATGCGCCATAAAAGGCTGTAAGAAATACAGTATAGATTAAAATCACGGTGAAAATAAGCACTCAGTAGTCAGTGATCCGAGGCATTTATATCCAGAAAATGAGTTATTATTAGGTGATTTAGAAAAACGAAAGATAAAAATGAAGGCCACTTGGAATATATTAGTTTAATAATTATTGTCTGAAAAAAGGACGGAGCAAACCACATATATATAGATTACAAAGACTGGATAAAAACGTAGACACTTTATATTATCCTGTACCATTAATGGAAAACGCGCTCGATGCAAATGAAAGATGGTTACTCAGCTCATGCTTGAACCTGAAAGATGTACCATAGGTTGTACCATTTAGCTTCTAACAATTAAGTTTTTGCAATCAAATTTTAAAGAGGCGTGTTGAGTTTTTTGTATGTATTATAGATGTCGGTACTATTAGGCTATCTCCAAAAAAGAAGAGGTCGTACAAATATTTTCAACTCTAAAAATTACTAAAAAGGTAACAAAGTTCTTCCGTCTGTCTGAATATTTTTAAATTGAACTGAAAATTATGCAAAGAGCGCAAAGTCACTTAGTACCTTATAAAAAAGTAAGGTTCACCTTAAATATAAAAAAGATAGTAAGAGAAAGCGACCCACGTCCTGCACCTGTATAATAAGTACAGATAAATGAAAATATATACCGATGCATCAAAAGATGGCTATCTAGCGATTTTAGTTCATCTGTGGATAAACCTTATACATAAAAAGCTTGGTACAGGTCCAATCTGGACAGTTAATGTTCGGGCGGGAGTAGATGTTCGTGTATATTGGTATATAAAATATTCGTCAATGCTTCCGGCGAGAAGTGAAACAAACGACTCTGTTGATCTCTAGATTGCCTGCCAATTTTTCAGCAGTCCTTCAGATTCAATCCGGATGTACATATAGCTGTTACTTACGAGAAGAAAATGAACGCCTTGTCCTTACCTATGTCAGCAATGTAGAAAAGTGCTTAGCTGTCATATGGGTGATTAAGAAATTTAGATACTACATAGAGGATGGTTGTTTCATTTTGCGCTCGGATAATCGAGTCTTACCATACCTTACTTACAGAAAGAATTAAAAAAAGCAAACTCTATCGATGGACCATGTATCTGAAGTTTTGAATACATTGTTTTTCTACATTGCCGCATTGAATCTGAAGTTTGGAATAGGAAGTTTTCATACATTGTAGCATTTAAATTACCTAGAATAAAGAAAGGGTCAAGTACTCTTCCATTAAATATACCAGCCTAAACATTCACTTTTTCAGGATGTCGCGTGTGGTCCGCTCTCATCCAATGTGGATTGATGTTGATCATCGATGTGGATTGAAGTTGATGATTGATCTCCAGAATCGAAAAATATCTGTTCACTGTTCCCCTTAACTCAAACGTGGCTTCATCTGAGAAATCAATGTTATTGAGGAGTAAAGGATCATCAGATATCATTTGCATCATTACATTACAAAACTCTACCCTTCTATCAAAATCATCTTCAGATAATTCCTGTACCAACTTTAATTTGAAAGGATACCATTTGTTGAGTTTCAAAATTTTGTACACAGATGCAGTTCCCTTTTCATGCTGTTGTGCAAAACGTCTGATAGTGCAATAGGTGTTCTCAAGAAATTATTGTAATACGCCTAAGCTCTTTTCATCATTAGACGATGATTTGGATCTACCTGATTTAGGACGATATTTAACACCACCTGTCTTTTGAAAACGTCTACTTGTACGAATTACGGTACTCTATGAAACTGGGTTGTTTTCTTCAGCTCTGAAAGTTTCATTGAATAAACGCTGTATCTGCTTGTAACCTCTCTCTTGACCACCCCATCCTCACATCATCAACAAAGATACTCTTTCTCGTTCAGTAAGATGTATCATTTTTCACTACGATTAAAAGTACAATTATTGAAAATATACAACTATTTTATTTTCTAAGTAAGAGGACTTCAGTTAACTCTTGAAAACAGAAGAGTAAATAGGAGTCAACACGTATAAATACATAAATGAACTGGTTCCTAAAAATCTTAAAAAAAAAAAGAAGAAGAAATAAATATGAGTTCAATCATCGTTGGTATGATTATTTTCGGTGTTGCTACCTCCAAGGTTAATCCTTTCCTTTTTCTCGTAATATAATATATTCACGTTATTTTAACAGTGTTATTTTAGGGAAATCTTAGTTTTCGCGTATATATTCTAGGATTCGGGTGTTGTGTCTCTCCTATATATGTATAGGAGAGAATATTAAATCCACAGCATACTAGTAGATAGGTCGCAGTACGCGTGTATATAGTGCGGAGCGTGCGCTTCACTATCCAACCGTCAGATGGCGCTCAGACGTCTAAGTCTATTTTTTATATAGATCCCGTTTTCATAATCCGTCGGTTTCCCTCCTTTTCTTTTTAGGAATTTTCCTTATTAAAATAATTGACCTAAGAAAAAGGACTACATGGATACAGGTAAGTTTGTTGATAGTTTCGAAAGGGCCCTACGGTCTGAAAAGGCTAAATGTAAATTAACCTAATCCGTTGAGGGACACTTCTCCTCTGTTAACGGGGACTCAATACCGGGTAGATATTTAATGAATAAAACAATTAATTTCTGGAACGTATACCCTGTAGTATCTAAGGACGCCATTACAATGTATATTATAAAATTAGCTAACCTTTCATAAGAAAGCAAAAGATTCAGTAATAAATAATTTTTAATATTTATAAATATATTACAAAATAATATATTTTGCATAAATACTTAGTACAATTATAGGCATGTATACAATATATGTACTCTGAAAGAAAAATTTTAAATCAAACAACTATTATCAAGTTCTAGTTAATTCAATAAAATTTAATACAACTTACATTTAGTTGAGGTAACAATTTTTTTATTAAATTAACAAAATATTAGTTGAATCAAATAAATATTTAATTTAATTAATATTTTATCAATTTAACGACATAATTAGTTGCTTCAATTAAATGATAGTCATATTAACTAAATTTTAGTTGATTCAATTAAATCTCGTCAAGTAAATAATATATTTGATTAGATTTCGAAAAGATTTGTTTTTCAAACACGTTTCAAACGTTTCAAAGTTGAAGATGCACGTGCAAATAAACCACCATTTCTGCCTATCCATTACCAGCGTTAATACATTACTTTACATAGGCGTCGTTATGCATGCTGGTTGCTAAAAGAAAATATTTCAGTCACTAAAAAAGTACCCTCACACTATAAATCAAGATAGACTTCTATAGAGGAACACTTCTTATGAGCGAATATGTCATCAAAAGTGCAATATTTTTTACTACTAATATTTTACATTTCTTAATTTATTATATTACAGTGATTTAATTTTTCAAGGCATTCGAATATTGGATGCGGTTCCATAACCATCAGGTGTTTTTTATAGCACTATCTAGCGCCATCCAGCGGCTTGATGGCAATAATGATCCTATAAGTAGTGTACAAACCAATCTGTGCTAAAGCAGTGATGAAATTTCTGAATTTTATGTTTTTTTCAGAAAAATGGTAGGATGCTACGCAGACTACTATAAATTAATTCAAATATGAAAGGATTTAGAATGTTAGGATCTCTATTGAATCAAAGAGAAGACAAATTTGGTTAAAAATGTTAATATTGAAGATTGGATTACTATTTAATTGATATTATATTGGATAATATACAAATACTTTTAAAATTATAATTTCAAAAAAACTACAAAGAAATTTTTCTAATAAAGGCTTTTTGTTTTTATTTTACTAAAATTTTACAGAGGGCATGTAGTAAAATGCTCGTTTAAATTTTGACGCCCATTTGTCGCCGAATATAACATTTCCGTTTTTTAGACCAATGGCTGGTGGTGCCTGATCACTACTTATAGGATCACTACTTGCGACTAAAAAGGTAACGATATCTACTGGACAGAAATGAAGTACGTAACTCCGGCCAACTTTCGGAAACCCTTTCCAACGCCTTTTTATGTAAAGCGAGCAGAGTTTCCACTCATTTTCTCTGCCCTCTTCACATCATCTGTAATGGCAAAGACAACGCCCATCGCATTTACAAGAGTGCAACTGCATTAAAGCAAAAATGACAGTCGTAAGATAATACAAAGTATATATGGAGTAAAGTAGTTTTTTTATTACAAAATAAATATTTATTCTTAAAACATTTATTTATATTTTATACTATATTTTATTAAAACATAGAATGGTATATTAAAAATAGAATAATATGGCATATAAAAAACATAGAATAAATGTAATATATTTTATTAATATTTTAATTATATACATAATGTAATAAAAAAAGATTAAATAAAAATAGATTTTAAAATAAATTTATTTTTCTGAATAATTCTTATACATGTATAATGTTTAGAAACATAACTATCATTGAAACCGTAAATGACTTATTATTTTGATCCACTTTTTATGATTTTCATCTTTTCAATATTACAAAATAAATTGTACCAGCTTCTGGTTCAGGCATACAGTGAAAATTTACATTAATATTAATATTTCTATAAAAAGTGAATATAAAAAGTGAATGTTTCCCTTTGTAAAACTCTTTTCATTATGTGAAGAGAAGTCCAGGACGATTTTTTTACAGTTCTAACTTTACTAAAATACTTCTCATGCTTTACATTGATGTATCGTGTTAAAAAAAATTTTTTAAAGAACTCTGAAATTTGACTAGTCTAAGCAATGTTTTAGCATACTTCTGTAGCCCCCCTTAGAACATATATACATGGAGGTTGCATGAAATACACTGAAGAAAAAACGTTAGCATTACTTAAGTAACTTTGGTAAAATGCTTCCCGAACTCGCCACGTTAGCGTTACGGAGGACTCACGTAGTTTTAACTTGAGTTTTCTGCTATAGGGATGGGCGTTTGAAAAGGTTGTTTTGACAGTCGCTTATTTTGTTAAATTTATATATATATATATATATATATATATATATATATATATATATATATATAAGTGAAGCATGGTTTGTGTTTAGGATATTATATATCAAAATTAATAAAATATGATGTATATAAATATCACTATTTACTTACTGGCTCTCTGTCATGTTATTACCCTAATTTATTTATTATTATACTTATTATTATATTACAAATGGTACGTACCATACTACTACATTATTTACTTCAAACAAAACTCTGCTAAAATTTGTCAATATTTTTAGAAATCAATAAAATGAATTTTATGGTTAGCTGTTATTTATATTTATATTAGGTTACTGTGAGCAGTACTGTTAAAACTACGCCATTACTAACGTTGATTTTACGTGACGCGAGTGATCTAAGTACTCACGTACAACCTACTTGACTTTTAGGTTACCGTAACGTTTCTTTTCGCTCAGTATAGAGAGGCTGTGGAATGGCGAGAGAGAGAGAGAGAGAGAGTGAGGGAGATATAGGTTATGAGGATGTTCTGTCTATCTAGCACAATTACTGCGATGGGTTGAAAGTTTTCATGTTTGCTTGCTCGCGTTTCACAGGTTGCAACCTCCATGTATATACGCTCGAGAAACTCCCAATGTGGAGGGTAGAGAGAAAGAGTGGAAACTTCGCTAAAATCGTGTTAAATTATATGTCAGGGGTTCGGGACCGAATTGGCCACAAGACGGCGACACCTTGTGTGGTTACTCGTGCAAATGTAAAAGACCGTGGTCGTATCTGGTCGTACCTGGTCGTATTAGCTAGTGATCTTACGGACAACTAATAATAGGGTCTGTTGCGAAAGGCTTCCAGTAAGTTGCTAGTAAGGGACTAGGTGGAGCCTAAAAGAATTTACCAAAAAGCAGAAAGAGAAAATACAGGCATTCACCACAGAAGAAATAAAAAAATTTAACAACATTAAGGACTCAACACCTTTGGTAAAGCATGAGATTAAATTAATTGATGACACACCGCTGAAACAACGTTATAGAACACGAAATCTAGCTATGCAAAGAATAATAAACGGGAAAGTTGACAGGATGCTAGCTAAATATAATAAGTCCATCAAATAGTCCGTAAAGTAGCCCGGTCTATATGGATTTTCGCTGCCTAAATAAGGTATCAAGAAAAGATGTGTATCCCTTGCCACAAATACCAGCAATATTAGGCAAATTACAAGGAGCCAAAGTCTTATCGACAGTAAATTTAAAGAATGGATATTGGCAGATAGAGTTGACAGAAAAGAGCAAGCCACTTACGGCATTGACAGTACCAGAACGCGGACTCTATGAATTAACTAGCATCCCCCGCCTCGGCTTCGCCCGAGATAATAATTTAACCGATTTCATAAATAATTCTACAATATTTCTATAAATAATTGACCGTAATTTACCTATCGTCGCTTCTGTATAAAAAGCTGCTTCAATGTAGCGTCCACTTCAAAAAGTTAATATTTTGCCAACCATTTTTACAATATATATATATATATATATATATATATATATATATATATATATATATATATTAAATTCGGCTTCCATGGAAAAAATTTTACTTTCGAGGTCGAACGGTAGAAAAAGATGTGCAAGTGTCTCGAGACGACGTTTACAGAGAGCATCATGTTCGGACTATAGGAAATATCTCGGGACGACTGCTATAGAGAGTTATGTGTTGGGGCGGTAGAATACAATGTCTAGTTATCCCGAGACGACTCTTAGTGTGCGTCTTCGAATGATAGAATACTAATCTTTTCATAGAAGTCGTAATGAGACACCTGGTCATCGTTTCCCACTAACTATATATGACACTCCCCGTAGAAGCCGTTCCAAATCATCTGGAAATCGAATTCTATCATCCGAACACGAAACTGCCCGTAGAAGTTGACTCGATATACCTGAACTTTGTTTCCTACCAACTAAATACGACACTCTCCGTAGAACTCGTCCCGTCATACCTGGACATCATCTTCTACCGTCCGAACACGAAATTCCCCGTAGAAGTTGTTCCGAAACACCTGGAAATTACATTCTATCATCCAAACACGAAACTCCCCGTAGAAGTTGTTCCGACATACCTAAACATCGTTTTCTACCAACTAAATACGATAGTCCCAGTAGAAGTCGTCCTAAGAAAGCTAGCATGGCTTCCTAACGACTAAACACGATACTTCCCGTAGTAGTCGTTCGGAAAGAGTACCGTCTCAACATGAATCTTCCCATAGCAGTTGATTTCCTCATATCTGGACGTCATTTTCTATCAACTAAATACAATATTCTCCGTAGAAATCGACCAAAGACAGGTGGACATCGCATTCTATCATACAAACACACACTGCATATATAAATCATTTTGAGGCAACGGGATACCGTAATCAACCGCCCGTACATGCCAATACAATATTTATCACTAGAAACCGTATTTAAAATGTGTATATATAATATATACAATATAATATACATACAATATATATTACATATTTCGTATATTTTCGTTTTTTCAATTAAATACCGTGAATATTTTCGTAGTGATGCCAACTGAAATTCAAGCAAAATGGTATGGCGAATAGCATATTTTTTAAGCAGACGATGGATATTTCCTTTTTATGCAGAATTGACGATATATTACATATATAGTTTCGAGGTTGTTGGTAAAAGAACCGTATTTTGCAATCATTTCTTTTGTTCAAACTAAAAAAAAAAACAGTCTCTTGTCACAATTCTGAAGTTATTTCATATAATGTATAAAAACAAAAATATAATTGTCGTCACAAATTATATTCAGTATGATTTGGCACACAGAACCATTTTATAAGAGAAGGAGAAAAAAAGACAGAGAAAGTGTAGAAACAAAAAATGCAATACCGACTAACGCCACACCTTCTTTAGAATACGAATCCCAAAGTTGGATATGAACATTCGTTTGAGCTGGCCTGGTATTACTATTTTAAGTGGACTACTTTGAGTTGATGTTCGTGATTCAAGACGTCACCTAATGGTCGCTGGTAAAACTGATTTTAAAAACCATTACTTAATTTATTGATGAAAGTAAAATGATTTTCAATAAAAAACATAGTCTATGCCCTTCTCAATATAGTATAGAATCTATATGTCAAATTTCAGAACAATCGGTTCAGTAGTTTTTTCAGTTATCGTGTACAAACAAAAACACGTTTTGTCTTTATAAATTAGTATGTATGATATGATATGATATGAAGTATGTTATGATATCATATGATATGATATGGTATGATATATTTAACTATAACAATTTAATCAATATGATGTATGTAAGAAAATCTACGTTCGGTTTCAAAAATTAACTTCACCTAGTTGTACAGTTTGTCAAATCCATCAGAATTGTAAAATCTTGAAATTGCAATCTTGAAATCCATTTTTGAATGGTAGAAAAAGTTATTGGAGTCATCAGTTTAATAAAATTGAAAACAACATTTAAAAAAGAAATGTCATTTTTTGACACGTAGCACTTTTTTAAAATAAAATTTGCAATTGCACCCTGTACTGCCAAATTCCATTGGATAATTTTAAAAAACCAAAGAAATAAATTTGTTTTAGATTCGAAAAAAAGAACTACAACATTGATCAAACTAATGTAGTAGAAAATTTAATTTATATAAAGAAAAGTATAAATTCATATAGAAGTAGTAGAATCGCTGATAGAATTAATGGTCAAAATAAATATATCAATTTTTTAAATTATAAATTAACATTAAAATTTGAATTTCAAATTACGAAATTTTGTCATGATTTAAATAGGTTAAATAAATAATAGTTTTAAGGTGGTGGTACTTGTTGACGTATCAAAAAGGGGCCCCAATAGAAATTAACTTCAATTTGTTTGCTTAAATAATTAATAATTCACAAATGTATATTAGTAAAAAACCAAAACACCATTTATATTGGATACCATTTCTAACAATTTATATTGAAATTTACATTTTTGGTTATATGAAATGGTATATATAGATATATGTTAATTTAAATAATTTTAATTATTTTTTAAAATTAATTTTTTTAAATAAAAATCGATAAGACCACAACTCTACATATATACGGAAAACCTCTTAAAATATTAAAATAAGTTGATTTGTGTTTGAAAATTCAATAAGCAAGGGAAAAATCTGAAAATTGTAGACTTTAAACCCTTTTCAAAAATTATTTGGAGTCTCTTGTTAGCTCTCGTAGAGTGAAGATATGTCTTACTACAGAGTAAACAAACAGAATCGCGAGTCATAAACAAAACCAAATCCTAAACCAGCCTTGAGCTGACTTCACATATACGTACTTATCGAAGCACATAGGTGCTTTCGATAAGTATGGCTACAAAATACCAAAATCGTTACAATTCAACCGAAATTCCAACTCAAGAAAATGTATCCCACGGTAAAAGCTATGCCAGTGCTACAAAAATGGAAAAATTTCCGAAAGATAACCAAGCTGCAGTGATAGACTCTATAGATGGTTCTATGTTAGACGACTACATTGAACAGATAGACAAACTACCTAGCAAGGCAATGTCCACTAAATATAAATAATACAAACACGCAAGAGGAACATAATACTCCCGATCCAATAAATCAATCACAGGTGCCTACAGAATATAAACAAAACGAGTATAAGGATATAAACACTATCATAAGCCCAACTACTGAAAATAATGATCACATGAAGAATGTAAAAAAAATCGAAGATAATATACAATATAAACTAAGTGTCAATAACTCAAAATATCTAAACGTAAACAAACAATTAAGACAGAAGAACGCAGAAAGCGACATATTAACATGAGTTAAAAGAACCCATTCTGATATCAGTATACTATGTAGCTCACAAACATCTGAGAATAAACTCCAAAAACGACCACCGCCGAAGGAAAAAAAGAAGAGCCAAAAACAAGTTAGTAAAGATATAAGCAGCATAGAACAAAAAATGGATATAGACACAAATACGTCAATATCAGAACCAAATGAACGTGAAATGGTGTATATAGACGAGATGGCTAAAAAATTAATCAACATCAAAAATTATCTTGAAGTCGCTAACACGCTCTTGGACTACAACCAATTCAAAAGCTTACTCGAAAACGTAAAATGTTATAAAAAACCAATTGATATTATATTACAATACACAGATAATCTCGAAGCGTTTACCAAATTCATAAATGAAGATATATACCCGAACGTCAGAAATAAAAGTATTAAATATAGATGCATCCAATTACTGAAGCAAATAAACAACCCACAAGAAAAAGTTCTAATACTAGAAACACCTGAAAATTCTGATATTGACAACTAATAAACAAATAAAAGTCTAAACATAAAACATTAAACATACAAATATGATAAAAATAATACAATGGAACATCAACGATTATTATAATAACTACGAATATTTACAGCAACTTATAATAAATGAAAAAGCAGACATAATCTGTTTACAAGAAACGAATTTGAAACAAGAAGAATTGCCAAAATTAAAAACTTTTACATGTTACAACAAAAATCGCATAAACTGTAAATCTGCTAGTGGTGGCCTATGCATTTTAATAAATAACCACATACACAGTGAAGAACTATATATTGAAACAGAAACCGAATGCATAGCAACATCTGTAACAATTAACAATAGACGAATAAATATATGAAACATCTATTTAAGCAACAAATATACATTAAATATATGCAGTCTAAATAAACTAATAATGCAGATTCCAAAACCTTGTATAATCATGGGCGACTTTAATAGCCATAATACCTTATGGGGTTCCCACAAAGTTGATAAAAGACGACAAATCATAGAAGATCTTATAATAAACAATGATTTAATACTATTAAATGACGAATCCCCAACACGCTTTAATACGGCAACTGGCAAAGACAGCGCAATCGATTTAACATTATGCAGCAGTAATATCGCAACGAATATTTTTTATGAAATTACAACGAATTAAAAACAAAAAATCAAAAACAACGAATTATGTTGACAAGTTCTAGACAATTTATTTGGAAGTGATCATTACCCAATAACTATGAAGTAAGTATTGAATCAAATGAGAATAATATAAACACACAGATACAACGGTGGAAATACCACCAAACAGATTGGCACAAATATAGAGAGAGAATAACAGAAACAATGAAAGACTTAAATGAAAACATTAACGAAAAATTTCTAAACAACAACATCAACATCAATAATTTCATTCATGAATTTAACAATAACATACTAAATGCTGCAGAAATTAGCGTACCTAAAACCAAACATTATAAAAATATTAAAAGAAACCCGTGGTGGAATGATGAATGCGAAAAAGCTATTAAAAACATGAAGAGGGCTTTATACAAATATAAAAAAGAAAAAAGTATAATTAATCAAATAAAATTTAAAAGACATAAGGCTACAGCAAAAAGAACTATAAAAAAGTGCAAAACTGAATCTTGGCTAAAATTCCTTGAAACAACAAATCAAAACCTACCTATTAAAGAATTTTGGAACAGAATCAAACTAATAGATGGAAAAAATAAAACTACAACTATCCCAGCCCTAAACGAAAACAATGAAATTATCAGTGACCCAATGAATATTGCAAATGTACTAGCTGAAAATTTTGCAAACAGCTCTAGTGATAAAAACTATGAATCAAATTTTTTGAAATATAAATATAGATTAGAAAAAAAACAGTAACAAAAACAATCACATACAAAATGCAGACCAAAAATCAAAGCTTAATAGAATACTTACGACTTCGGAATTGCGAGAAACATTAAAATCTACCAAAAATACAAGCCCCGGGCCTGATGGAAGTCCAAACATTTTTCTAAAAGAACTGCCCGAAATGGCACTCGAAATACTACTTAAATTATACAACATAATTTGGAGTAAACGCTGCTTCCCCAGCATTTGGAATCAAGCAATAGTCATACCAATTGCAAAACCTGGTAAAAATAAACTCAGTAAAGAATCATATAGACCGATTGCTTTAACATGCTGTACGTGCAAGCTATTAGAAAAAATTATCAATAAAAGACTAAGGGAATATTTAGATATACATAAAATTATCCATACATCGCAAAGTGGTTTTCGACCAAATTGTTGCACAGCTGACTGTCTAACAAAAGTAGAGACCAACGTATGTGAAGCTTTTAACAATAAACAACACTTAGTTGCAATATGTTTAGACTTCGAGAAAGCTTATGACTTAATTTGGCAACGCAGAATACTCGACATATTAATTAAATATAAAATTACAGGAAACATCTATCATTTGATCGAAAACTTTCTACACAACAGAGCAATAAAAGTAAGAGTAGGCAATAAATACTCACTACCAGTAAATTTAGATAATGGAGTTCCTCAAGGATCAGTGATTAGCGCAACAATTTTTCTACTAGCAATCAATGACATTCAAAATTACATTTCTCTCCCGGTCCACTGCACCACCTTCGCAGACGATATTACAATATTTATGAAAGGGAAAAATATAAAAACCACAGAAGGAATTCTACAAAAAACAATCAACAAACTAATAGACTATTCAAAGACAACCGGAATTAAAATATCCAAAACAAAAACCAAAGCAATAATTTTTAAGAAAAACAATAAAAAAAATAGATGACCTAAAACTATATATAGAAAAAGTATAGAAAAAATATATATATATATAAAATAAAAAAACTATATATAGAAATAAAATTCTAGGCTTAACATATGACAGTAAATTAAATACAAGCTCTCAAAAATCAGTGCCTGTCACGACTCAACATTTTAAAAATCCTCTCAGCAAAAAATTGGGGAGCCAATCTCAAAACATTAATCAACACCTATAAAAGTCTCATTCAACCAAAAATCGACTATGGATGTGTAGCGTACGGATCAGCATCTAACAATACTCTACAAAAACTAGAACCAATAATTAATACGAGTATGAGAATTTCCTTAGGTACTAACAGAACGAGCCCAGTAATTAGCATTTTATGTGAAACAGACATGTTTCCACTTTATATAAGACGAAAGATACTCACCTTAAAATATGCAATAAGATTACTATGCTCACCTATGAATCAAGCCCACTATATCGTAAATCAAAATCTAGATGCAAACTACAGTGAAGACCAAAACAAATATCTATCATTTAAAGCAAGAATAAACATATACTTGAAGGTATTAAACATACAATTCCCAAAAGAGATACCTGAAAATACTAATGATGTCAATAAACTGAAAGATAAATACTACACACTAATTAAAACGCACGCAAAACAAATGTGGTCGCAACTATGGGAAGAGAAAATAAATACAGCACAACTTTCAAAAATTAAACCAATGATATCTGAAAAAAAATCCAGCCATCAATTTTCCAAGAAGAGACTAAGTATTAATAAACAGATTACGTATAGGACACACCAAATTAACACATCAACATTTAATCAACAAAGAAAAGGAAAATCAATGTAAGAAATGCAAGAAATTAATAGATGTGGAACACATTTTACTAGAGTGCTCAATATATCAAAACGAAAGAATCAAATACAAACTTGGCACAGATCTCAAACATATACTAAACGACACAATACAATGCAAAAAACTTATAAAATTTATAAATGCTACAGAAATTCGACATCTCTTATAGAACAAAAACAGAATATAGAAATGTATACCTCACGTGAAATACTGATGCGACCATACGAAATTAAACGAACATAACATTATTGTAAATTACTATTATAAGTATGTACTATAAATATGTCACATATAAATATTATATCTAACTGTATATAGTGTATTAAACTGTAGTCGCTAATACCTATACAAGGGGATGCGACATAAAATAAATAAAGGAAAAAAAAGAAAATTATTTGGTTATTTTAATGCTTTTATTTGAACATTATGTATAATTAATGTTTCAAAATGATTATACAATTTTCTTCTTGCATAGAAAAAAATAGAATATTCAAAAAAATATCAAATTATTCTTATAATTTGTTTTCACAAATTATTTTCAGTATGATTTGGCATACAACCATCTTATCAAAGAAGACAGAGAGAGAGAGAGAGAGAGAGAGAGAGAGAGAGAGAGAGAGAGAGAGAGAGAGAGAGAAAGCATTTTTCACGTGAGAAAAATTCAAAAATATACAAAAATCAAAAGATATCCATAAGGTGTGAGAGTAGTGTCAGATTAACCTGAAGAACAAAAAAGGTAATACCGACTAACGTCACACCTTCTTTAGGATTCGAATCCCAAAGTTGGATATGAACATTCATTTGAGCTGGTCTGGTATTAATACTTTAAGCCGACTATATTGAGTTGATGTTCGTGATTCAAGACGCCACCTAGTGGCCGTTGGTGAAACTGACCACTAAAACTGTTAACTTAATTTATTGTTAAAAGTAAAATGATTTTCAAGAAAAAACATAGCCTATGTCCTTCCCAAGATAATATAGAATCTATATGTCAAATTTCAGAATAATCGGTTCAGTAGTTTTTTCGGTTATCGCGTACAAACAAAAATACGCTTTGTCTTTATAAATTAGTATGTATGATATGATATGATATGAAGTATGTTATGATATGATATGATATGATATGGTATGATATGATATGATATGTTATGGTATGGTATGATATGATATGATACTGCACGAAATCGAGCGTATTTACCCCGAAAAGGAAAAAATGAAGTAAAGTAAATATGACATGCCCTTGAATTACAACAAACTAACGAACGAGGAATAAATTAAATCAGTAATTACTTGACCATCAAGTATAACGGAGACAATCGCTCGGAGCCGCGACCCTCTACAAGGAATTTGAAGCCTGGCTGGACAGCTAGGATACATCATATTTTGCAGCCGCGGAGAACGAGGCACGGGACGTCTACTCCCCCCAGCCTAAGCAAAGAGCCCAACCAAAAACGGATCTAAATTATCAGCCGACGGACAAGACAATTCTGGAGGCCTTGGTCCGAAAGCCGATAGTCCGAATCGAACGGCTGACGAAGACTCGACCATTAAAATTTCCACCGCCCCTGCTCACGCTGCCACTCATCATATATCAGAAGCGGAACACTTCTTTCCAGGTGCCGCCAAAGAAGGCCGAAGCCTTCCGTTTTATTAAAATTGAACGGAGACTCGGCCGGAAACTATTAAAATAGCAAACGGCCCAAAAGTTCAGGTCCCGTCTGGTGTACGGATGTTCCACATGAGAGACAGTTGTTTGCGCAATACAATAAAGTTATATTATCGTATTCTATTTTAATCGGTTAATGTACAAATCAGGACAAGATTTGGGAATACATGTAATACAATGAATATATGTAGCACGCCGAATATAATAAATCGGATATAATTAAAAACATATTAGATGTACATGTCGCTACCTGTATGGATTACAGTAAGTGACGATGTCGCGCCGGCGCGTCACCCGTCGCGCTGTATACCCTATACCATCCCTACTGTATTGTCCCTATTTACCGTTGCAAGGAAAACCGAGGTATAATGTAATCTTCACTGTCGAAGCCAGATCAGATTCTTTTCAGTGTTCGATCAAACAACACATCTAGCCTCAATATTTGTGCCGTTGTAAACATATCTTGTACATAGTGTATCTTCACGTTGTGAATATATTGTTATTAATTTATATATTCTTGTGTTTTTACTTATTTCTAAAAACTGAATTATCCCATCGTACGTAACTTATATTGCGATCGAAGTGAGCATTCAGGAACGTATTAGTTCAAGTCTATAACTTGCTCACATGAAACATTTGGTCCTTCGAGCCGGATCTCAGTAAGAAATCTGAGATCTTGAAAACATCAGTGGAAGTTACTCAAGGTAACATTACAGTGACGATTGAAGAGGTACAATCAACCTGAAGCAGCCTTTCGGACGGTCTACGTGAAAAGCAGCCAGTTAGACATTTCACGTGACAAGCAGCCATTCGGACGGTCCACGTGAAAGGCATTCATTTGGATATTTCACGTGACAAGCAGCCATTTGGATAATTCGTGAGAAAAGCAACTATTTGGACAGTTCATGCGAAAAGCGACCAACAGTCGACAATCTATTGTCACGAACTACTGTGGACATCCCGTCGGAACAGCATCTACCGGACCAGAAAGCCGACAATACGATCATATACCGAGACTGAGATCGAACAAAAAGCAGCTGACAGAACAAGACAGCCAGAAGCAGACTACTATAACAAGTAAGCATACAGAGAATCTCCAAAACATTATCCCAACCTTCACCCTATCCATTCATTACAAACCGTACTAACGCGAAGCCGTTTGTTAAAGTTAATTTTATAAATAAAAATGGCGGAAACCGCGAGAATAAAAGCGTTTATAAAAACAAGTGCGTCGATAAAAGGTAGTATAACGCGTTTATTTAAGTTTGTAAATGACACTGAAGACGCAGATATTTATGATTTAGAATCGCGAAAGGAAAAACTTGAGGAACATTATAGAACCTTTATACAAACTCAGAACGAAATTGAAGTACTTGTGAATGCTATAGGCGATGCCAATTTGGAGCACGCGCAAGAAATGGAAAAAGGTATGTTCGAAGAGCAATATTATAAGTGTTGTAAAATAATTAGTCGCAGGTTAGCTCTATTAAATCAAAAAGATGGTACGCCGGGTAATAACTCAATAGCGAACGCGATGCAATCAGCGCCCATTATGATTCAACAAACTAATTCGCTCTTGCCGAAAATCGAAATACAGCCGTTCGATGGGAACCCAATGCAGTGGCGTGCGTTCCGTAACGCTTTTCAATCATTAGTACATGATTAGTAAATACTTTGCCAGTATCGCATAAATTTTATTTATTAAAATCATCACTTCGCGGAGACATAGCATCCATTCTTGACTCTTTCAAAGAGTCTAAAGAGGATTATCAGGTGGCATGGAACCTGATAATTGAACGCTGCGAAAAACCGCGTATTATTGTTAACTCTCATATTTCCGTGTTATTAGATCTTCCTTCAATTATAAAAGAATCTCCATTAAATTTAAGAGCCCTAAGAGAAAGTGCACAAAAACACGTTAATTCGTTAAAATTGCTTGATGAACCTGTAGATAAATGGGATAGTATTTTAGTATTTATCATAGCTTCTAAATTAGACAAAACAACGCGAAGAGCATGGGACCGTACACTAGATGATAAACAGAAGCCAAAATTTAAAGAGTTAATGGAATTTATAGCCAAACAAGAACGCGGAGATTTATTGGGTGTAACATATACATCGGTAATAAAGCCTATCGCGACCAATAATCATAAATCTTTACCACAACGCGGGCAATCATATATTGGTACTAGAAAACATTTGGAGTGCAAAATGTACAAGGGACAACATAACATATTCATGTGTAAAGAATTCATAAAAATGGACACTCGTGAACGATCGAATGTAGTAAGAAATTTAGGTATATGCATGAACTGCTTCCGTGATAATCATTCTACAGTTAAGTTTTTTGGGCCGGGTTGCAAGCGTTGCGGTAGAAAGCATAATACGATGCTTCATATTGAGAATCTTGCGGCAGCACAAAATAGTGCAGGATGTAGTGATATTAATATAGCTAATAACGCAGTATATCAAGATGGGAGAAAAGATCATGGCGATATAACCGAATCAACTAAGCGCGCGCACGCAGTAATATATGATGCTGAAGTATTGTTAGCAACAGCGAGGGTAGACTTTCTTGATCGTTATAATAATAAACATGAAGCTCGAATTTTACTTGATAGTTGTTCACAATGTAATTTTATTTCTGAAAAACTTGCAAATAAATTTGAGCTCGATCAGCAGAAAATAAATTTGCCTTTCGCAGGATTAGGTGAACTTAGTACACGTGCTGAATTTAAGGTTAAAGCTAAAATACGATCGAAAAATAATAAATTAAATACAAAATTAGAGTTTATCGCGTTACCAACCATAACCGGTAACTTACCATCGAGACAAGTCAATCGTAAAGATTTAGACATTCCCAGTAATATTCAGTTGGCAGATCCTGATTTCGATAAGCCAGCCGAAATCGATGCGTTAATAGGAGTATCGGTATTCTATAAGCTATTGTGTACAGGTCAAATCAGGTGCAAAAACGGTCGAGGCGTAACATTACAGAAAACGATTATAGGTTGGATAGTTACTGGCGAAGTACCTGCAGCACGCGATCAAAAGATAATGAAATGTCATTTAATAGCTAACGTTGAGTCACAATTAAGACAGTTTTGGGAGATTGAAGAGTTGCCACAGAAAAGGCATCTATCAAAAACAGAAAGAAAATGCGAGGAGCTATATGCAAAAACAACGATGCGTGATAATGAGGGCCGATATATTGTACGGTTACCTACAATATATTGTACGGTTACCGGAAAGAAAATCAGAAATCGGGGAGTCTTACCAGATAGCTTTAAAGCGTTGTCTTTCGTTAGAACGTAAATTAGATAGACAGCCGGGTTTAAAATTAGAATATAATGAATTTTTACGGGAGTATCGCGATCTCGGGTATATGACAGAGATTACTGATCAAGATTGTAAGAGCGAAGGCTACTACATACCACAACATGCTGTTGTGAAAGAACAAAATCTATCGACAAAAGTACGCGTTGTTTTTGATGCATCCGCGAAAAGTACGAGTAATTGTTCGTTAAATGATGCGCTATTAGTCGGACCAACAATTCAAGATGAATTGGTTTATATTCTTATGCGTTTTAGACTGCACAATGTTGTTATTGCAGCGGATTTAAAGAAAATGTTTAGGCAAATAAAAATTAATAAACAACATACGAGATATCAAAAAATAATTTGGCGTGAAAATACGAGTGATAAATATAGAATATTTGAGTTAAATGCCGTAACGCAAGGTACGGCAGCTACACCGTTTTTGGCCGCGAGAACACTTTTTCAACTAGCAGAAGATGAGAATAAAACTTTCCCGTTATCAGCGCTACATTTAAAAAATGACTTTTATGTCGATGATTTTCTTTCGGGAGCAGATACAGTGCAAGAAGCAAAAAAATTAAAAAATGAGATCACAAGTTTGTTAGATTTGGGAGGTTTTCAGTTGCATAAATGGGCCTTCAATAAATCAGAAACAGTTCAAGAATCCTTAGAAAATTGCAACTCTAATATTCCGTTAGATGATAAGGCACGAAAACTATTAGGAATTCACTGGAATTCAAATAAGGTATACAGTCAACTCAAACGAAAATATTACAAGCGTAACAAAGCGCGTTGTATTATCTGAGATAGTGCAATTATTCGACCCGTTAGAGATATTAGGGCCGTTAATAATAGTAGCAAAAATCATAATGCAAGAGTTATGAAAGGCAAACATAAATTGGGATGAGTCTATACCTTTAGAATTACATACGCGATGGTTGGAATTTAGAAAGAATTTAAATTTAATAGCGAAATTTAATATACCGAGGCAGATGAGATTGCAGACATCGGTAACGCTACAATTGCACGGAATTTGCGATGCGAGTCAACCAGCGTATGGTGCATGCGTATATTTACGTTCGGAAGGCAAGGCGGAGGAACACCGGGTAGAATTAATCTGTGCTAAGTCTCGTGTCGCGCCACTAAAAACAGTTTCGATCCCTAGATTAGAATTATGCGCAACTTTATTATTATCAAAACTCGTCAGATCAGTTAAACAAGCATTGAAAATTAAATTAGAAAAAATAAAGTATTAGTCGGATTCAACTATCGTAATTAATTGGATTAGAACGTCACCGCACATATTAAAAATCTTTGTCGCTAATCGTGTAGCAGAGATACAAACGATTACTGAAATAAAGGACTGGAATCATGTGTCAACTCAGGAAAATCCTGCGGATTATATATCGCGCGGACAAAATGGGTTAGATTTTATAAAAAACCAGGTTTGGTTGCACGGTCCTCCCTGGATGTCGGAAAAGGAAATATGTTGGAAAGCTAGGAGCGTATCGACTATAGAAATCCCAGAAGTTAAGTCAAAGATAACACTTGTCGGAATTAATACCAATTGCGCAAATGAAATCTTCGAACAATTTTCTACAATAACAGCATTAAATAGATTCGTTGCCCGCTGCTTGCGCATATTAAGCAATAGTAGGGCAGTTAACAAAATAGTAGGCAATCTTTCGGTAGAAGAGATAAGCATCGCGCATATGAAAATTATCAAAATTATTCAGTATAATCATTATACAATAGATATTAAAACTTTACAGAAAAATGAACAAATAGATCCAAAAAGTGCACTTTTGTGCATTCATCCATTTCTCGATAAAGATGGCTTTCTAAGAGTGGGTGGGAGATTGAAAAATTCTAATCTTACGTATTCGCGAAAATACCCTTTACTCTTACCACGGCATGATCATGTTACTACATTAATTATTCGCAATGAGCATGAAAAACGATGGCATGCAGATGTTCAGAGTATACTAAATTCACTTCGAAATAATTATTGGATTATCGATGGCAAAAATACAATAAGAAACATTATTAAAAAATGCGTACGCTGTAGTAAGTTAAATCCGAAATTTTCTGATTACTTAATGGGAGAGTTACCAAAAGATCATGTTACACAAGTTGTCCCTATTTACCGTTGCAAGGAAAACCGAGGTATAATGTAATCTTCACTGTCGAAGCCAGATCAGATTCTTTTGAGTGTTCGATCAAACAACACATCTAGCCTCAATATTTGTGCCGCTGTAAACATATCTTGTAAATAGTGTATCTTCACGTTGTGAATATATTGTTATTAATTTATATATTCTTGTGTTTTTACTTATTTCTAAAAACTGAATTATCCCATCGTACGTAAATTATATTGCGATCGGAGTGAGCATTCAGGAACGTATTAGTTCAAGTCTATAACTTGCTCACATGAAACAACAGCGGATAGCAGTGGAGAATACCAATGGATAAGGAAGGACATTTTCGGCATATTGGGAAACCAAAACGTGAGGGTTTTAAACATTTTTTTGTTCGAACCAAATTGAACCTTCAAAATTGGAGGATAGAGAGAAGGATTGGAAACCCCGCTCGCTTTACATGGAAAAAACTTATCAAATATTCACCAGAAATGGTAGTTCAGATTTATCTGGTAGATGTCGCTGTCTTGGAAATCCCTCGATGATTCTACGTGCAACAGAAAGAGAAAACAAAAGCCAAAGCGAATAAGGAGAAGAAAAGAAGTAGAAGTACTGGAGCAGAGTTTAGTTTCCTCCTCTCTCCATGCTCATTGCATACCTCCACTCTCTTTTCTTCAAATACATGCATTTTAACGAGCAACCATACAAGGTTTCGCCACCTTGCGGACAATTCTGTCCCGAAGTCCTGCCGTGTAATTTGATACAATTTTAGGGGAGTTTTCACTCCTTCTCTCTACCCTCCATACCCCCATACTTCAAAACTCGACGTCAAACGCGTATCAACAAAAATCAAAAATAATGCAATAAGATGGCAATAAGGCAATAATACCAGATAATACTGTATTACTGCATACTGCATGGCGCATGCTGCTAGATGCAATGCCAGCTGCAAGTTTTCAAACTATTGCAACCTAAAGTTTCTATTAATCTGACGCGAAAGGTGCGAGAAAGAAATGTATAAAAATAAATATAGTTTTTCATATGAGTATTTTAGCTGTTTGAAATAAAATGATAGAATGTAAATAATATCTAAAGTAATATTCATTACTTATTGTAAATGAATTTTTGCGGTGATCAGAACGATGCTATTTGGCGCGAATCATTTTATAAATGTCCATAAGTAGTAGAGTAGTTATAAAATAAATTTTTTGAGAACATTCAATCTAAAATTTTTTTATAACTAAGAGGTTGCACAAAATTTATAACATTGTGTCTAAAGTCCAATTGACATCCACAATGGGTGAGATATCAAATTTATTGCTTCACATATCATATCATAACTGACAATTTAATACTGAACTATTGTTTTATTTTAAGAAGTTCTAACCATCAATTTTATTTATTTATTTAACTTTGTTTTTTGAAACTATTGACTGAAAATGGATTATTCAAATTTGTCAAGTTTGATATGTTGTGGACTATGTATAAATAATATATTTCATTTAATTTGTTGATTGGCAGAGCAAATAGTGATGACTCCTAAATGTAAGACTGCAAATTCCACTACATTGATTATTGAAAGGAAAAAACTGCCCATGGAACCCAATATTAATGGAAGTGAGAAAGATGTTCATGTTGCCGGGGGGGACCATAAAGGAATTGTTATAAATAAACAGATGACCTGTAAATTTACAATTATATATTTTTGATAATAATATTAAATTACAAGTATTTTGTATGTTATTTATCAATGTTATTATAGCTGAAAGTAACGATTTTAAACCAGTGCATATATCACTGCAATTCAAAGTGTTCTTAGTTAGTGCACAAAGTGGAGAGCATACGCAAGAACAAAGAACTCTAAACTTTTGGTTTACTGAAAATGTACCAGATGATTCTCAACCAACCATATCACAAGAATTTTTTAGAGAACTTGTTAGCCCTCAAGAGTTTCCTCGAGGTATGTATACGAAATTCTTTAGAATTATTTAAAGTAATTTTTTTTATTTAATTTTTAGATTATGTTGGATACATTAAAAAAATTATGAAATTAATACAACATAAATATCCAACTATTGAACGAGTAGAGGTTGAAATGAAAAAAATAGAAGAATATGTTGAATTACCAGTTAGGCCATGTAAGTTTAAATTTTGTGATAAATAAAAAGAAAAAAGTTTTTCATATTTATAAGAAGTTATACTGTATATTAAACAAATGCAAAAGATTGAATTGTGTATAAGACAGAACTCTAATTATTAGTTCATTTATGTATGATTGACTTATTTTAAATACGAAAAATTTTACTATTCAATAAAAGACATTTTAAATGAGAAGTTACTTAAACACATGTTTAGTTTTATGTAATATTTTTAAAATTTATAATCACATTCATATTTTTTAGTGTCCAATGATGAATCAGTATTAGAAGGTATGCAGTTAGCGGAACTTAGTTCAGAAAAAATTTTAGAACTAATTGAGTCAGCATATCCTAATCCATTAACTATTCAGAATTTAGCTGAGTATGTTTAAATATGAATAAAATTTTAATATTTAACTGTTGTTAAATACCAATAAATTATGTTTTTAACTAACAATTGTTTTTATTATTTAAGAGATTATGGCTGGAATACTAATGCTGTAAAAGAAAAATTATCTGAGTTACAAAATAAAGGTCTTATCGTGTCAATGGAAAATGGTGCCTTTACAAGAGTTGTTCAACAAGATGTTAAAATAAAAGTATTTATTAAAATTAATTATATAATTTGTATACGATATACTTATAACATATGTACATTAACAAATTTAATAGGTTGTTAAACAAATGCCAATAATGGCAAGTTCAAAACAACCAACTATAGCTATAATAACTGCACAATATTGTGAAAAACTTGCAGTAGATTCAATGATGGAAAATAAAGAAACTTTTGTTCGATATACTACTGTAGGTGAGTAAATAATTTATAATAAACTTTAATTAAATTTAATTTTTATTTAATTAAAATTATTAATATTTCTTGAATTTAAAATAAAAAATACTATAATCATTAGAAATATATCAGCTTTCCAAAAAAATTGAAAGATTTTAAAAAGCAAGCAATTATGATAGATAAGAATACTAAATGAATCAAATACTATAACATATTGAATGCATTAATACTAAATAAACTTAATCTAATTCCTAAACTAACTTATAAATCTGGATTATTAGTTTAGAATTATAAAATAATGATAGAATTAAATGAATTTTTGTAATTCTTTGTATTTTTATTTATTCTTGTATTAAATAATTATTGAAAATTTATCAAAGTATTTATAATTTATGTATCATTAAAATAATTTTTAGTTTATAAATGAAAGATCACAAACAGTTATTTTGTATTTTTTTTGCTATAGTTCTTTCTTATTAATAAGGTTATTCTTATTAATAAGTATTATTCTTTTTAGGTGAGTCCAATGTCTATACTTTAGGTGATATTGGTTCACATCGAATTGTATGTACAAAATTGCCAACTGTTGGGCACACTCGTGAGGCAATGACCGCTGCTGGAAATACCACTACTCGATTATTAGGCACCTTTCAAAAAGTCGATTATGTATTCCTTGTTGGTGTGGCTGGAGGTGTACCTCATTACACAGATTATAAAAAACATGTCAGACTAGGAGATGTTGTTGTATCTTATCCAACAAAAATGAATAATACATTTATATACATGTACTGTGAGAATGCAATAGAGCAAAGTGATGGGAGTTATAATTTTGAAACAAAACAATATTGTCCAGCTAATTTGGGATTACAAGAGATTGCAGCAAATCTTTTAAAACAGGTATATTACTAAGTTCATATCATATTCTGGCTTTAATAAAAAAAAAATTTTTAAAAGAAATTACAAATGCACTATAAAATGAGATAACAACAACAAAGTTAAAACTTAATATTTATCAAAAAATTTGATAATAAATAGACCTACAAAAAAAGTGGTCTAAATATGGAATGTAGGACAATGTTAGGATAGTTAGGACAAATAGGAAAATGTTAGGACCCTTACACTATCTAATCATCTTATCTTTTGAAGGCCATGAAAAGAATAAATAAATTCATTTTTACCTACAAAGTAACTGTTCCTGAAACTGATTATTTTAATTAGTTTAGTATCAGTACTCACGCATGCTTGTCACAAGACCTCCTTCGTAAATTTACAAATAAAAAAGTATGAAATTCCATTTCAAATTGAATTTCAAATTATCAAAAATTAATTTGCCGCAAAGAAACTGATAGTTTCATTGTAACTTAAACCAATACCTCAAATTCGAAATGACTGTAACTAAGTTTTATTCTGTTTAAATTGTTAGACTACCTAATGTATTGGTCATTTACATATTTTCTTGTCTTCAAATAATCTGTGTAATGGTTTCATTTATGTTTAAAAAAAAATCTATGTTTCTTCTGTACATAGAGCAGTCAATTTTACCAAAATAAATTTGTAAGAAAAACTTAGTTTTGAAAATTTTTTCAGAACTTAGTACAATAAATATAATATGAAAACCATTAGTTGAATCTTCTAAAATTTTTCTGCCTTCATTTTACATCAAATAGAGTTTATCAATAACTGTTAAATTTTTTAATATTGAAAAAATATATTTTTTTTTTTTTATGTTATTTAACGTCGCTCTATTTATGCTTCAAAATATTGGTGCTAATCAGCGACGGGAAAAAATATAAATTTAAATATATAAATACAATCTTCCCAAAATTATATAAATCCAATTTAAGAAAAGGTATATTAAATGGACCTCACATTTATGTTTTATATGCATTTTTTATACAATATGCATTATTTTTATTACACAAAATAATGAATATTGAAAAAAAATGAAAATAAATTTTTAAAAAATTATAAAAAAGTTTCTTTGAAAGTTAAGAAATTCTAAGGGAGATAATAAATCTTTTAAAAGATTACTACAAGTTAGAGTATCTTAGGAATTTGAAATTACACTTTCTCAATAGCTACCTTAATTACTTCGCTGAATATGTTTGAGACTTTAGTTAAGAAAAGAATGAAAATTTTCTGAGGATATTAAAGAAATTGAAAGACGGTATTAAGCACAATTGATCATCAATATTCTGGTACACCTTGGTTTACTTGCACTAACTCTGAGTCAAAAGCAAGAAATATATTTCTAAAAAAAACTTTTTTTAAGTATTTTTGAGGTTGCTGGAAATAATACACACTAAAAAATAAACATAAAGTGATATATTTGTATAATTATAACTTATAATCTTAGGGGCTTTTAAGGTCGTTAAATGGGAATCAGACATTAGAATTTTAAAAAATGATATCCAAGATGAAAAGAAAACTATACCTAATTAGAATTTAAGCTAAATTAATTCATATTCTATAAATAACGATTACCTCAAATTTTGGATAGAGTACCCAAACGTTAGTGGTGTTTGCTTTACGGAATTAGATTTAAACTCGAAAAATGAAATTTGAGATCTTTACAACTGATTTGCACATAAAAAATTTCAACAGAAAGCATTTTGGATGTTCATTTGCTTGTATAATTAAAGTTTTATTCGTCAGTAATGTTTTAAAATAAATAAAATATTAAGTAATTAAAAAAATTAAGATCGAATTCATAACCATGGATAAAATACTAATTTAACTGAAAAAATATCATACTTATTCTAAAATTTTTGTTCAGTAATAAATATTTACAAAAATGTTTTTTGTTGCTGTTACTTGGTGTAAAATAATTACTTACTGTAAAAGGAGCTAGTAGAAATTAGATTATTCGCAATTAGAAAATGAGAAATTAGAAAAACATTGCACAAGTTAAATGAGCTCTTATATGATTCTTAAAACGAATTACATTAGTATTTTATTCAGCTTCAGTATTCCTGCGAGATATAAGTTATCCATGACACTCACATATCGTATATGAATATGTGGCTAATATGAGCGCTTCACGTGAGTATACTGAGAGGAAACAGATTGAAATGATTAGTTGTCTGAAATTTTTATTTTGTAACAAAAAGTGAATTTATTTTATCTTTCAATGACATTCAATCTGGAGGTACTTAAGAAAGTGTGAGAACCTAGAATTTTCCATTGTATTTATTTTCAGTGTAAAAACTCAAACATTTAATATAAAAAATAGTCTAGACCTTGAAATAACCTTTTTAAACGTGTCAAGGTCAAATCCAAGATAACTATAAGATAATTACATGAAAAAGACCAATTTTGCATTACTAGGATTTTTTTCACAGATAAATACAACAAAAATTGTTCTATATATATGAGCATATATGGACATATTAATTAATTTTAACAAATCGTCTAAAAACTACAATTACGTAATTATATTATTTTTAAAAAATTCAATGAACAAACATATATAAAATGTTAAAATAATATATTTTTGTAGGAAAAAATTTAAATTGACCCCACAAAGCCTAAAAATTTTGCCAGAATATCATTAAGATCAATCTGAACGTAATATTAGCGAATTTGAAGAAAACCATAAGGAATTATAAAAATATAAAACAAAAAAGTTTTTGGATCAAAATCCTAAAATAAAATGTCAAAAATCAAGAAAACTTAATAAAAATAAATTTTCTCAAAGTTTCTATTTATTATTTTAAGTAAAAGCAATTGATAAATTACTAATAAATCTTAAAGCAATGTATTGTGCGAAAAATACACAAAAGATTATTTTTCAATTTTCTTTTTTCAGCCACCTCGCAAACATTAAATTCTTTTTAAAGTTTATGATAAGGTTTCCATTTCCATTATTGAAAAATTGAATTTGGGATTCGTAAGGGATAAAATTTTAATAGTTTCCAACCAAAGGCAATTCTACAATATATCCAATTAGAACTCCTGAACTTTGCCATTAAGTGCTTTTAGCAAAAATCATTTTCAGACAAATTATTTGACCGTTTCAACACAAATCATTATAACTACGGCGCAGAAATTTTTGCGCTTACATTGTTATTAAATTAGGAATTACTACATTTATAAAAAGAATCTGTTAGGTTTTGCATCTTTTTCAACAATTGATAATATTAACATTTACACCGTTAAACTCAAAGAAGTTCATTAACTTACAGAATTTAAATTTTGATAAAACTGACTAAAAAATTTTCTCAAAATTTGATAGATGAAAATTCTAAAATAAAAATATTGTCGACCATAATATAAAGTCTAATGTAATCGCATATAAAAAAAACTTATATTTCTAAATGATGTGTAATAGGTGAATAGTGAATTCCCAATAGTTAAAAATCAGATTATTATTCCTCAAGCTATCTGCTTTTATATTGATTTATATTGATTATATAAGAATCCATATTGTAGATGGTACTCAATATTTCATTACTCTTATTTATCTCATTTTGAAAAATATTGTGTTTTGAATTTTTGGATCAAATCATTTACAATTGGAACATTGTAATAACAGCCGATTATAATTTTTAGCAATTTTACTGAAATTTATTTAAAAAAATATTTCATAAATAAACGAAATAAGAATTCTAATATAGTAAAAAATGAAAATTAATCAAAGGTATATAATTTGCATTTTATAGGTCATTGATAATGAATATTTAAATACACCTTGGCAAAACTATTTTCACGATGGCTTTAAAAATCTAGCAACGCAGTCAGAGCATAATTTTGAAGCACCGCCAGCTGAATCTGATAAACTTTACATGAACATTGGTGAAAGAGATGTGATAGAGGTTTCACATCCAAGCGCTCCAAAAGGAGATACTGCATATGCTAGGTAAAAAATTAAAAATTTATTGTAGTTTTATCTTATAGCTTATTGTATCATAAGATATTCACATTACTAATATTAACATTATTCGCTATATTGAAACATCTTAGGCTTGATCTGGTTCAAACTAGGATAAAATTGATAAAAGACAAAATTAAAACAATTTTAAAATACTTTAATTGTGCTTTTGTCAACTGCTTATAGACAAATTAATAAATATTTTCATTGGTTTTACAGTCCAATTAAATCAATCGAAAATAATATGTAATAATATCAATATATATTTATATTAATATTAATACATCAATGTACAAAAATAATAAAAATAAAAATAAAAATTAAAAATTATAATGACAGTCAGACATTTCAACTAAAAAGGTTGTAATAAACCTACTTCTGCAAATGTATGGGTAGCTTTTTAGTTTTTGTTATTTGAAGTTTCTCCAGTTGTAATCACGTTACTTAATCAAGTAATGCTGTGCATATGTTTGATTGATTAATTGACAATAACTATATATTTATTGGGATATCTTGGTTTATTGAAATATTTTCCTTTGAATGTTATTCTCTTTGTACATCCCATATTAAAAGTCTGGTTTATTATTGAAAAAATCCTCTGAATAATTTCATTAGAGAGCAATATGAATTCTGAATATAAAATAGGTGTTATTATCTTAGGAATAGGCAAGCTTTATTACTTAAAAATTTGCAAGGATCATTTTGAATATAATCAAAGTGATTATCTCAAGCAAGCTGGACCAATACCCATTATCGTGGCCTCTTCTTGCTACTTTTACTGTGAATATATTTTTATCAATAATTTTCGTATTATTATGGATTTTATTACAGAAACGATGGCTGTCCTCAAATTCATTTGGCTCCAATAGCTTCAGGACGAAGCATTGCTCGAGACGATCAATTGAGACAAAAGTTTGCTAGTCGTTATGGAATACTCGCCTTTGATACCGAGATGGATGCTGTAGTAGAAAGTATTTTAGGTAATTGCCGAGACAGTTTTGCTGTTGTTCGTGGCATTGTTGACTACAAGGATGGTAGTCGAAATAAAGAATGGCAACCATACGCATCCCTTTCTGCTGCTAGCGTTGTTAAGGCAATTATTTACGCTATGGATCCGCCCTCGCCGATGAAAAAATAAATCAACAATTGCGTAAAAAGGAGTAAATATTACACCCATTAACAGTCACTATAATCAAAGTTTTTTATCTAAGTTTTAAGATAAATTTGTTTTGATTTTTATTTTCATTGATTAAAAATTTCAATTTGAAACAAATAATTAAAATTGCACTTGTTACGTTATTTTAAAAAAATGGAATGAGACTAATTATTTATGGATACCATACAATCTATTAATTATGAATAATTTGTTTAGAAAATTAAATTCACTAATAGCAGTGAAATCAAAACATAAATTATCTTTAGAATTTAGATGAAAATTTCACAAAATATTTCACAGCTGTGCTGTTGATAATTATACAATGGATAAAACTTTTTATTTGTTGTATTTTTATTTATTGTAAATACAATTTTATCATTCTTATAGTTTAAACTGTATAAATATATTCTAGAAAGAGTATTAGATCATTGATAGAATCATTTATATTCTAAAAAACGTTATTTAATTTTCAGTGTGTTCCTTTTTTATTTTTGTAATACGTTTGTAATGTTTGTTTGTAATAATTTTATGATAATCAAAAGTTAGTATATTTTATTGTAGAATAAGTATAACTCGACAAAAATTTTTAATAGATATAAGAACAGTCCATTTGTTTAGATACTCATATTAAAATATATATTCGCAATAGTGCATTCCTATAAAAAACATAAGCAAATTTCGTCCTTCAGTATTTTAAGCAGTGCCGAATATTAGCGATAAATTATACAATGTTTTTAGAATTATGTTAATATTTATAGTAGTTGTTTACTAGAATAAAAATGTGAGTCGACCAAATGTACTGTAACGTTCATAACATAATAAGAGAATAAGCGTAAATATTTTGAGAAGAAACTTTATTCGTTAATCCTCGCTTGTAGTTTGTTAATACACATATCTTAAGACTCAAGGAGTATGGCTACGATAGAAAGTTCAATAAGTAAGAGTTTTTTGCATTAAAAAGTTATATATTCATAAAACTTATTCGAAATTTAGTCTGATAGATTTTACAACACATTATTTAGAACTCATAATTTGTATTATCTAGACCAAAAAATTTCTCGTAAATCTCTATAGAAATATCTATAGGCGCATATAATGAATCCCAAAAATATCAATTACTTGAAAATAATGATTGTTTGAATTTAAAAAAGAAATTGTCTTTGCTTTGATTATTCAATTTCTGATTATTCAATGTCGTATAAGCAAAAAAAGTATTGTTTTTTAAATTTTAGCGTGGCTTAACTCCTTTAAAAAGATATATGTATTTATTTGATATTTCTGCTATAATTATATGAACTATTTAAGACAAGTTTATACTGCTAGTTTAAATTATGTGTTTGTGTCAGATTATTGGCCTAATATATGTAGTACTGGACATTTATATTATTAATTTTATATCTAGAATCGGTTTCAATTTATAGATCTTCCTATAATATTAATTTTTTAAAATCTTCAGATCTAGAAATAAATTAAAAGCAGCATTGATACTTCCATTGTTTAACTTTACGCATTATGTTAAAAAAACATATGCTTATTCCAAAGATACCGTGCTCATTCAAAATATTTATATGTTTATCTTAAATTATGAAAACTTTTAATGAATAAGAAAGTAATCTAATAGGATCTTCTCATTATTCTAATCTAGTCGCTCTTTTGCCGGTATTCAATTTTATAGACTGATTTTGATATTTTGTTAATCTATTTAGTATCTTACAAGTTCAGATTCTTCATATGCATATATACAGTGTGGGTTATATTTTAAATGATAACAAAGAGGGCAAATTTTTTGTACTGTTAGATTTATCTTGAATTAATTTTGCAAAGTTGAAACAAAAAAGTTCAAATGCATCTTTGCTTGAAAATTCATAGTGTTTTAGTTAATTGCCATGATTGAATTTTGGTAGACTTATGCGTATTAGGCAGTCACTGGAATTGACAATTTTTGTAAAAAAAATTTTTTGCTTAAAATTTTATTTTCTCTTTGAATGAGATATCGAAACCAGGAGTTTCAACTTCATAAATCATGAATCTGATAAACTTAAAAGTGGAGTTTAAGGTCAAATCTGATAAACATAAATTTCTTCCATTTTTGTCGAACAATTTTTGTAGAGATTCTTTTATCCATTGTTTTGTGAAATATTTCAGTGAATCATTTAAAATGACCCAAATTGTATATAAAGCTATTTTTTTAGTTTAAAGATTTAATTTAAGTATAGATTTCTAATAACTTATTCATTAGAGCTTTAAATATACTAAATAGACTTTGCATAATTTACTAAAATAGGGTATTTTCTTTTGATTTGTTCTATTTTAAATTACAACTTGTATCATCTATATACCGATAATGTACCTTAATAAGAAGAATAAGAAAATACTTAAATCAATAAATATAGATCAAAATCAGAGGCCCCTTTTATGGCCGTAAGAGCTTAAATTACGTATATAAACCACTTAACAAAATCATGAACTTTTTTTATAAAAAATTTTTCAAGACATTTCTGTATATGATATAATATATTGTTGTTATATATTCGAAAAATATACATTTTATCTAATAATTTAATTTATTATAGTGAAGTAAATACGTACATGTTATAATACACGCTTTAAAAAAACGAAAACATGTACGAGATTAAAAATCTGTTAAGAAATAAACTTTCTATGATACTATAAAATGATGTTACAATTTATTTTTTCTTCTTCATTATGCATTACAACATTTTCCTGCATGCTCATCAATGTTAGTTTCAGTTTCAGGAAATGCATAATCAATGAACTATAACCAATATTAATCGCAACATGAATATTACCATTGCAATTCAGTAATTTTAGAAATCAAATTGATAATTATAAATGGAACTTGTATACAATCAATTTGTTAAAGTCTACCTCTGATAAAATTATGTAAACTATATTGTTTTACAAACAATATATATGCATACGAAATTTCTTAGATAATATAGAACTCTTTACAAAAACTTACTTTTATCTTTTTTCCTTCTATTTTAACTTTTAAATCAAAAATTGTTCTAATATTTTTAATAATAGTGCTATATATTTGTTGATCTCGTTTGCAATCCTCTGTAACATGATTTAAGTGATTAATTAAATTCTTATTTTCATCCTGAACTTTTTCGGATAAACAGTTATATTCCGATATAATTGTTTCAAATGTCCTTTGCAATTCTAAATCCTTTTTTTTTTGTGTTTGAAATTTATCTAAATGACTAGATTTTTCTATTTGATTATTCATCAAACGCGGTAGCTCGTTTTTGATATAACAGTGGATGCTTTCAATCTATAATAACGAGCCAAACATCATATTTATAAAATCAAATAGACTGCTTCTACATTATTTACCTTGTCTAATTGCGATTTTTGGCGAGCATTTAACTTTTGGTAGTTAGAAAACAAATTATTAAAACACTTTATTAAATATTTAACTTCAGTTCTATGAATTCTTAATTCATCTATTAATACACAAAGTGTTACCGATTTAGCTTTTATTATGTTAATGATTTGTTTTTTTTCATTTTTAGTAGGATTACAGCAAAGTGTTTTATCACTATTTACATGCTCTTGGAGAAACTTATCGACCTACAAAATTAAAAAAATTTTTTTTTACAAAGTTTATTATTTACAACAGATATATTTACAAGAAATTGAACAGTACCTGAATAATTTCATTCTTAATTTGTTTCATAATTTTTACAAGTTTACGATTGCAATTACTATGGTTATGGCACTCCATTGTACTTTATTTTACTTAGATCATCAAAAATATAGAGAAAAAATGATCACGTACATTGAATATTGATAGAATCTTTCATTTGTTCATAGTTGTCATAAGAAAACAAAATATAAAGTATAATTTTTATTATACTATATATAATTTATTCAATGCAACTTATTTAAAGCTTAATTTTTTTATATATTTAACCTTATACAGTAATTAAATATTTTCTAATATGTTATGATCAAGTTTATAATTAGTCGCAAATAAAAATTTTAGCAATTAGTTAGTATAATTAGTAATTAGTAATCATGTTCAATTAGTTCATATAAAGGAATAATTAATTAATTAGAAAATAATGTAATTTATTAAACGAATATTATAAAAGCTCGCGTAAAAGTCTAAAGGAATTATAATATATAGAAGCCTAAATCTATATAGCGATAGCTGGATAGATATATACTTAATTAAATTCTCTGACGTTAAATAAAATTTCAAAATAATTAATTAGCTATTATTTATGAAAATACCTCTTAAAATTATGTAAAAGATAATAAAGTATACCGTCTATGTTTATAACTATAATTGTCCTTCACCTTTCATAAATCTTTTATACACCATACACCAATTTTTAATTCTAGTATTTGCACTCAGCAATATTTTATTTATTTGTTATCTATATTATGGGCAAGATTTCATTTATTGTTCTTCAAGACAGCATCACCTTCCGTCGTGCTCTCATTCGTTCCTCCGGCCTTTCTCGTAACAAACGTAGTCAGCTCCTCTCCTTCCTGATTTGATTCCACTTCTTTCCAGTTCTTCTTCTTTGTATTGTTATTATTCCAGGGTTGTTGAACCGCTGTACCCCATATTAAATGGACAATACAACTTACTCCAAGATTTGCTGCTGAGATAAGAAATACGAGACGCCATTGTCCAATTGTTTGCTATATAAAAATAAAGAAAATGTTTTATGTATTCAACGGAACATAACATATAAAGTAACATAAGATCCAAGATAACGTAATAATATTACATAGTTTCAGAAACTATTGTAACGTCTTATAAATCTTATACAAAAAATGTTATAAAAAACATACAATCAGGAATAGTTTCCTATTCTTGAGGTTTATCAATCCCTAAATATGGAGGAATTTTGCGAATTACACAAAGTAATGTTCAATGCGGTGAGAAACTTATTAATTTAAAAATAAGTTTTTGCAAATGTAGGTATTGACATAACAGATATTGATGATGAACTTATATATTTAAATTAACAAGGAATTCAACGTTATAAAAAGCAAATATATACAGTTTTTCGATTAATTAATTTCGAATGTGTATTTTTTTAATAATACAATTTACATCGAGTACATATTTTTAATTTAAAAATATGTTTTATTCTTTCCATGGTGAGAGTTTGTTGATAAAAACTGATAGAAAACAGATCACTTAGAGAGATAGATTTTCTTATCTTTAATTTTTTGAACTTCTTATGTTCAGAAACAATATTATTTTTATCGATTTGATAGTAAAAAAATTACACAAAGCATTAAAAGAAGTAAATTAATAAATATATATATATATTTTTTTTAAACAAATTTGTTCGACTCAATCCTATCTCAACAATAGACAACTTACAAATTAAGGCAAAAGTCGACACTACTTTAAATAAAATTAGCCCGCCTTGGGCCCATTTAGATCCAGACTGGATTCCCGAATGCAAAGTTAACAAATTTTTAAGTGACTCCTTCGATTTCGTAGAATTTAATACCGCTTTAAATCACAGAAATATAAATTCGTCTCCCGGATTAGATGGAATTGACTATGAGACTCTTACAAAACTATCGCTTAAATTTAAATTAATCTTTTTAGACATTTTCAATGAAATTTATAGCTCAAATTGTTTTCTCGAAGACTGGAAGAAATCATATGTGCATTTTATACCTAAATCGGACAGCTCTGTAAGACCAATTACGCTCACCTCATGCATTTATAAATTGTTTGAAAGCATGCTCAAAAATAGAGTTCAATGGTGGCTCGAACACTATAATATTTTACACTCTAGTCAGACAGGATTTAGAAAAGGTCAATGTACTATAGATAACTTAACTAATCTAACTCTAAAAATAGAAAAATCGTTTGCAAATAAAAAAGATGTAGGACCGACTATCCTTGATGTGAGCAGTGCTTTTGATAATATTAATATAAAAACTCTACTAAATCAATTAGCATCGATTGGATTTCTCGTGAATACCTTAAATTAATTAAACACCTTACGTTTAAACGAACAATTTTCACTGAACTCACAGAGGGCAATCCTCGAAAAGTTTACAAAGGTGTAAGAAAACTGTCTTTATGCATTTTAACAGACGAAATATTACCCCTGGGCAGTTGGAAATCAATGTCAATAAAATCGTAATACAACCCAGCTCAGTGGCACGATTCCTAAGCGTATATTTCGATTATAATATGTCTTTCAAACACCATATTAATTGCATTCAGAAAAGTAGTTTGAAAGCACTGAATGTTATTAAGTTCGTTAGAGGAACTTGATGGGGCGTTGATACTGGGACATTAATAACGTTGTACAAAAGTCATATACGATCCATTATAGACTACGGTTCATTTATACTCTTTCCAGTTACAAAAATCAGCATAGAAAAATTAGTAAACATTCAGTTCATGGCAATTCGATTATCCTTAGGTTACAGAATCAGCACCCCGACCAATGTCATTTTAGCAGAATCTAAATTACATCTCATAAGTGAACGTGTTAAATTTCTATGTAACTGCTATTTACTTAAGGTATACTCTAATACAAGCCTGCCCGTTCAGAACAATATAGTTAAATTCAAGAATTATTATGATAATAATCACAAAACACGAAAATTTAGTAGCAGAGTTTTGATACAATGTATAGTCAATAATGAACGATGCGAATCAAATTGTCATAATACAAATATAATTTGCTCGAATAAACACTATACTATGTATGCTAATGATTACGATGTATCCACAAGCGCTATTGATGTTAATATAGAATTCGGAGAAACTTTAAAAAAATCTAAGGATCCAAATACCCAAATCAATAAATTAATAAAAAAGCATCATTCGAAAGCTATTTACACGGATGGCAGTAAATTAGAAAATTCTCTTTCAACAGGAAGCGCTTGCATATGCACTGAAATTAATAGTCAAACACAGATCAGTTTAAATAAAAATGCATCTATTTTTACAGCTGAATGTGTAGCACTATCTCACGTTCTGAACATTACCCTGAATCACCTTGAATACAGTTTTATAATTTTTACTGACTCCTTAAGTGCTATTCAGTCTTTAAACAACAGAAACTGGAATATTAAAACTAATCCTTATATTTATGAAATAAAACAGAAAGTTAAGCTTTATAACAAGAACTCAATGAGTAAATATCTACTTTTTTTTGGATTCCGTCTCACATAGGTATTGAGGACAATGAACTAGCAGATAAATTAGCTAAACAGGCAGTTAGCCTCGAAGCCAACGATAATCTAAAAATTCCTTTTACAGATTTTCGACAAACATTAAAAACTCTAGCAATTATAAATACTTATTACTATATTCTGGATAAAGGACAATCAAAGGGTATAAATTATTGTAAATTTTATTTAAATAATAATAGCAGACCATGGTTTTATAAAAAAGAACTGCCTCGAGACATAATTAGCATTGTAAACAGATGCCGATCAGGCATTATAGTTTGGCTGCCTCTTTAGCTAAATGCAAAATTGTTGATGACCCATTCTGTAACTGTACCGATCATATGTATCTATAGGATCTCGATCATATCCTGTGGTAATGTTCACATTTTAACAAATATAGATCGCAATTTCTAAAAGATCTTAAAAAACTAAATTACAACATACCTCTCTGTAGTTACACAATTTTTACAAATTCATCAGCTGTGCTTTGCAAAGCAATAAGTAAATTTCTCAAAAATTGTAATCTACTCTTATAAATTTTGAAAAATGTATGTAATGTAAAAACAAAAGTACAGAAAAGTGAATAGTGTACGCTTTGTAAACACTATAGTCCTACTAACAATGATGTAAAGCCGAAAAAATCTATATATGTCCTCTAGTATTAGTTATTCTTAATTATTAGCATCTTTTCAACGTTTCTGTATAACACTATATGTAGAAAATAATTCCTTCTTGGGGTTCTAATTGCTTAAATAAAAAAAAATCTAACATTTAAATCATTGTTTCGATGTACGAATCTCTCTGAACACGAATTTACAATAGAAAAAATAGAAAAAATTAAAAAAGTTGACCAGTCCATTTTTTAAACACTTTGAAACAAAATTTTAAAGCTCTTTAAAAAGTCCGTGAATGTTTCATATAATTTTGTTTTTCCAAATAGGAATTCTTTTTTTGCCACTGGTTTTTGAATGAAGAAATAATTTTATGAATTGCAGAAATGTATTAGTAAAATCAACTAAATATTTAATTAAGTAGAGCTAATGAAGCTTTTCTCAATTAAAATAAAAAGAAATATTTTTTTTAAGTGAGTATTCAATAAAAATAATTAAGGCATATTCCAATTAAGGAATTAGTTTTTTATTTCAACTAAAAAGCTTCGTTGCTTCTACTTAACCAAATATTTAGTTGAACTTATACATTTTTGTTCAGAATAAAAATGATCTTGTGCACTTATACGTCATTATTCAGTTAGTTAGGCAATGCTTCATTTTTCCTGTTACGCCTTTAGCAGTTTATTATATTGTCAACGCGTGAAAAATACAGTCCAAGATCAATTTATTAGAACTATAATAAAAACTATATATGTCTCGTCGAATATAACTGTATGAGAAAGTTTTACGTAAAGCAATCTCATCTGTCAGAAACAAATTTTAAAAATAGCGCTTCTTTAAAAAACAAGAAGAAAAATCATGTATTTGTAATTTGCTATTTCGAGTTTTTATACTTATATAAGATTTATTTAATAAAAATATTTATTTTGCTTTAAATTACATTTACAATAAACACTTATAGAATTTTTAGATTTTTTAGAATTATAATTATAAAATTACAACGAGATGTATGATTTTGGGGCCCCTAAATGCTCGTTTAAAGGGGCTACTGGTGATATAACCTTGAGGCCTTGAGTGCACACGTTTTGGAGACGGAAATTTTTATTAGTATTATATTTTCTTGGCATAAAGAGAAACGCATTATTTTAATACTCATTTTGAATAAAATACAGATTTACCTTTAAAGTTATTTATTTATCAGTATATTAATTTTCTAATAAAACTGACGTTTAAGGAACAGTATATAAATCTAATATTCTATTTTCGTCGACTTATATAAATGAAACTGATAAATAGTTTTCTGTCTTACAGTCTTTATATTTACATATTTGAGATTTTACGGGAAGTGATTATAAACAAGGGCAAACTGACTCTCATCATAATTATATTCGTTTATTAAAAAGACTATAAAACCAACAAATTTATTTAGTAATATGTATGTAAATCTAATAATTTACGATATGTTTGTTCGTAAATTTTTAGCCTCCATTTGCTAATATAATTTTCAACTAATTATAAAACAAAATTATTGCTTATAAGAGCAGTTGGAGTAGAAAATTCTATAATTTTTATTATTATCAATAAAGGTTCCTATAGATACAATATTCACATATACGTATTCGAAGATAATATGAATATAGCAAAATATAAAATGTACTTGTATCGATAAATTAACTTTTCAATTTTCTGGCGATTAATGATGAGTCAGTATTTCTATGTAAATTTAATTACTAGTTCATCTTCAATTAAATGACAATTCGATAACTTGTTTGTTGTTCTTTTCAAGCAATAGGCGTGTATTGAAATTTACTAGTTCATGATCATAATTAATATAGAGTTATTTAGAATCAGTATAATATATTGAAAAATTTACAACTATAATCAGTATAAACGATGGTAGCAATATTTAACGGTGCCGGACAGACATAGTTATAAATTTATAACAATCTTATACACACATTTCAAATAAATTTAAGTTAATTATTATTATGAACTAGTAAACTTCAGTACACACTTATTGCTTGAAAAGGAGAATAAAAAAGTTGTGAAAACGTTCTGCACTAGAAGAATTCAATAAATAATTTAATTTTTATAAAAATATTAAGTCCTCGTTCATCGCGAAAAAACTATCTTTATTGTTTGTATATAAAGAGTGATATTCAGAATTTATACTTTTCAAATTACCTAATTATGATCACAGTTTTTAAAAAGTCAAAGTTTCTTTAAAAATAAATTCAATATTTTGATACGATAAACTGCAGGTGCGTTTCATAATTTGGAAAACAGATATAAAATAAGCAACGTTATGCGTAAAATTAAATTTAAATTTAAAATCAAAGTTAAAGTTATTCTGTTATAAAACAATCTTTAAATTATATGAATTGTGGAAAAAACCTTGGAAATAAATCTTCATAATGAAATTTATACGTACAATTATCTCCACAAAATAAACATTTCGCGATGAAAAATAGCGCGAAATTGTTAGCTTTGTAAACTCAACGTCTCGCAACGAAAGAACACAAAATTTGTGCTCTAATTACGAGACGTTTTTAAAAGATTTTGTAATCTCCTTTCACCAAACACTTTGTAATCCATTCAACCGGTTCTAACCTCGTTTCTTACCTCTCTTTTTTCTAATAAAAAGCATAAACATAAATAAAAATAAAAAAAAGCAAAAATAAAAATGAGTTTCGTATTGTTTAATTTAAAAAATGAACGACCGAATATAATATAGATCTTATACTGAACTCGCCACGCAGGTGCTTATAACAAATAAAAAATTATAAATAACTAGCAAATTAGTAGATTTTTCATACATTTTTGAAATATTAAAAAACATAAATATCCCTACGTTCATTCAAAGCAGGAATTACGTTAATTTAGAGTAGTCATATGAAACTTTCACCGTCGAAAAATAGAATGAAAAACAAAGCCGTTTTACGAAAATTAATATGTTTACGCGGTAGTGTGAATAAGTATAAAAAACTTGAAATTTCGCCTGCTTGAAATTTCGCAAACTTGAAAATTCACCTGCTAAATTAAAAAATAAAGTAAAAAACCTGGTTAATACTATTTTTTAATAATATGAAATGAGCATATAAAAAATATTTGAATTGATTGCAATGATTATAAAAATTCGAATCATCTACTAAGTATCAATTTTTAATAAAAACTGGACTAGAAAATAAAAAAGTAATTCTAGACGAACAGGTTTTATCCTCGCTAGTAATAAGCCTCCTTATAACCTGGTTCTGGTGCATTAGACGATGTTAAGCATTTATCAATTGTACTATTAATCAAGCGTTTGGAAAACTTAATATCAACATAAAATGAATTCAAAAGTCAAATAAGCTCTTAATATCGAGTTTTAAAATATGCCATATAATTTTTATATTTTTATGTATCATGATTTATATCGATATTATAATATGATCATTTAATGTTTATACTTATTTGTCTGTTTATAATTGCATGTGCAGTAATATTTATAATTTCTGTTACAAAAAGTATATTTAATATATTTTTTCGAACAATGTCCATTGGGAAAACGGATTTGGAAAAAATGCCGACCCATCGAGTTGATTACCTACTTACATCACATTTTATTCCTTTATTTTAATTAAGATTTATTTTTAAGAATTAATGACGTTTAAGATCCTTCGAGCGCAACTCTCGAGTTAAAGAACTGCTATAAGAATAAACTTTTTTTAAATATACACAATAATAATATATATATACATTAATTAAAAAAAGTATCTTTAAAAAAATTATATTTAATAAAAAAAAGAATATATATATATATATATATATATATATATATATATATATACATTAATGCAATAATCCTTTTAATTCATCTCCTATTCTTTTGATTTTTAAGCCTCATCGATATGATTTTTATTTTCCGGAATTGTTAGATTTAACCTCATATTATAAAAATACTTCCATTTCCGACAGGGATAATTGAAAATTGTTTTTAACTAACCGAAATGGTGGTGTATTATGGAATTTGATCAAAAGTTTAAAAATTAGAATATCAATACTTCGATTCTTTATTTAGATATTCAATTTCTATATAAAATGGTTAAATAAAGTATTTTTAAAAAATCATGAAATGCCATAACTATAACCATTTAATAAGGACTATTTAAAAAATGCTTTTTTTAACAAAATTCGACCTGAAACAAATATACACACATACACGCGCACACCCCAGTTTTACAGCACAGCACTGGGGACGATAGTTGGGGCAATGAATAATCGATCCTTGAGTCTTGCAAGTTTATCAATGGTCGCAGACATACAATTAACGGCAAGAATGAAATAAATTTCGAAAATAGGCTCGGCAATAAAAATAACTCGCCTCTTCTCAGTTAGCCGCAGGCAATTTCTTTCGACATAGTAAGCGAAAATGGTCTGTGATATCAAATTTGCCCATTTGATTCTACGCGAGGCTAAGTCTGCCGGACTTTTTTTGACGGGAGTGTGTGTGTGTTCATACGATAGAACGGAGGACAGTTTCATCTGTATAAACGAATTTGGATGAGCAAACATGTTTGCTTATCCTATAAAAAATCATTTCATTGTTCGGCCATATACATAGCGTATCGAAACAATATATATATATATATATCAGTATGACTATTGTAGTCGATTTATCGAAATAAGTTCTCTTTGATTAATAAATTTTCTCGAATTATATATGTTTTTGTATCGAACGTCAAAAGTCAGTCTCAACTCTCGCAGAGAAATTGGAGCGGCTCGAAACGTCAGAGTTTGCAGACGCAGAAAGCTTTGGTGCTTGAACAGTCAGATTGTCCTCCACTAATCATACTAATTTTTATATTTTAGATTTTTTACATTTTCGACAATTATTTTAAATAAGGACACGCATACTATCATTATAATTATAATAAAAAAAATGAAAGACCGATAAAAATATGCATATTAGTTCACTTGATATCAAACGGCGTACGTAAAATTTTTTTAATTTTAAATATAATAAAAGTTGCTCAGCAGTTTTTCAGGGTAATAGCTTACCTATATACGTGTTATCTTATAACAGTAATGTAAACTCAGATTTTTCGTTAAAATCACATTAAATTGTAAAAAATTTCGTTTTCTTTTCTTTTTTTTTTTAATTTTGATCTAATTCATTGATAGTTTGGTAACTTATTTTATTATATGTGTCATCTATATAAACAATAATCGAAATATTGGACAGAAACTAAATATTTTACTAATTTTGTATTTAATAATAATACAATTAGCAAAAATCTACTTTACTTACCCTAACTTACATTAAAGTATGGAGTTACTGGGATTGGGGCTTCTAAAAGAAGATTATTCGTTTTATTAGAGAAAACAAAGTATTATGTACGGTACAAATCTTTAGAAACATTTTTTTCTGATACAATAACTAATTTAGTGTTAAAATAATATGAGAGTAAAATGAAATACAATATTCAAAAAGTGAAGTTAATCACTTTTGTCTGTATACCATTCATTTTTTTTCTCTCCCTTTTCAATCTGCCAATTCTATAAGTATTGGAATTTTTCCGTTAGAACCTCGTGTTAAAACATAGCTTTTCAAATATCAGTTTTTTAATTATTTGATTTGTAATTCTGCTAAATAATACCGATCTTCTTTTCTCGAAATATCAAAAATGTTATTAGCGTATATTTTGATTGTATTTCCATATCCGATGCTTTTGCAAAAATACTAATTTGAAGACGAAAAAAAATTCTAAATAAAATATTTTAATAATAAAGTTTGTTAGTATAAGTAGTCCTTATCAATTTTTTGCATCATCATGTAGAAGTATTAACGACAAAAGCATTATTAAATACAAATTTTACGCTTTATGTCGCAGAAATTTATGTTATACGTTCGACATTGACATTCGAAGTAAATTAAAAAAAAATTTTCATTCAACAATCAAAAATGAACAATCCTCGCGTAAATTTCCACGCCCCAATGGCTAATGTTATACCAGTAATGCGCAAAGAAGACAAAAAAATGAAGCCGCCTCCTCTATGATTATAAACTCACATTGTCGTTGGTAAGTATGCCGACGACGAGGGGCGAGAGAATGCCCGTGGGCGCGGTGACCAGGTTGCATATGCCGAAGAGTACGCTCGCGTAATTCGGGCTGAGATCGACCATGGTCGCTATCGTGCCGGAGGACACCGCCCCGTTGATGGCCGTCCCGGCTATCATGAAGAAGGTCGCGTACAGGGGGGCGCACCCGCTGAAGCTGAGACCAAGGGCGAGAACTGCCTGGCCGCCGGCGCAGACGAGGTTGGCGAGCTTGCGCACCCCCGTGATGCTCATGCGCTTGGTGCGCAGCAGCCAGTCGCTCAGCACGGAGAAGGCGTAGGAGAAGAGCATGCGGGCGACGTGGGGGCTGCCCGAGAGCAGGCCAGCCTGGATTCCAGAGGAACGCGGGGGATTGTATTATATTTTTGCTCTTTCTGTATATGATGAATGTAATTGAGAATCATTGAATGATATATGCGATTATATAAAATATATTTATGATTTTTTAAGCGTTTCTCGGTTCTTCGGATTCATAAAGTACTCCGCTTAAATTGATATTTGTAAACTAAAAATTACTATAAATTAGAAGTAGCCATGCCGTTTATTTACGCGTATGCAAGCAACCGTTTACAAAGATCATAATCATATCCAGATCATAATTATGTCGCTGGACGATTTTTCTTAAGACTTTTCAGCATGTATACGTGATATTTAACTAAAATCTGCAATAATTTAATATTTACAGGTAATATTCTTTAAAAAAGATTATATTTATTAAATCAACAGAAAATGATCACATATTGAATTTATGATGTTTGTAATTTATTATTTTATTATTATATTTTGCAAATATACATAAAAAATACATATGTTGAGGTTATACTCTCAATATTATGATCTTATATACTAATATGGGTATTTTTTTTTGCGAGAGAATCAAAGTACACTATTAGTTCGAATTTGAGTGAAAATTTATGAATATTTTTTCAATTTTGAAATTTACTGGCATTTAATTAGTACTTGATGAGCATAAAGTGAATATATTTTCTTTATCATTTTGAATTCATAATGCATTCATTATTTACTTCCAAAATCAGAATTGAATATATATGAATTTTTTTGAAAAACATTAAAAAAATTTTATCATTTAGGGATATGTAGCGCCGATAGTGGAACCTTTATTTGTTAAATTTAAAGTTGGAATATCTAGGGCATAGATTATTGATACCTTCAGAGGTCATCTTCACGTGACCTTAAAAATCATATTTATGATTGGTAAAATAATAACCAAATTTGAACATAGTTACTCACAGTCAAAGCACTAAAAGTTGACTTGCTTAATATTCTAATGGGAATCGTTTTTTGTAAATCACGATTCTCTACGGGCGAATACAGATTTCTATGTAGTAATAGATTTTAAATAGATTCATTAAAATATGATTATATTATTTCTTTTTTAATCAGTGAAAGTAAAGAAATGAAAAAGATGGACTGGCGAAATAATTTTATGATAAATATTTATGTTTAATTTAAAAAGAATTCAACGAAATATGCAAACCGCATTGATATTCCATCCCTGGACGTAATTGAAGTACGAGGGCGCTTGGGTCATAAAAGTTAGAAAACCCCAAACGCCACCCCAGTGGGCCACGATTGTCACCCACACCGGTCCAGAGGTGAGAATCGCCGTCCACGGGACCTTCTGGCTCTTTTTCACGCTCTCCTGGACTTCCGCCAGGCTGCTCATTATGTAATTCCTCTCTTCCTCAGAGATACGCGGATGCTGCCGAGGCGAGTCGTACACCAGAAATATCCAGAATAGGTGCCTTGCATATAATATTATATTTAATTGTGATTTCGCATAAAATTATTATTCATTTTTTATAATAACTTTTAATGTGATTTTTTCTTGTATAAAATTACGCTTTGATATAGAAAATTATTTTTTTTTTTTAAATATAATGAGTATAACTATGTGGATGTTTTAAAAATTGATTTTTCTTTCAACATATCATACAAAATTATACAAGAATCATAGAAACAGATCATAAAAGATTGGACGTTTCTCACCAAGCGATGCCGATCAATGAGGTGACGTAGAAGACGGCCTCCCAGCCATAAGAGGCGATTATGGCAGCGCACATGGGATAGGTGATCGCGACGCCAACGGAGCTACCTACGGACAGAGGTTAAACTGATCGAACGAGAACGACTAATGCCGGCCAGGGCTCGCGGATTCGCCGCTATGAGCCGCTGCAATTATTGCGCCTCACCCAGGTATGAGCTGACAAATCGGCTGCGCTCGTTCGGGGGTATCCATTTGGCGGTCATGTCGTGCATCGAAGGCCAAACGATTCCCTGCGCATACAGTCGTTACGGAGATCATTCCCGTGCATGATTTTTCAACTTTGCATGATGTATAGAAAATCATCGCAATTAGTAAAATATTAATATTTTTTTTAATATTACTCTCTGGTGTATTATTTCAAGTTAGTTCTAGATTTAATATCAAGATATTCTGTAACGAAGGGACGAGAAAAGGTGAAAATAGCAGATAAAAAAGCAACTTGTATGCTTTTCTTATGAAAGGATTATCTACTCTGTTAAAATAATAAATAAATAAATATATATATATATATATAAAACAAGTACATATATCATTATGACAGTAATATAAGTATAATTTTATAACTATCTTAGATTTACAGGCTCTCTAAATTACTAGAAGAATTTATTTTTATAAAAATAGTTTTTTCGAGTTATTATGACCCTCGGGACATTTATGTATATCTCTCTTGTCATGTATACTAACCACTTAAGATCGTCTTCAAAATATTCAAGCTCTAAAATGATTTAGACTCTGCATCCACTTCTAAGTCTACTCTTGATGCCTCTAAAATAGAAAGTCCTGATAAATATTAATACGCGCAATTACTTATTTCTCCTATACTTTTTTTTTTAAATTAAAGACGGATGCTTTATTTAAAACTTAAAGTTCTAGATGTACTATCTGTGCTAGTCCAATAAGCAGATTCGAAATCTATGTCTATTATTTCGTTAGTAAGAGTTCTATTATATGATAAATCTAAATTACCTCTATATTCTTATGCTTTCATAGATCTAGCTTTAATGAGAAGTTTAAAAGAAAAGAAATTCAGCGGAAAGATATCTTTTCTATGAGAAAATTCGTACGCGAGCTGCAATAAAAATATATATTTTGTTAGCAATATGAGAATAATTCTATTATTTATTGAGCTTAAATCGATTTATTTATTATTACAAACTGCTAATATCTCTTCTATATGTTTACTAGACTACCTGTCAATATGCATGTAATTGATTCTATCTCTTTTAAAAACTAAATTTTTTTTCTCTCGTAATTGTTAATTGCTAAATAAGATTACTTACTTGTTGTTTTTATTATACATTACTAAGTTTATTATATTAGTTCTGTTGCAATATTTTTTATAATAAGATCCATTGATTTTTACCATTTCACTGCTTGCGCGTTCATGGCTATTATCAATAGATTTACGATTTCAGTCATATATTTTTCTACTAAACATATTGACCTTAATTAATCAATCAATAACCTTTCGAAGATATTAATTACGAATCTGTATTGGAAATTTCATAAGCTCTAAACGGATCCAATAAGCCGGATGCATTGTGAAGTCTGATGGCATAATGGTGAGAGGGATACTTTCAATAGCGTGTTATGAGTCTTGAAGTGCACTACGAGTCTGATGACTATATAAAACTAAAATTTTCGCATTAATTAATCTATTTTAAACCAATCTTCACTAAGAACTAATATTATTGCTCATTGTCAACATTTTTAGCATTATCCTCAGGAAACTCATCAGTACTAAGGTTATCATCATCGAAAATATGATAATATATCGGATTCGGATACTGCGTTAATATTTCCCCGACAGTCTAATATTTCGAATGTCAAACTTAATGGAAACATTTTTTTTAATATATTAAGCAAAATAAACAACAGAGAATATCAAATATGTCTTAACCAACATTGAAACCACTTTAAGGTTTTGATTTAATATTATTCATTGGAGACATTTGCTACAATGTTTTCAAGTGCATCATATGACTGTTTATACTGGCACAGCACTAGATATTTTAAAATATTAAAACGTTGATTCATATATATAAAAATCGAGACTTTCATATTTGAGAAGTGGTCAGTGAAGGAAGGATTCTTTTAACTTTCCGAAAGCTGACAGCAATTTTTCAGACATTACAAATAATGATTAATGGAAGATTCCGTAGAATATTGTTGTAAAGTTCTAAGAAAGCTTTGTGAGAAGCGTTTGTCCTAGAATATTTGATGTAAGTTTACTGTAATGTTTCGGATTTTTCTTGTAATTCTGAAGGCTTTCGTTAAAATTTCATACTATATTATGTGATGAACATTAAAAACATATATAACTGTATATAAACTTTGTATAAATGTAGGGCCTTGGCTTATTGGCCTTGGGTTGGCTAACGCGTCTATGGACCCATTAGATATTTCTTGTTATACCGAAAACGTATGGTTTATAAAAGTTTTTCACAATAAATCGGATACAATAACTATATGTTTGCTCTCGTCAACATAATACTTACCGAGATCAGACCTTGCAGGGTCCTGATGAGGATAAGGGCGTTGAGGCTGTAATGCGTGGCAACGGGGATAAAAAAGCCGAGAAAAGCGACGATCACATTCCCCAGGCCGAAAACGATTTTCGTGCCGTACCTACGGGCGAGAAGGCCACCGGGCAGCTGAGACAGCCAGTGCAGCCAGTAGTAGGCTCCCAGGACCAGGCCCTGCTGATACTCGTTCCAGTCGTAGCGGTCCTTGTACAGGTCCTCGTCGTCCTATAGAAGGAGAGTAATGGAAAAAGTTTCTAAATTGTGATGTTGTATAGAATATAAGTTTCATATACGATGAATTTATTTCAAATAATAATTATTGGGTTGGCGAATGATTAAAATTATTACAGACAATTATGATAAAAATAAAATTAAAAGCAATACTGTCGAAATTATTGTTTCCCAAAGTCTAAAATGTTTCCCGAGAACTAAATAATCGACGTAAAGTCTGTTGTATATTTATAGTCCAGTTATTATATAATAAAGATATCTTATTTTTGTAAAACCGTTGCCTTATTTGTTAGATTTTATCTTATATGCATTTACTCGAACAATAAATAAAAAACAATTAAATTGAAATTAGTTAATATTATAAGACCTAAGATAATTTGTCATCTAAAAAATCCTAGTAATTTTTTGAAATATAGAGAGTAACTGAGTCTGAATGAACTTATACGTTATAAAATTAAATTATAATAAAAATGATAATAAAATCCTGATACATTTATTTGTCCCATGTAAACTTGATCATCGCAATTAATTCGATTCCAACTAATCTAATCAGTACGAAATTTATATTTAATTAATTTGTTGTTTAGAAAAATTCAATGAAAAATATTTACTTTATTGAAAATTTTGTATGAAATTAGTTTACGAAACGAGAATAAGCATTTACACTCATTTATACGAGTATTTCAAAAGAGAGTAATGTATCAATATTTGGCGATACATATACATTAATCTGCAAACTACTAGAAATTATGAAGAGTAAAAAATAGTAAACTAAATAAGCTTCTGAATTATCAAAACACATATATAGGTGGACATTTTTGAAACACTATCCTTTAATCTTGCATTGAATGAGTAGTTTAAATTATTCCTAACATATATTATCAACTAATGCGATTTGCGTTCGCCTGCTTTACAAACAGCTTCTCTATTTGTGCTTTTAAGCTTCCATCACAAATTGATAAATTACATTTTGTTGGCTTTCTGATAAATCTCAAGTCTATCTATAAATTTAAAGTTTAAGTTTATATCCGGCTTAGTTTACGACATTATAACCATCGAGTTGGAAATAATTGTAGAAGATCGTGGAAGTAGCAAATAGTGATTTTTTTTTCATAATATATACTAATCTAAATCACCTGTCTATATTTATTAATAAAAAAAAATCATGTAATTTAAATGCAATCTTCACATATGAAACGGAAATTTCAATTGAGAAGTTTGGGGCTCGCGCGCGTATAATGTATACGCGTGTATATGTGTATACGGGAGATACATGTGTCTGAAACTTGTCTGAAATATCTTGAAATACATTTTTATAATCTATTATATCAGATGTTAGGAAGTAAACATATTCTGGCATATTTATATGCCTTAATCATTATTTACGCAATCTATTCATAATTTTGCAAGCAATGATCAAACTAACAAAAAGATAAAAGAATGTAAAAATAAGATTTACTACGAAAAATAATTGTACTAATTCAATTAATTTTTAAAAAACAACTTTAAAAACTTTCACTAAAAATTAATATGAAATAATTCACAAAATTTGTCTCGAGTTATAAAAAATGAATGATTATTTGGAATAATTTAAATTACTATTGGATATATAATCATAAATGCTTATAATGTGATTTAAATTTTGCGAATTATTTTATAGTTTTTAAGTTTTACTTTGCAACTTTTTAAGATCGGTTGATTTTAAAGGAAATTTTTATTATAATAATTATTTAATTATTATATATCGATAGTAATACGTTAACAGTTCGTCACACCTTAAGAATGAACGAAATTAAACGTAAAGGAATGAAGTTGCTACTTTCTGTTACTACACCAGTCACTATAGCCAAATTGAGTTTACACTATTGATTGAATTACACGCTATATATTTCCTTCTCGTTTCTTTTTTTCTCGCTAAGTCACTGCAAAGACCGGGGTAGGCCAGCCCAATGTCGCTTTACTCGTGTCTATTATAATTAAAAAAGGGAATTTTTACAAATGCATTTATTGGAGTGGTCGTTGATATCGATGTAAAATTCTCAGTCGCGAACGTAGCGTTTCCCATTGTCCAAAGTTCCTCCTCGTGTCTCTGACTGGCGTTTTTCTGCGTCGTATCCTCATGCCTGTTGCATTCGGTGGCGGCGGCGGAGCTTTGGCGCGGCCTCGCGATAGCGACTATCGCCAAGTTCAAATTGTTCCTCAGCATATAGTTGACGCCGAATCCCCAGAAAACTAGGATCCACAAAACATCACGACAGGAGATCAATTCGTTTCCTGAAATCATACATATATATATATATACATATATATATATATATATATATATATATATATATATATATATATATATATATATATGTATCACCGTTTCAGTTATAAATATGCAAGAATTGCGAACATTCGTCGTGTTGTTAGGTGAAACTTTGCAATAAATACAAGATACTTTAATACAAATGGACTTTAAAGATAAAAATATTTTCGTCAAATTTATCAATTGATTATTGTTTTTATGCCTTCGCTTAATATTTAAGGGTAGAAATTAACGTTCAATACTTCAATCAACTAATCATATCAATTGTCGAATATTACCGTTTTCTGGTTAAAATTATCGTGAGCAAATGTTGCAATATAATAGGTTTTATCATGAAATAGGTAATCGCATTATTTCAGAAGCCTCCAAAAAATAAATTCAAACAAATGAAAGCCTATTCTTATGCACAGATTATATAGACGTGTCAAACGAAGTGGCAAATTTTCGCTCATTTTATACAGTTTTATCATTTTGTCTCTAATTTCGCCGGCTTTATTAAATGCTCTCTGTACTTTGTAAAACGTCTGTGCATCAGTGTAGAATGATCTTTACCAGTAGACGGTGAAACGACCTTGCCTATGTTATCAGAAAAGATCTAAATTGTTTGATTTCAACGATAAATTGGTTCGCACGCATAGCGTGTGCGATTTTTAAAATCTCTTTTGTAACAAAATTTTCCTTTTAGCCAGTATAATCGTATAATTTCTTTCCTTATCAATTTAATTATTCAACCAGTATATTCAATATTTTATTGCTAGTTTTATTTCAAAAATAATTTGCCAATGGTTAATTAATAAATGTCTATTAAATAAATAAATAAATAAATAAATATATATATATATATATATATATATATATATATATATATATATATTATTGAGTTCTAGTGTACAATTTTTAGGAATCCATCGTATCGGTTAATTATTATTTTTTCTAAACAAATTTCAACTAAATCTCAAACTCTACTTGATCTAATTAAAAAGCGGATCTATTATCGTATAATAGTATTTCTATATTAGAACTGCAAGACTATATAATTATATATATAATGTCGGTTTCCGTGACTATGCGCCCTATAGATGCTTGAAAAAGTTGCCCTTGGCCAACCATATCGTTGTTTCAATTACAGCTGATGGGTAGAGAGAGAGAGAGAGAGAGAGAGAGAGAGAGAGAGAGAGAGAGAGAGAGAGCAAGAGAGATACTCACTAAAGTAATACATTCAATTTGTATGAAACCCTCGCTTGAAGTACAACAAGCAATAACGCGTGCCGCACTCGATTAAAGTGCAAAACGCTTCCTGACACTATTAAAATACTGCTAATAGCCAAGCTTATAAATTTCCGTGGTAAAAATCTGGCTGCAGTGCGGTAAATAAATAAGCGACCTCGAAAAGTCGTTGACTCTCTATATATAATTATATTATATATTATATATTATTTTGATAATAAGTTTTCTTTTTAATTTATATAGACTTTTTTTGGTTCTCTGAGGCTAAAATATATTAGCGATTTAAGACTTCTGATCGTATATATGATTAATATTTTATTAAGTCTATCAAGTCAACTGATTTAACTCTTTTATTTTTTTTTGTAAAATTATTCATACAAGTACAAAAATGGATGGAGAGTAAATCCGTTCCGAAAATATTTGAGTATAAAAAACTACGGGATTTGAAACAAATTTATAAAAATATTTATATATAATAAAATAATATTAATTATCCGGTAACAACTTCGGTGCTATACCTATCCACCTTCTCCATTGTTCAAACATTGCATTCATTTGTTTATTTTTTCATTTTTATGTTATTTAACGATTATACGCACAGAAGTAGTTTTCTTAAAATAAAATAATAGATCTCTTGTTTTACTTTAATATGTAATATACTTACCTTTCGTCATGTTATCACGTATATATATATTATTCGTAGAGTCTGTCTGTTTCTCTCTTCTTGCAGAAAGCGCTCGATCTTTTAAACGCTCAGTATTTATTTATTTATAGTATTTAAAAATTGTTGTTTAGACTAATGTATTGACAATTAAGCATCGATTGTATATGTACTATTAATAGAAAAAAAGAGCGAAAATAATAATAATTAGACAAATGAGCAGAAAAGATGTTAAAAATTCACTGAGTCTTTGTAAGCGGAGTAACTTTGCACGCAATAGTTCTTTTTTCATCAAAACGAGGAGCCTACGTAGATATTAATCTGATGTCATTTTTTAATTTTATGCCAACAAAAATTGCGCTAGACACCGGCTCAGACGAAATAGCGCTATATATATATATATATATATATATATATATATATATATATATAATAAAAACCACTGTCTGATACAAGAGCGCCTAACTTAAAGTATCGCGCGTTATTTACATGTATAAATAAATCATACTAATTTTAATATCGAGATTATTGCAGAGCCTTTGTAGTCTAAAGGATTTGCAAGAAGCTTTTGAAAGAAAGCTCTTACATTGATCGACGAAAATTACACCGGCAGCTTGATATGAAAAAGTTGATTATACAAAAGAATAATAATAAACCGGTGCAACTGCAAGGTAAACAGAAAAAAAATGACTCCCTATATAATACGCGCGAATGCCTCATGCGGGGAGACTACTAAATATCACTGCGCGAGCGGGAATCGTGCAAGCGCTCGTCCCGTTGGTATTGTTTCGTTTTTTTTTTTCGTTCCGTCCTTTCAGAAGAAGCTCCCGTGTTCGATTGAGAGCATATATTCGAGAGGAGGCCTTCTCAGATAAGCTCTCCGAGCGATCGCCTATGTGCGCAAGGTGTGCGAGTGCGATGGGTATACATATATAGGCTGCCCAAAGTGTATATGCGAACAAATATACGCGATATTGAATTCACTTCGATGCTCAGAAACTTAGTCAAGGAAGCGTTTTGCACGATGAACAGAGCTATAAATGTAATTTTATATGTTGAATATTTCATGATATTTTATTTTAGATTTTCGCATAGTTCTATGAATTTTTAGCAAAAATATTTATCGTTTTCTAATTCAATTCACCTTAGCATTGAGTCGATATAAAACAATGATGGATCCATTTCATGTTTCATTTTCAGCGGAAAAACAAAGCGAGTCAGTTTTAAGAAATCATTCCGCTTTATTGGATTTTAAAATTATATTCTTGCAATATTTTACCTAAAAATTGTTATAAAATTAAAAATTCGAAACTAGTAGCTAAATTTTTTGTTGAATTTATTTCAGCGTGTTATTACCTGATATAAAGTCCCAAAATTTTAATGTATATTCTTCAAAAACAGAATTTTTTTCAATGTTCTTATTTTCTTCGAAACTACTATATATTCCTTACGAAGTTTTAATTTATAAAAGAGACGGTCAGATTATTTTTTTTTCTTTAAATAATTAATTTTGATTTTTGTTTCAGATTTTACTTGTAAATAAGGATAGTTGACTGCCAATAGAATTATGTTACTAATAAGGCTGTCAAATCGATAAAATATTTATTAGCTTAATTATTAATTTAATTATTTTTATTTGAGTTATTAATTTTAATATACTGTATCTTGTAGCATAATTACTTTTTAATAAAATTCACAAAGAAAAATTTTTACAAAAAAGTAATGTTAACAATTAGCTTTTAAATATATTATTTTCATTTATATTTTGATATTTTAGTGATTATCTACGTGATATACGTGGCCAGACAATTAAGTAATGCGACAAAATTAAAAAATCAAGTATATTTAAAAATTAAGGTATATCGCTGCGATCCCCTTCAAAGTAGTCCTCTCCCGCATCTATTGTGGGACTTGTCCGAGTATCCTCGTTACAGATTCTTGGATTTCTTCAACGGAGTCAAAATGTCGACCTTTGACGATTGTTTGTCATATGGGGGAATAGGAAAAAGTCGCAGGGTGACATGTCCGGTGAATAGGGCGGATATGATAACGTTGCGATGCCTTTAGACGTCAAAAACTGAGAGACGCTGAACGCACAGTGACAGCAGAGTAACAGGGAGCATTGTCGTGATGCAGAACCCAAGTCTTCGCGATCTCTGGACGCACTCTGAGCACCCTTTTTTTTCGTAATTTTTCGAGCAAATTGCGGTAGAATACTTGATTTACGGTTTTACCAGGTGGTATAAACTCTTTGTGAACCACCCCTTAGCTGTCGAAGAGGCAAATGAACATGGTTTTCACTTTGGAGTTGCTTATTTTCGCCTTCTTTGGCCTTGGCGCTCTAGAGCCATTATTGGCTTTGTCGTTTAGTTTCGGGCTCATATTCAAAAAGTCAAGTTTCATCACCAGTAATAACTCGATCGATAAGAGCAGGATCACTTTCAACCTGCTCGAGACAATCTTGAGCGATGTTCATTCGGTGGGCTTTTTACTCATCTGAAAGGTTCTTCGGTACCGTCCTCACGCACAGCTTCTTTCTAACTGTTTCCCAGTTAATATTCAACTCGTCAGCCAACATTCGAATGGTTAGTCGCCGGTCTTGACGAACAAGGGCGCGGACGCGCTGCGCATTCGCGTCGATTCGTACTTCAATTGGCCTTACGCTTCACGCCTCGTCTTTGACGCTCTCACGGCCTTTTTTAAAAGCGGCATGCCACCGAAGTACCTGACTACGACTCAGGGCATCACTATATTATGTATAATTTGATATACATTTAATGCCTTTTAATAACTTTTAAATCGCCTGTTAATACAGAATATCTAACTGGACATATATATGTTTTCAAGAAATTATGAGATGACTCATTATGATTATGATTCATTTTACTTGTATCTGAGTCGTATTACGTAGTCATTATTGTATGTGTTTTATTAAAAATTGCTTTTTTATTACTTTTAAATAATACATTTTAACACACGTACGGAAGATGATTATTTACCTAGTGAGACAATTTACACTAAAGCAATGCGAGAGAAGAAAACCTCACAATGTAACAATTAACTTTCATGCTAGTTTTCAATTATATTTTATGCTACAAGAGTCGCAAAATGATGTAATTATAATTTTGAGGTGTGAGTGGTATAAATAGTATTACAGTCTGGCTTTATTCGTTTCAAATTTACGTTGTAACAAAGTCAAATAAGTTTCTTCATTTACAATTCTTTTAATAATCAATTTCAATTCAATTTCTTTTAATAATTAATTTCAATTTATTTCTAAAAATATATTCTCCAATTCTTCAGTTCTTCATTAGAAGCTAAATAATAGGGGCATTTTTTTGAATAACTTTATGCTTTTAAAAAATAAGAAAAATCTATCTGATGTAAATGAAGGGCCATCGTTTGTGATTGGAGCATATCTAATAATCTCGATACATAAATACATTTAGAATTCATATCTGTCAATTTAAGTTCAAGAAAGTGATCTATTGATAGATTCAAATATACATCTAAAAGCTTATTAGATCATTAAGATCATTTCCATATATATAATATCAACTGTGAAGGGTTTTGACAATTTTACAAAAATAAATCGTATTCTATAGTATTTTTTCTCTATTTCCTTATCAGTTGACTACTATTATATATAATTCTAATAAATCTGTTCTATAAACGTTTGAAATATGAATCCTATGATCATAAATAAGATAGCCTTCCTCTACTGTTAAATTAAATTGTTTTGATTTATACATTTTTAAAGGCTTGTATTAATTTTGAGGTCATCTTTATAGATAAACTAAATGCTTCTTTTAGAATATGATTTGGAATTCTTTCTTTACTTATAATTAAACTATCTTCAGTTACAATTTCTATGAAGTTTAAATAACTATTTCATTTAATTTCTCGTTATGCTCAGAATCTTTACAATTACTAATTATATCATACAATAAACTGTCAGGTTGATGATTGTGCATTCTTTTAATATATCTAATCGGAATTTAATATTTTGTTTAAAAAAATAAAGCCTATGACTACACTACGCATATACCGCTATTTGTAGCAATCTTAGATCCAAATATTACTTAATTTCAGATAAAAATATAAATATTAATGATTTATCTATAAGCAAAGATTTTATCCATATATTGGTGAAAAGTTTTTACTTCAAAAACTAAAGCTCACACTTCCTTATCTAATTGTGAATAGTTACGTACCGTTGCTGTTAAAAATGGCAATAAGAATTTAACCGAACGTTTTTTAACGTTTTAATATATGCCTGATAACACCAATTTGAACTCTTTCAATAATGCGTCATAGGTAAACTGAACCGAAACATCGGATTGATAATGCGTTAAAGCGGCAAGCGAGTCTATTTCTACTTTAAACATATAAAAAGCTTTTCATACTTAAGACTTTGTCATTGAGTATTCTTTTATACTGAGTCTTATATAATAGAAGTACAATTAAAGCATAGTTTTTAACAAATTTAAAATAATAGCTAAATACTTCTAAAACCGACCTATTTCTGCTTCATTTTTCAGAAACTAGTCATCAGCAATATTATTTTCAATCATTTATGAACTATTTTTGTCGACTTGATATTCAAGAATTGGAATTAATTTCTTTAAATTCATAAGATAAAATCTAAGTGTTGCTAATTTTTTCTCAGTATATATATATATATATATATATATATATATATATATATATGTGCTTTTTGATCTTCTTCATATTACACTATAAATTACTATACTCTGTTCAAAATTTTAAGGACCTCTTTCACATTTAGTTTACTTTAGTTCATTATTACATATGTCCAGTCATAAATTTCGTTGCAGCGAAATTCTTCGAAATATCTATAATTTTAAATATCATCACATTTTTTTACTCTTTATTCTTCCAAAAACTTTTTAATCATTTTATATCGTTCTTGAAAACGCATTGATACCTCCTTATTCGGATGACGACCAGTAGTAGATCTTTGTTTTGCCAAAAAATTTGATTTTTCTAATGGCTTCAAGTAATTTAGAACCTGTTTATTTTGGCCAGATTTTAAAAATTTTATCTTTTTGATAAATAATAACAAACTGTAACGTTGATCTAAGGCACTCATGTTGCCATATGCCATATAAGAGATTTTTTTATCTAACTTTGACTTTCCAGTGTTACTTCATCTCTTCTATACGGTACTGTCGCACTGAATTTGATCACGACTGCACTAAGAAAAATAGCTGTTACTATTTTAAGCTTACTGCGACCGAGCGAAGCTTCAACATTTATGCTTAGATTCACAATACGAAACGTAATCTATTAAATAATAAAAAAAAAAATTATTAAAAAATAACTAATGCTCTACAAGTGACTCAAAAGTAATGTGGAAGAAAAGGAAAACTTAACTAATATTCGAAGCCTCATTATTAAGTACTTATAGTTACTATACATATTCAAATAGTCAGAGAAAATCTTAATTTTTTCCTTGTTCTATTTAATTATAGAATTTACGATAAAATAAATTTGATTAATTAGCATGACATATTATTACAATAGAAACTGTTCATGCCATAACTAATAATATTGATATGGTATACTGACAAGAAAATTGTACGTGTATTTTATACGGAAACAGAATTTAGATGATGCGATGAAAATTTAGTTGAAACAACTAAAATTTGTTGAGGTAAGGAAATAATCTCTTAAATTAACATAATATTAGTTAGGTCGACAAAGTATTTGGTAAAAAGAATTCAAGAAAATGTTCTTGACTTTATATACGAGAAACGGCTGACCTATAATGGACTGTCGTTTCATTATCTTAGTCATTATCTTAGTGATATTCACAGGTATTTGCGCGATTATCTTCACGAGAATAGCGAGGGACCTCCTCTGAAAAATTTTGACTAAGATTCTCGGACAACATGAATGGGTTACCAATGGCACTCGACGACTATCTGTACGTAACTATAAATATTGTCACAAAGTTAGCTGAATGCCCTATCCTTCCGTACATCCACCTGTAGAGACAGGAATTCCAATAGGCAGCTCCATACGGGCTGAGCACTTGCCGAAACTAACATCTTTATTTTAGAAAAAATGTGTGAGCGCATCCATTACAACAAAATCAGACGGCACAGTATATCTTGGTTCACTTCCAAAAAAGTAGCCTGTCAACCAAGATATCCATGATATCGTCAAATAACTGACTTGTAAGGGACTATAGAAAGTGTACGTTTTCCACGATTTCCTATAGTTCGGAGTCATGAACAAACGTGGCACTGCGGTTACTTCTGGAGTCCTCATCGGCGGAACGGGCTTTTTTGTCGCCTTCAACCTAAGAACTCGCTGAAGTAAAACATCTCGTAATCATTTAGAATGGTTAGAAAAACATTAATGTATATTTAATGTCAATGATAAAGAGAAATATTAGGAGACGAATTTAGTTTCCGATCTTCACGTTTAAGTGGCGATATAAGTAATACAAAAAGTCAGATGTGTCGGATCTACTACTTATGTTTTAATTTTGGCATGTACCAATAAAATTCAATTAACAGGCGCCATCATTTGTATAAACATTATAATTTTTTGATCAGTGACAAATGAATTGTGATAAATCATTTTTTCGACATGTCCTTTTGCACTATTTTGATTTTAAAAAAAATGCAGCAGAAACTTATCGATTGCTTCAAGAATGTTATGGCTCAACAAACTCCACGGTTATAACATGTAAAGAGTGGTTTAAGTGGTTTTGAAGTGGAGATACTGATGTTAATAACAAAGAACGTTCTGTACAACTGAAAAAGTTTGAAGATAGTGAATTGCAAGTATTATTGGACGAAAACTCAGCTCAAATGCAGAAAGAACTCGCTAATAAGTTAGGAGTCAATACAGAGCAGTTGGAAAATGTTTACATGTGATGGGAAAGATTCATAAAGAAGGAAAATGGATGTCACACGATTTGATCGTCAGTACCATTATGAATCGATACAACATCGCACTGTCTTTTTCTTGCCAGACAAAAAAAAAGAGTTTTCTGTGGCGTATTGTGACTGCAAAACATCGACACCAAAACTGAACATCCACGGCCAAAAGGTATTGCTGTGCATTTGGTGGGACCAACAGGGTGTGTTGTACTACGAACTGCTAAAACCGAACGAATCCGTCATTGCCGAGGTATACAAACGACAACAGAAGGGTTTGCAATAGAAATTGATCGAACATAGATCAGCAATCGCGAGCAATAGGCGCAAAATCATTCTCTTGCATAACAACGTTTGCCCGCATGTTGCGAAAGCCGTCAAATACACCCTGTTAAAGCTCGAATGGGAAGTATTGCTGCGCCCAGCGTACTCGCTAGACATAGCGCCTTCAGATTATGACCAATTCAGATCGATGCAGCATGACCTCGTTGATACACACTTCCGACATGTTCAAGATGTGCGAGAATTTGTAGATGATTGGATCGTTTCAAAACCGCCGTCATTCTTTCGCCACGATATCGCTGTATTCTCAGAAAGATAGGAAAAAGTAATAAAAAATGATGGAAAATATTTTGATTAAGCTAACGTGTATCCATTTTCCATCATAACTGTCCTTTTTCCATTAAAACAAGGTCGGAAACTAAGTTCGACTCCGAATAGTTTTTTACCTTCTGCATCCATAATAACAGCTATTTAAGTTTTCTGCGCATTGAAAGCTTTCACAATGTATTTAATCCCAAAGCCATTTTACTAAACTTATTTGCTGCTTAGGCCCCTTCTGCCAATTTTAAATTGGAAATGTAACTAATACTGTTTGCCTCGTGTGATTATTTATAATTCTTTCCATTGTTTCAAATATCAAAGATATTGAGCATATAGGTCTAAAATCCTTCAATGGTGAATATAATTATTCTTTGCAAGTTTAAGATTGAAGGCGACTTCAGATTTTTTTTCATGGTACTGGTATATAAACATTGTCCATGATATCTCTAAAATATCGATAACGAGCTTTCTAGCACTATCTCATTTACTTATAATATATTCGGCAAGATTCCATAATGCCCCCAATAACTTGTACGATAATTGCTTGCATTGAATTAAAAATATTTGATGTCTTTCCACTTTTTTTCTTCATTCTTTGAACATTGTACATGGCTCTTAGTAATATATTATATACTTACCATTGGTTAAAAATCATCCTTCATAGTCTTTTGTATTTGTTTAATATCCTTTTTTTCATACCCTTTGGTAGAATACTGACGGTAGAATATAGACGGATTGTATACTTATTAGTGTCAAACAACTTTTATTAAAAAAAATTTGAATAATGTGATATGTTAAAAATATTTTAAGATTTTTCTAATATTTCAAATTCTAAAGAAATTGATATTAAAAATTGTACTTATGTTGACTGTTTTTAATTAAATTAATAAATATTTTTATCGGTTTTACAGTCTTTATAATATATACGGTTGAAAGTTTCTTTTACTTTATGGTTTAAAGTTCAAATTTTAACAGTTTAGTTTTAACAGAGTTCCTGAGGATGAACCGTAGTGGTTCGAAACGTCGGACACCAAAGGAGAAAATAAGGTGATGGGGCAGTCAGATTGTCCTTCACCAATATAGAATATAGTTTATTATTTTTATTATTTTTATTTTATTTTATTTTATGATTATTTTATTATTTTTAATTTTTAATCTAATTTATTTTTAGTAATAAGTTTTATTTCAGATTCTTCGGGGTGATAATAAATGAGAAGAACCTGACTGTTATTATTTTAGTTAATATATTATATTCTAACGACTGTAATACCGATAAAAATATTTATTAATTTACTTCTAACGAAATATATTAAGAAAATCTTTTTCTTATGTTTCAAAACTAGATATTTTGATAGAAATATTAAAGAACAAAATTTTAGAAATTTTTTTATAATATATTTTAAAAAATCTTTGCAATACGTATTATACCATGTTATAAAATAATATTTTTTAAATATTTCAAAATTTTTTTGAAAATCATTTCTTAAGTTTTATTTTATTAAATTTTTTATTTTAATATTTTATAAATATTTAAAAATATTTTTTAAATTATTATAAACTCTGAAAAATAGTCGATGATAACATTGTGAAATATTTGATCTAAAATATTTTCAGCAACTTCTAAAAGGGATTGTACATAAAAAATAAAATATTATTTATTTGATATTGTTTATAATGAGTACAAATATACGAAACATTCGACACATAGAGAGAATTTTTTTAAATAGTTCATTAAATCAAAGTTTTTGTCGATGATCCACTTTAATCTATCAGATGCTATTTACGATTACAATTCTTCAGCAAAAATTCTTTCAAAAAAAATCGAGAAGAAACTTATCTAAATTTTAAAATGTGTAATAAGATGAGAGATAAGATGCTTTATTATATTCTTCATATTGATATTATATTGTGTGATACTATATTATATATACTACATGTTATTGGTAGATTATATTATGATAGTTTTCTAAAATAAAAACATAAAATTAATTATTTAAAGTAAATATAAATTGTTATTTCTAAAATTATTCCAAAATTGTTCTAAATTATATTTTTCAAACAATTCGTATAAATAAAAATGAGAAAAGTATAAGAAACATATTTGTTTTGAAATGAGTATTTGAAATATTTTCCTTTGTAGCAGTCGTACCAATGTAAAATCGGTTTGCCAACACTATCATCGACCTTTTTAATTTCCTCTGCTTTTTGGATAGCTCTTTGGGTATGTTATACTTGTGTAATTTTAGAGTGTAAAATCTGTAATTATCACTCGCAACTAATTGACATCTATATGAAAAAAGATTTTAAAATGTAAATTATATTTTTTCTGTATCGAACAATGAATATATTTTTGATTTTTTTTCAAATTTAGTTCTTTATAAAAATAAATTTTTTGAGGTTATGTTAATTAAATATTGGATTCTCTAGACAGGCTTTTTGAATAACATTCAATAAGTTATTTGTTTCATCAATCATTATCAATATTTTGTTATTGCAATGGTATTATTTTACAGTGATTAAGCCATGGGTCGAGTAATTCGTGCACAGCGTAAAGGAGCTGGATCTGTTTTCCGCTCCCATACCAAGAGGAGGAAGGGAGCACCAAAGCTTCGTTCATTGGATTTTTCTGAAAGACATGGATACATTAAGGGTGTAGTAAAGGTATTAAATTACTGTTTTTTATGCATTTATAGAGTGCATATTTTAGAATTGTTTTTATGTCCTTATATTAGCAAATGCTTTATTTTTCTAAGCTAATTCCTGACATATTACCTAATTAATTGTGAACTTCTTTTTTTGAAATTACAAGACTGTAAATTGAAAATGAACAAATTTGAAATATTACTATAAGGATAATGGTTAAATATCAAACCAAGAAGAGCAAGACAAGTGCTTGAATATTTTTATTTACAATATTTGTATAAAATTATAACATTTGCATTTAATCAATTAGTATTATGAAATAACATTTTAATCAATTGTTATAGAATTGATATAAGTATATTAATATAGTGCAAGTTATAATCATTATAAAGTTATAATATAGCTTATTTACAAATAATAGCATTCTTTGAGAAACCATAAACTAACTTATGTTTTAATAATACATTATATTGGATTAACTAATATTTGATTTTTCTTAGGAAATTATTCATGATCCTGGTAGAGGTGCCCCATTAGCTGTTGTACATTTCCGTGATCCATACAAATTTAAGACTCGAAAGGAGTTATTTATTGCACCAGAAGGCATGTACACTGGACAATTCTTATACTGTGGAAAAAAAGGTATTTTATTAGTTTATACACATCAGTTTTTTAAGTAAATTATTACAAAAAGCTAGTTTAAATATTATATAAGATTACAAAATAATTTGTTTTGATGTAGACTTAATTAATTAGTAAATTAATTAGTAAAAGATATTTTTTTTATATTAAATAATATATTAAATAAAATTGAAATTATTTCACAATAAATGAAAAGTTGTATACTGTATTTTATAACCTGAATTGTAGAAAATAATATTGTATATTATAAAAGAAGAAAAAGCAATTTTACAACAATATGAACATAAAATAAATTAAATAAACAATAAGAATTAATAAGATTTTAAGTTGTTAAGTTATAAAATTAATTAATAACAAGTTTTAATGTATGTAAATATTATTTATAGCTAATCTTCACATTGGCAATGTTATGCCTGTTGGGCAAATGCCTGAAGGTACAATTGTTTGTAATCTCGAGGAAAAGACTGGTGACAGGGGACGATTGGCTCGAGCATCTGGATTATACGCTACAGTAATTTCGCATAATCCTGACACAAAAAAAACTAGAGTAAAGCTACCTTCTGGAGCCAAAAAAGTAATTCCTTCTGCAAATAGAGGAATGGTTGGAATTGTTGCTGGTGGTGGACGTATTGACAAGCCAATTCTAAAGGCTGGACGTGCATACCATAAATTCAAGGTCAAGAGGAACTGCTGGCCAAAGGTAATGATTTTGTTATTTTATTAAGATTATTGTATGTTGAGTATCAATGATGGTTTAAGACATTTGAAAACCGAATTTATTTAGGTGGATAACATTTTACTGAGAGTATTTGCTAATTGAAATAAATGGAATGTGCAGATTAATATTGTATTTAAATAAAACGTTTAATTTTAATTTTAGGTTCGTGGTGTTGCTATGAATCCTGTTGAGCATCCTCATGGTGGTGGTAACCATCAACACATTGGTAAAGCTTCAACCGTTAAGAGAGGCACCAGCGCTGGTCGCAAGATTGGTCTTATTGCTGCCAGAAGAACTGGTAGAATTAGAGGAGGCAAGACAGACGCCAAGAAAGAAGATTAGATTAAACACTAATTTATTTCTGGTGTTTCTTATAATAAAATGGAAAACACTAAAAAATGTCTTATTTATTTTTTAATTTTAATTGTATGTACCTTATTAATATACTGTATAATAATACGATTCTGAAACTATTGATTTAATGTTAATCGAAAAATCTTGATCAATAAGCTTTATTTGAATTGTAGATTATTACCAAAGGTAATTTTAATGTTTTTTTGTAACGTAAAAAAAGTTTTCATAAGTTAAATTTTTTTCTGTTATTTCGATTGTTATATAAATTATATTTAATACAATTACTAAATTAAAGTTCATTAAATAATACAAACTAAAAAAATAAATTATGATAACAATTTATTATATTTTCTGATATTAAAAATATGAAGTTTATTCATATGTTATAATTTGAAATATTGACGATGAAAATTATTAATTAACAATATGATTTTTTTTATAAACAATATTTTTATAAGAAATAATTTTGTAAGAACCGTTTTTCAAACCGTTTACGATTTGCTCATTCATTCTAATTCGTTTCCCTGCATAATTTATATTTATGTGTATATATATATATATGTATATGTATGTGTATATATATATATATATATATGCATGTGTTTGTATGTATGAAATAAGCATGCGCGCATTTCAGTTTTCATCTGCGTTCCGATTCTGGTGATAAGTTTGCCTGTTTGCCTGTGTTGGAATTTGGAAAGTGGCACTTTAACAGTGAGCCTGCGAGGCGGTAGTAGGCAGGAGAGTTGATTGTGCGTACGTTAAATAGAAATTTATCAATCCATTCCGTGTTGGAAATTAAAAAGTAACACGTGAATAGTCTATCTGTATTATACGACTGTACGTAATTTAACGCAACGAATCACAAATTTCTCTTTTAGGTAATTATTAACATCAATCCCACATTTATTCTTTGTCTTTCCTCTCTCTCCTTATTCCCATCAAAGAAATGTTCTCATTTCGTACACCTATGCACGACTACACCATAGTGTTGGGGAGAAAGATAGAATTAGAACGCATAACGCCATCGATCGCGTCTCTATTCTATTTGGAAAATGATTTGCATGCTGTAGCGTTAAAAGTACATAAAAAGTAAAATTTTCGTGCGTGTTGTTTTGGTGCAATTTTCTATATGTAATTCACGTGCATTTGATGTTGTGGCTTGTTCGGTAAACGCAAGCACTCCAAAAAAAACGGGTAAGTGCAACAGCGATAGTAAAACGGAAGTTCCAAAGCGGCCATCTTACTGCTTACTCTTGTCGGTGGCTTCATCCGTGATACGTATTGTATTAGAGGGTATATCGGTTTAATGTGCGTGTAGCCTCGCAGTCTACACTGCACATACTCCACACAACTGGCTATGTAATATTGAATGCTCTTGAGTATTGGATATGTAAGAAGACGGCCATTCTTTTCCTGTTATCCGCCGTTGCACGACATGCAGGACGTGCACGCGCTGCATTTGTATTAATACATTAATTTTTTGTAATGAATCATTTTTACACCGTGCCTTAAATCTATTAGAATCATTTCCTTGTATTTTTATTTTGCATGAATTTGTGGTTATTTAAGCGAACTTCTTTAATATTCATGGTCGAGTTGGCAAATACTATATAGATCTATCTTTATCTAATATAATAAAGTTACACTGATAATTTTAGCATAATCTTTATCAAAGAACTTTTCCTTCAAATATACATCAATATTTTTCCTTTGCTCATACTTATCACTTATATACTGTAGTTTAGTGTGTGATTATAATGTTGCATTAGAGGCATTACAGGTGAAGGCTGGTAGAGGTAGATTGGGAAGTGGAGGGTGGAGTTAATGTAAAAGGGTTATGAGAGAGAGGGAGAGAGAGAGAGAGAGACTTCCTTTGTGTGCCAATGCTGTGGCTTTTAGGTGGATCTCCTCTACAAGAAACGGCATACGACGCGCGCGCGCACATTCGCGGAAGCGTGACCTTTCGACTTGGAATTTCCCCCTTCTTCTTATATTTAATACGCATGCGTTCCATAATACTGGGACACGCTTTGGAAAAGCGTTGATCGTTTTGTTCTTTTGTTGTAGTGCACATCTAAAAACTCCAAGAGACGGTATCAGGATCAAGTGCGTGCAGTTTTGTTACGTGTTTATCGTTGAAACCGTTACTTTTTTTACCATATATATATATATCAACGCCGAGCAAGAGGAACTTGTGATTCTACACAACTTACAGTGATCAATTAACAGACGTGAAGAATAGCGGAAGGTGTCAAGGAAATTTGGATTTAAAGCGAAAAGGAGACCATAATTTTGGTAATCTAGAGTAGAGTTCCTACGACAGCGCTACGTAATCTACGCACCGAGGCGGAGTAATATGAGTAATGCAGCTACCCAGAATGGATCAGGTCTAGAGCAGCGAGTAAGTCTGAACAGTTTTATCTATGCACGCTTTTATCTTACTAAGTTATATTTAATAATATTATACTGCTATGTACTGTGTGAATTGAGGTGTGATCGTTGAATTACCTTAGGTGGCGAACAGCCTTAGTTTTAATTTTAATTTATATTATATGATTAGGAAGGATTAGCGAAATGAGAGGATTTAAAAGAGAAAACTAAATTCTAAAACTATCTCTTTTTGTTAAGGGGAAAGAGTCTAATTAATAAGGTAAAAAAAATCTCAATTTATTTGAACAAACCAAAAGAAAGGCACATAATACACACTTGAACACTCGCGGTCCTCACTCTTTACGAAAAACAGACACTCGAATGCACGCTTAGAAAAATAATCCGCGCGAAGCCAGATGAATCAAGATAAACACGAAACGTAATAGACGCGAGCGAAATTTGTAACGCAGTTTTGGATTAGAAAAAAATCATGAATTGATGTTAACTACCTCCTTTGATCAGCCTGTGTGGGCAAAAGCCTTGTGGAAAGCAGTGCAAAGAACCAACTCTTAGTTGGTCTTCTGTCGAATAGTACGAACGCAATTTCTCTTCAATGCGAAATTGCGTCGTGAGGTCGTATAATATGTTGTCTCGTGTTGTATCACACGACAATGCTCGACTACTCGAGAAGCAATTCGAATTGTCGCGTAAAAAAATACAGTCTGCTTACTCCTGATGCTTACGCTCTCGCCGTGTCTCCACCCCTTTACCTCTTACCATACTGACAAATGTAATTACAACACAACGTGATATGCATAAAATCGACACACTAACTGCTAGAAAGCGCGGTCCTTCTTTCTCTCCTGTATTCTACACTCATAAAATTATACATACATATTTACAACGCCAAGAACGAATTGTGACGACGGAACATTGTGTGATAACTTCAGATTTTTTAATATTTATTTCCATTGAAGAAATGTGCGTAACATTTGTAACAGTGCAAAAAAATTTACATTAGCATACGGAATGAGCAGCCAGCGTTATAATTGCGTCATTTGATAAATAATTTTACGAGAGAAAGGGAGAGATTTCAATCCCAAATGGAATCGTTGCTTCTTTTTCAGGGGATAAGGTACTCTTTCCATTGATAATTCAGACTGAATTCCCATGATTCGCAATGGCTATATATATATATATATATATATATATATATATATATATATATATATATACATACCCATACAAAATCCGTGTAATTTCTTTTTAATTCCGTCGAAAGGCAGCAGAAGTTGTGACGTGTTGGCGCTACAATACTCTATTTTTCCTTTGTTCCCCCATTTATAATTCTTTGTGATCTTTACTCCCCGCCAAGTCAATTTCTCCGATCGAACGGGTATATATAAGTATATGATACTTGGTAATACATTGCCTTACAAAATACTATAAGCTCGCGAGTGGAACGCGACAGCAGGCAACAACCATTTGATGAAAATAATTTTATACCCTTCAATGAGTAGGTGAAAGTCTCGCGATTTTCATTTGCTGTATTATTTGGCAAAGCTGCAAAGTAGTTCTTTACGAAATATGAGAATTGTTTTGAGATGAATAGAATCCAGTTATTTATAAAAAGTCTTAACAGTTTAGAAATTATTAGAGATGTTTTTTTATTATAATATTCTTAATAGATAAATAATATTTGTTTAAATATTCATCATCTTGATTGTAAACGATTTATATTGATTAAATAAATAAATCAAACTAATTGAATAAATAAAATTAAAATTTTATATATATATATATATATATATATATATATATATATATATATATATTAATTTACTAAAATTAAAACTTTATTGGTTGAATAGTCTGCTGCTTCATTGATCATATATAGTATTATTTTTTCAATTTAATATTTAATATGACATAAAAGTAATTGAAGATAAAAATGAGGCTAAATTACATAGGATATTCAATTATTTTTAGTATTGTGTATTTTTGAAATTCATAGTTTTAGACTTAAGTAGATAATATATGTTGAATAAAAGTTATTGAATCAATAAAATAATAAATTTTATTTCTGCATATATAAAACACTGTAAATAAATCAAACTTTTATAATTTTTAAATAATTTATTATAATTCTATAGTTGCAATGGACATTTGAATATAAATTTGGGTCATTTTCATTGTTCCTTTCCTACTATTTTTGAAGTATTGTAACACTAAGATGGGTCAGATATTTGTTATCATTTGAGTAGATCTAGAAAATCAACCTTTTTTATAATGTATTTTTAAATATTTGTCAAACTCTTTTCGTTATTAACAATAGATTTTTATCTTACCATAGGTCAAATAAAAATTCAGAGTTTATAATTTGTAACTTTGAACTTGACTATGGAATAATAAAAAGCATTTTTGATTTGAGAGTCGTGTTATTAATATTAAACCTTCTCTCAGTGTTGAATGCAACAATTATTTCATTAAGTGAAAATTATTTAATTGTAACATATTTAATATAGTTTATTTATGAATATGAATAATCATTTTATAACGTAATTATAAATTTAGTAATAAAAATTATTTTATAGTTAGCTGGTCTGGACTTGCAGGACTCCCGCCAATCGAGCGGAGGTCGTTATATCCCACCGCATCTTCGCAACAAATCTGCTAGTAAATATATATTATGATAAGGATTGAATGTATGATGTGCAATAATATTGGATTTTACAGAATATTTATTTTAAATATTTCAAAAATAACTGAAAAATTTAATTTACAGCAATCAAAATTTCTTACTTTAATATATATTTCTTTTATTTTATCTTCTGTTATTTTAAAAATGAAAACAAAATCTATTAAATACAGATTGATATTTTGTAACATGTCAACTGTTATATGCTTTTGTTTTGCTTAATAAATAATAAGTTAAATGGGTATATATGTACATGCATGCAAGTTATATAAAAAATTCAATCCAAAATATATGCTTAAAAACTAATTCATAGCACGATCTTGCTATTTCTATCTTTAGGTAACTACAGCGAGTCTATAGATTCGTTTTCAGACAGCAATCAGGGCGGCGACCGTGCTCCTTCGTCGCAGTCATCCTCACGCTATTCCGACCGAGAGAGAGACCGCGATCGTCCATCGAGCAACGCGGGTTATCGCGATGCCCGCGGGCGTAACGATGCGGACTTCGGCAATTTTGGAGGGCGCAATCGCCGCCAGGAGAATGGCCGTGATTACCGCTATGAACGCGACCGTCCACCAGTTGGAAACGGTCGCTGGCAGGAAGAGCCGAGAACCGAACGCATGGGCAGCGGCGAAGGCAATTAGCTAACTAAAATAATTTTTGAAAATACATTTGATGTAAAAGATCTATTTTCTTATAAATGTATTTAATCAAATAGCTTCCCGTTTTGGCGAAGTCGATAGAAGAGGAGGTCGGGATCATAAAGATATTGACTGGACTATTCCAACCGCTAGAAATGAGAGATTGGAAAATGAGTTGTTTGGACAAAAGAGTACAGGAATCAATTTTAACAAATACGAGGATATCCCGGTTGAGGCATCGGGCGAGAATATACCAGCGCACATTACATCCGTACGTTTTTTATGTCATATTCAACTATTTTATTTTTTTTAAATAATTTATAATAAAAAACAATTTTTCAGTTTAAATGAAGGTTCAGATTTATCTCAGAAAAATACGATCGAATTTTTTCGTTATAAAAAAGCAATTTTTAGAAAACAATTTCTTTTAGATAATTGATACATTGTATTTTATGCTCTAATATATTTTTACCATTCTGTAGTTTAATGACATTAAGCTGACGGAGATAATAAAAAACAGCATTAGACTGGCCGGGTATGATACGCCAACTCCCGTACAGAAATATGCAATTCCGATTATCATCAATCATCGGGATGTGATGGCTTGTGCTCAGACAGGTTCTGGTAAAACTGCCGCTTTTCTAGTACCAATTCTCAATCAAATCTATGAACGCGGACAGCTGCCGATACCGCCCAGTTCTCGGCGCAAGCAGTATCCGTTGGGTTTGGTGCTGGCGCCCACCCGTGAATTGGCGACACAGATTTATGACGAAGCTCGTAAGTTCGCATACAGATCAAGAATGCGTCCAGCTGTTCTTTATGGAGGTTCTAGTGTCACTGATCAGTTGCGTGAAATAGACCGTGGGTGTCATTTGTTGGTCGCTACACCTGGGCGGTTGGTCGATTTTTTGAATAGAGGAAAAATTAGCCTGGTAAATTGTCAGTAAGTAGAAAAAATATATTTGTTATCAACGTCAATATATTTAATATAATAGTATAATGTATTTTTTTCACAGTTACCTTGTACTTGACGAAGCTGATCGGATGCTTGACATGGGTTTCGAACCTCAAATCCGATGTATTGTTGAGGAAAATGATATGCCTCGCACTGGAGAAAGACAGACGCTCATGTTTTCTGCAACCTTCCCAAAAGAAATTCAAATGTTAGCTAGAGATTTTTTAAGTAACTACATTTTCTTAGCCATTGGACGAGTTGGTTCAACCTCCGAAAATATTACCCAGGAAATTGTTTGGGTAGAGGAACACGAAAAGCGATCCTATCTTTTAGATTTGCTTTCTGTAAACAAGTCTAACGATCCAAGTAAGTTTTCTAAGTAAAATTAAAAATCATTAAATCACTTATTTTAGAAATGCAATATTTTTATAATTACCAAACCATGAGTAGATATATTATAATAATATATAATTAAAAAATATCAAATATAGAATAAAATTTTGCTTTCTTGTGTTTTCATCGAGCAGCGGAGTCTTTAACGTTAGTATTCGTTGAGACTAAGAAAGGAGCTGATCAGTTGGAAGAGTTCTTAGTTCGCCAACACTTTCCTGTCACAAGTATTCATGGTGACAGAAGTCAGCACGAGCGCGAGGATGCATTGCGTCGTTTTCGACATGGGCATACACCTATTTTAGTAGCTACAGCTGTTGCTGCTCGTGGTCTAGACATTCCGCACGTTAAACATGTTATAAATTTCGATCTTCCCGGAGATGTCGAAGAGTATGTCCATCGTATTGGTCGTACCGGACGTATGGGGAATCTTGGTAAGAATAGTAATATTTTATTTCCTTCCTTTAATATAATTAACTATTTTTATTCTTTGAATACGTGGATTTTGTTGATATTTTTATAACTTCTTGGTTGAATACTATAATTACGTATTAATAATAAACTTAATTTTTGAGCACATACTAATCTTTTAGAAAATAATTAACGATAATTAATTTCTTAATTTAATATTTATACATTGACAGGTTTGGCAACATCGTTCTTTAACAGCAAAAACTCAAATTTAGTGCGCGATTTAGTGGCCTTACTTATTGAAGCAAATCAACAATTGCCTCCTTGGTTAGATGATATGTACTCTGATGCTAGACACGGTGGAGGAAGTAGTAGAAGACCACCAAAGAGTAATAGATTCAGTGGTTTTGGAGCTAGAGATTATCGTCAGTCCAGCGGAGGAGGACCGCCTGGTCGAGGCAACGGGCCTTCTAGATCAGGCTATGGAGGTAATAATTATAGGCTTAAAGAATATAATTATGAATAGAAACAAGTTCAAATAATTTATAATCAATTATGTGCGTGTGTATGTTATTTTGTAAATACTTTTTTTTGTATTCATTAATATCATTAAATTTTGGTTAGTAATTGGCTAAGGCAAGGCACCACTTTGTTTACTACGTTAGAAGCTGAACTTTATTTTCTGAGTTAACGTTGTAGAATTGTCAGAGTTCGATTTCTGATAAGCGAATTTTTTAGAAATAATATCTTTACTAATAAATGTTTGATCTATTTTTTATTAACTGAAGTTGAGATAAGACAATATCTAGCAGTTATCTATTGTATTAATTTACTTATTTATTTATTTATTATTTTTTTATTCATAACGGTAGTATTTATTGTGTTCATAATGATTTTTAAATCTATTTGAAGGTGCTTCTAAGTGAGTAAAAAAACTATGGAAGTTCATGAAAAATTGTTGAGTACATAACGCTTATATAGTAATGTTTTGAGGTGTAAAAATTTAAATTATAGCTTAATGAGTTTTTCATGAATATTCATTTTTTTAATATCAAAGTGGAAAATAAATATCTATACAACTTATAATGTTCACATACGCACTCACATTACATATGGCAAGGCCGTGCTTTCAGATATCTATTCATTCTAAAGTGAGAGTCCAATTTTCTGTCTCTGGTGTACGTTGCGGCCAATTCACAAACAACGTATTTTTAACTTTTAGGCATATATTTTAATAGTTTTTTTATACAATTTCTAAAATAATATGAGTTTAAGTATGAAAAACTTTCTTGCGGCGGGTCCTTTATTGATGGATTGAAATATTGGAACCTCTTTAAATTTTTGTTTAGTATTTATATAATGAACATATCAAATTGGAAGCAATGAAGTGCTTGCTTTCACCATAGCAAGCAACAGGCAGCAGCAAAAGTAAAAGTTTTAAGCCTTATACAAATATGTATAAATAGCAACACTATATTAAATTATATTTATTTGTGCATCTGTTAGTACCGAATAGTATTGTATTGTTCTTATAGATTTTTGAACGCGTATGAACGTATAAAATGATTGAATTTTGGAAAATAATATCAAGGAGCGCGGTCGCGCTCCGAAGGCAAGTATTTGTACTACAGCTTCAAACGATCATGATATTTTTGATATTGTTTGATTAAATTTTCAAAGAATTATTTTGTCAATATTAGACCATTATATTACTTATAATTATGCTTAATAGAAAGATCTTTCGTTATACTACGATTCAAAAAAAGTATTATGTAAAAAACTTTTATTATTTTGCAGTAAATGTTTTTTAAGTGACCCGATAGTGCCACGAAGGCGAGTTTGTGTGCGTGCGCGCGCGCGTGTGTGTGTGTGTCTACATACTCGGCTTCTACAGTTCATAATATCGTGTTCAGGCGGTAAAAACAGATATCCACGTATATAGGGACAACTTCCATGGGGAGTTGAGTGTTCACATAGTAAAAACATGTCCAAACGCCTCCAGACAACTTTTGCCGGGAGTTTTGTGTTCGCATCGTAGAAACAGATGTCCAGGTTTCTCGGGACTACTTCTATGGGGAGTTTCTTGTTCGAACGGTAGAATATAATGTCCAGGTGTGTAGAGTTGACCTTCACGGAGACTTTCCTGTTTGGACAGTAGAAACAGATGTACATGTGTTTCGGGACGATTTTCACGGGGAATTTTGGTGTTCGTACGGTAGAAATCAATGTGCAGGTGTGTCGAGACGACTTCCATGCGGAGTTTTGCATTCGCATGGTATAAACCAATGTCCAAGTGTTTCGGATATTATTCTTTGATATATTAAATGGCGAGATTTTCAAATGTAATTATGCTGTCAATATTTTTTTATTTATTTAAGCTTACCTAGGCCCTTTTTAGGCCCCTACAGCTAATTGCATCAATATTAAACCATTATTCTATATATGCTTGATAGGAAGCTATTCCATTAAACTACGTTTCAAAAAAAGTTTTATACAAAAATCTTTTATTATATTAAAGTTATTATGCAGTGAATTTCTTTTATACCCCGTTTTTGTCATATTTCTAGTTATTTAATTTTGTTCATCTGGTGAATATGTACTATATTTGCGTAATATGCAGCTGTAATTAGGTATGGTAAAACCATATGTAGAAACTATACGTGAAAATGTTGTAAATTATAGAAACCTAAGAAAAGAAAACTGACAACACAAAAACAAGAGTATAAACAAAAATGTAAGCGTCGCCAAAATGTGAGATAAAATTTCTCTTGACAAGGTTAAAGTGGAAAATTCTGAATTAACTGACTCCTATTAAACATTATCGAAATCTTATATTTATTTTAAAATTATATCTTCATTTGATTGAAAGAAAATATAGAACTTTCATATTACGGAAAATAAAAATTTTGGATTGTTTATTGTTAAACTGTATTTACATATTTACATTATTTCAGTCAAATGTATGTTTATAATAATTGTTGCACACAAGTACATGTCAAAATAATTTTAAATGATATTTTCATAGTACTGTATTTATACATTATAAATAAGTGAATACATAGGCACACTTTTAATAAGCAACTTCTTAAATCAATAATAATAAGTAATAATTTTGAAACTTTCTCGAATTGATACTGACTATGCAAACATGAATTTCAATACTTTATTTTGTTTAATGAAAAATAATGGGATACAATTCTAATGTGTCATTTTATTTTGAAGAAATCTATATATATTTACTTTTTTCTGTTATTTAATTAATAAAATAAACTTTCGACAAAATCTGTTAAGCCAATCTAAAATCTGAAACTTTCAGAAATTGCTACCCATACGTATTTAAATATGACTATGTAAAAATTGATTTCAATATTTTCTTTTTTTTAAATGAGAAATAATTGAATATAATCCTGAAATATCTCATTTTATTACTATCTTAGGATATAAATTTTTTTTTAAGAATGAAGAATATTTACCTATGACTGAAGTCTAATTAGGAACAAATATTATTTATATAAATGCAATACATTACAAAGAAGTTTTAAATGATTAGGAAGTCCGATACGTCATACTTGCCTTATTTTATACTTTTGTATAAAGTAATTTTAAATTGAACATTCTAAGTTTTTCTTGTTTTTCCCTGTTGCAGGTAGTTACGGAGGTGGTGGTTATGGTGGAAACTACAATTCCAGTAACAATGGCAGTGGTAATGGCGAACAATCTGATTGGTGGAGCACACAGTAAAAGGACACAGTCATGTCGTCGTTACCGTACTACCATTATTAATACTACTATACATGCAAATTCAAATATATGTAAGAAAGTCACGCAAGACAAATATAAAACGACACAAGTACGAATCATTAAGTGGACATGCGCGATGGCACTTAAAAGATAGAAAAGAAATGAAATTATGAACCGTATATTAGTACACATACACTTAAACATAAATGTGCGCGTTTGCTCACCTGTATGCGCGCGCTTACATATACTTTCACAATCTAATATACATAGCCACACGCAGATCATTTAAAAACTAAAAAACACGCGCGCGTAAGGCAGTAGACAAACATAACGAGACATTTTTAAGTAGTATCTCACTATTAAAGCTGCCAGTAATTCACTACTGATATGTGATCAGGATAGTGTAAAAATAACATGATTACTGTAGCTTGGAGTTCATCAAAAATAAAAGAAGATGAACAATGATAAAAATCGCAGGTGAGATCAACCGAGCGATTAATTTCGCGCGAAAAAGCGTTTGACCCTCATCCGAAAAGCGTCTCGCTGCGCCAACTAAGCGCACGTGTTAGTAGAATCATTACTTATTAATTAAATAAAACTTAAATGAACGTCGCTACTCAATGTTCTGATATACAAAAGATAAGGAAGAATTATGAGATAAAGGCGACTACAAGTAAAATTGCATTTCTTTAGCGGAATTTTTCAAATTGTCAACACTCGTGTCGAAATGATTATTTGCGATAATACGGCTCGTTGTGACTTTTCTCCAACTAAAAATTTTTGCGCTCTACATTGCGCTCTATATACGTTTTAAGAAAACAAATAATATTATTCTTTAATTTATATATTTCAAAATCGACGAATGGTACTTTTGTCCTTTGCCGTCCCTTAAATACAAGACAAAGGTGAAAAAAAAATAAAGATACAAGTAATAATAACACTTTAAATTCCATCAGGATCTTTTAAGTCGAGAGATGTGCATACAATAAAAGAAAACAATTATACAGTAAAAATGCGCGCGTCTTCATAAGAAAGGAAATAAAAATTCAGAATATCGTAGACTTAGAGAGAAATAGAAGCAGTATCTTTTTGCTTCCTTTTTTCTCCCTCTTTTACTATTATTACTAATAATATTAAGATTATAAATATTTTTTTTCATAAGCAACGAGCGTCTGATTTATGTGTCCAGCTTAATATCGGTTTTCACGCGAGACGAAAGATCTCATACTTAAAAAAAATTCACGGGAAAAAGAATACACGAATTTTAAAAGCGTAATGAATTTATCGATTAATTGTGTGATTTGATCATCTCATATATATATATATATATATATATATATATATATATATATATATATATATATATATATACGTGTGAAATTACCGTTTGTAGCTGGAATACTCACATGTACACATTTGTAAAAAAAAATTGTGTACTGTGACCAGCACATTGCTTTTGGTTTGTTCTAAGAGAAGAGCGCGTTTAATGTAGCGAACAAAAACGAGAGATAAATAAAAGCAAAGGTTGCAGTTACAGGAGCAGCTTAAGTGAGGGGAAGGGCAATGAACGTGTGAATTGGATGATGTGAGAATTCAGTGAATGAGTATGAATGTGTGTAACGCGCGATTAATAACTTTCTACGGTTCGTCGCAAATTAAAAAAATAACCCCATGTGAAGCCGTCGAGCATTCGCATTACATTTTTTGTAACTGTATTTAAAAAAACACAGTATGAAGTGTGCTATACATATTATAAATAACGTTAAAGTTAATAATCATAATGTTAACGTACCGTAAAAGTAATTAAAAGAACAACAAAATAATTAAATAAAAGAAAATAAAAGACGACTGTGATATTAAACGATCTTGACATTCGATTTATGCGTTTCGAATTGCTTTTTTTTCAAAAGGATACGATATAATATGACGAGCAGGAAAATAAAGAAAAGAAAAGAAAAGAAAAACACTGTCAGAATGTCTTTGCTATTCGAAACACACAGGTATAAAAGAGTAAAAGAAGTTTCGCGTCGTTCTCTATAAAAAACAAGAAAAGAAAAAATTAATAATAATAAATTAATGGAAGTTGAAAAAACAATAAATAAAATAAACCGGGTGTGTTAGAACCAATTGTAAAGAAATATAGAAATAACTAAACGGGGCTGTGCTGTCCGATATTGTCAGGGAGGGCCGAATGTTTATTCTATGACAGCAGTATTTAAACGAATGAAAACTTCAAGGAAAGGTGTCGAAAGAGAGAGAGAAAGAAAGAGGGAAAGATTAAGAGACTGTAAACGAAAAGATAATGCCTGTAATCTATTTAAGTAAACACGTAATTCGATCTGTAGTTTATTGTAAATAAATGAAAAATTAATTTAATTAAATTTTGCAATTACGAAAATACCAAATTATTTATAATTGGTTTTATTGTTGCTTTTGATAAATACAAGTAACAGTAACAGAACAATATACTTTACTATCATTAAAATGTGTATTTGAGCTTTGCCAATATATTGTACTATTTCTATAAATAATATTATCACATGCATTTTTAGGTTAAAACATTTAAATTACACAATTTATTTTTCTACTATGTAATTAAAAATAAAAGTAAAGAGTAACATATCTCTGGAAGACCAGTAGGATTAAAAGTGATTTGTACTAGTCTTTGCAGAGATGCAAAAAAAATTTATTATTCAGGGTCAGTGCAAGATTACGCTCAACATATACACTTTTGCCAAGTATATATTCGCGCTTTAGCGTATTTTAGTACTTCCAATTAAGTGCAAGTTCTGCCAAGTCGAAATAAAAATAAAAGAAAAGACTGATTTCTCTCTTTATCTTTCTCTCTCACATTCACATAAAGAAACCAAACTGCGTTGACAAATTCTTCAACGTTTTCATCCCAAGGATGAACACAGAGAGAGAGTGAGAGTACAAAAATTTGTTAAATTACGCATAGAGGAAATAGAGAAGTGAGAAGAACGGAGATTATATGTTGAAAAATTAAAGGGGAAACTATCAGCGCAGGTCACGGCGCGTTCGTGGACCAAAATTGGTGAAAAGTGATTTAATAAGTATAATGATCCCATCGGTGATATATTATGGTTCACCTTTGTTTTTACTAAGTTTTTTCTTTTATGGGAAATCGAATAAAATAGTTTTGGGTATAGCGTTTACCACTTTTAACGGCCGCGTTTATTATATACAAACTTACCAGAGTTTTACAATTTACTGAGAGGTGTAAAAATAAAACAATTATCTATATGCTAATTAACAGCTAATTTTATATAAAATCATCCATTTAATTCATAATTAGTGTGTATATATACATGTATATACATGTGTATATATATATATATATATATATATATATATATATATATATATATATAATATGTATGTATATATGATTCTTTTTTTTTTAATTGTTTAGTTGCAAAAATTAAATACACATTAGATATTAATGATAAATTTTGGTGGAATCTTGTGGAGCTTATTTTTGTTTGACTTCATATACGGTTTTTCACTTTTCCTTTCTTTTTTTTTTCTTAATTATGCAATAATTCGTCATCATACGAAATAATCCAATATGCAGACGTTTCAGCACATCTCTAGAAAAATACTTTTCTTTTTCTTTAATTGGTTATATTTAGACATTTTTTACATTAATTCTTGTCAGCGGAAATCAAATTCAAAGATCCTTATACCTTTGCGTGAACATTGTTGATAAGAACTAATGAAAAATGTTAGTATCTTTTTGGAAGAAAAATAATGATATAAAATTATATTCCAGTGAGTAGAAAGAAAGAGGAGATTCGAAAGAATATATATAGTGTTAACTAATTATTTGCTGATTCCACTATCATATGGAGTAACAACTAATTACAAAGAGAAATCCTAGCTTCTCATTATCGCTCGATTGATTATTATAATGATAACATTTTTTTTCTCTGCCGAAGTTTTTTTTTCCATATCTCGGCTTAAGGAGCTCGTTGTTCATCATAAATAAAAGACTCAAGTGCATAATCGTGTGTATATATGTAGGATCACTCTTTTTCTGTGAAGCAATAGACGAATTAATTTAAAAAATCACTAAGATTATAGAAGGAAAACGGAAAGACGAAAATAAAAATGGATGAAAGAAATGCTTTAACGAAGGTGAATTTGAGAAAACTGCCTTTGAACAATTGTGTTTTTTCTATAACAATATTTTCGGGATTCACGTATTTTTTTATAGCTATAAAGTCAAAGGTAAGGTGATAAAGGATTTGTTGAATAAAAAGACTAAGAAGAAATGCGCTATGTGAGCGATGCCTTTTCTTGGCAAGTATTATAAAAATAATGAAAAGCATGACTTTTAGTGAATTGAAAAGAAAAAGTTAGCATGTTTAAACTAATTGACGATCATTTTTCTCCTTTTTTATTTATATAGTAACTTAACGTACCTAAATAATAATAAATAATAATTCGATGTTTCTCAAATGTGCGTTGTCCTTGTTAATTTTTCTTCTTGTAAAATACTATAATATAATATTAATATACGCGTCTCTACTTTTCTTACGCTCGAACGTGCAGTTAGACACGATCGCTACTTAATATTGATTCAATTTTGGTTTTCGTTGCGTTTAGTCCTCCGAGAGTATAAAATCGGACGCGAGCAGTCTCACGTTATATTGCGATAACAAAATGTCGACGGTCTCATATTGTAATGAAGCAATGGGTGGATGGGCCGGACAGATTTTCTTCGGTGCATGCATGCGTTGCAACATAAACAGATTTAAAAAGAGATGATAATCATTGTAAGGTCGATAAAGGAGATAAAGGTTGGGGTCGATTGCGTGGGCCTTCTTCTCGCTTAAGTATAGTTAAACGATAAATAAAAATTTATACTTTGGCGGTATTGGAGGGCGAAAAATTTAGAGAGAATGAGAGAGCGAGAGAGAGAGAGAGAGAGAGAGAGAGAGAGAGAGAGAGAGAGAGAGAGAGAGAGAGAGAGAATTTAAAACAAAAAATCAAGTTACGCGATGAGGTTGTATTTGTGACAAACAAGTAAATGTGTGTGTGAATAAGTGCGTGTGTGTTATTTGGAAAGAAAGTAAAATTCGGGGGGAGGGTATTAAAAATCAGCTTATTTTGTTGTAAATTTAAATAGAAGGAAGAACAAAATGTTGACTGTGACTGCAATCATTATGGATTGAAAAGATACCAGAAATACTGAGGGATTAGGAAAAGGAGCACATTAAAGAGTATCATTTGCATGACAAATAAATGCGGCGTGCGAGGAAAATTTGCTTTTTTCATGTCAAGGTAGTAATTGATCAAGTAATTGATGGCTGCTTGCAAATATTAAATACAACTTTTGTATGTAAAACTCGGCATAAAATGATTTGAAAACTATCAACAAGTTTTCTTTAGTTTCTTTAATCAGCGACTTTCAAAATATTTCGAATTATTAATACTTACGTGATTGTGAATGATTTTTTTGTTCACGCGTTTAATGCAAGTGAAATGAAAAGAAAATAATTTAAGACTGGCAAACCAGTTACTGTATTGGTAGAAAAATATTGAGAACAAATCGAGCGAGCGAGAAATAGTGCGAAAAATAAAAAAGTCGCCTTGACGCGAGAATGATAAAAATATGTTATTTATTTGTGCCTCAATATCATTCATAAAAAATGCAAAAACTTTGCTGCCCGTAAGCTATTGTTTGTTACATTGAAAATTAAAAATTGTACTTATGTCTACTATTCTGAATGAAATTAATAAATATTTTTATCGGTCTTACAGTATAATATTTTGTACTATAAAATATTATATTAATATAATAACAGTCAGACTATCTTTGTTTATAATATAATTACCCTCGAACAATCTGAAATAGAAATTACTACTAAAAATAATAAAGAGGATGAAAATAAATTGTATTCTAAGATAGAAAACGGCAACTTGACTGTCCTCACCACCTTAAATTTAAATTTACCTCAATTTTCCGACGTTTCGAACCGCAACGGTTCATGTTCAAAGAATTGATTAAAATGAAATTCTAGCATGCTACTATATATACCCTATCCACTAAATTAATTTATGTAATATTTATAAAACCCCCAACACTCTTGGTCTGAAATATAAAACAAAATTTTTATATTAATAAAGAATGATAAGTGCTGTCCCATTTACTTGATTCCAAAATTAAATATATATACATGATGACCGAACTTAGTTGGCCAGAAACAGCTACTACTGCTATTGCAGCTGGAATCCAGTCTTGGTTTAAGAGGTTCGGTTTATGATCACCTCTATACTCATAATAGCTGTAGTGCCACGCTGGACGATTTAAAGCTTTGCTTGGAATATTACCAAGCCCTCGCGATACAATTGATAAATGTTCCCACCAACGGGAACATTACAAAACTCGTAGATACTGGAGAATATATGTAATGTTGAAAATCCTATTGATCGAGTAGTAACGGTTAAAGTTATGGTCTTAATGGTATTTGGCGCTTCTTAGCGTTACATAACATTAAGTCGATCCTTAAATCCAGGATACAGACTTTTCTGCATTTGTTCGCTGAATGCTGCTTCGCCTTCATTATTTTTTTTTTTTTATACGGTGAGCTTCGATCAGATTCTGTTAATAACATTTTCTGGATCGACTAAATTTAGCTTTGGACTGACGATCTCGTGAACATTTCGTAAGCCTTGTCAATGTCAGGCTTGTTTGGATAGTGTGATCTACCTTCTTCAGGCACTAATTTATGTGTAATATAAATTCTAATGCTTTCGCATTACGTCCAATTTTTTTACAAGGAACTATGTATAACTGCCATGATTAAACTATATTTTCTTAGATGTTTTTCAAATATAGAATGATTAATCTTTCGTGAGATTTTATTGAAAGTGTGAAAGCTAGGCTGATAGCAGTAATTTCTATTTCAGGTTCTTGGAAGGTTATTATAAACAAGGACAGTCTGACTGTCATTATATTAGTATAATATTTTTTAGTATAAAGATTGTAGGACTGATAAAAATGTTTATGAATTTATTATTTGTTACCATATAAATGAAATAAATATTCCTCATTTATGGTATTTACAAAATAAGATATTTGGAACTGTCAACATGGTTTACACTGTGCAATGTCAGTTTTTTTAGTAACACATGTTTAATTTCTTCAATTATACGAAGTTTTATTGCATTAAATTACACAAATTAAGTTTTGTCTAATTTACCAACTATTAAGTATATTGTTTTATTAAATTTTCATAATAACCTATTGCTTTTTATAATTACATTATTCAATTTTTAAATCAAGTTCTGACTAATGAGAATCAGTATAATCATTGTAAAAAAAAATCATGTTAATAATAACGATTGAATGTTTTTTTTTTTTTTTTAATCGAAGAAAGGTAACATTGTGCATAACTTGAAGATGTCTGTGAAATTCTTTACATTCAAATTTGCTTTTGTCCTTTTCGCGTCGAGCCTGTAGGCCAGCTCTTGTACGCTCGCTGAATATTAAAAAAAAAAAACAAACAAAACAAAAGAAAACAAAAATATAAATAAATTAAATAATTTTCGAAAGGAAGGTTGACTGCGAATAAAGCAACAATAATGCCTCGTGCGTACGAAAAAATACGAGGATGTGGGGGGAGGGGGGTATTTAGGAGGGACGAAGAGAAGTGCTTTTTAAAGTAGAACGAAGACGTACCATTCTGTCGGTCTTTTACTAGTAATTAAATACACTCTACGTTAGTTGACAGGACGTGAAGTATACAAAAATTAAGAAGATAAAAAAATAGATGAATCTACAAACCGCTGTACGCCGTATATTAAAATGAAAATAAAAACAGGTATCTCGACAAATGATGCCGATTATGGCTTTCAGCAAAAAATATTCTTTAGTATTTGTATTTTTAACCACTTAAAAATTATAACCCATTTTCCCTTTTTATATTAATCCTAGTAAAAAATATTTTAAAAGATCGACTTATTAATCATTAATTCAGTACCATATAAGTAAAAAAAAGTTTTTCAATAGAAAGAATTGGTTAATTGATTATATTCTTATATTAATTACTCATTGATTAAAAAATTAGTGACTGTTAATCTGTTAATAAGTCGAAATAACACAAAGTATGATTTTTCTTAAAAGTGGATTAAGCGTTGAGTACTGCATTATAAGCGGGTGCTGATGCTGTCCATTTAAGTTCTTTGTCCACACATTTGCATTTAAGTAAGTGTGATATAATTGCTGTTTGCATGTATTTTTTTAGTCTGATGATTAATATAATTTTTTATTATATCATTTAATTTTATTCTGAATGTTTTACTAATGTTAAATATACATATTGTAATAAAATCAAGATGTGCTTATCGGTATATAATCATAAATTTTATTTTAGATTCTGTCAGTTTTATTTTCTTTGAATTATTAAGTAAATAATTATTTTCCTTTGATACATCTCCACAAAGCAAACTATAAAATATTATTAATAAATATTTATAAATAATAATAAATAATTATTATTTATTTATTTATTTTCAACTAGCGTTATTTTAAATAACGATCAATGAAGCAGTTTATTCTATGCATATTACTTTACAATTATGGCAAGCTTTATAAAAGTCAATTGAAAAATAAAATTGAAAGCATGCTGTGACAGAGGCATAGAGAATTATCTTGTATATAGAAATCATCAAATATTTGTTAACGAAGCCTAAAATTAATTAAACCATGTGTGATTATTACAATCAAAAATATCATATTTGGAGAAATTTAAAAAAAAACATATTCAGTAATTTAAATCATAACTGACCATTAACGCAAGCCCAAGTTTTTAAAAGTTGAGTTATGGTCAGTACTCTGGTACCATTTCTTAAAACTGGATCATCTGTAAACAAAATAACGGTACACTTAGAAACTTTAGTAATTCGTTCTGAATCGAAAACTTTTTTCACAGGAATCGTGGAGCTATATAAAATTTACCTTTTTATTTTTTCAAAACTGCATGTTAAATTGTATTTTAGTAAGTTTGTAAACATTAGACAAATGATGCTTCAAGAAGGCTGTTACAATACAGAGCTACTTCCTGCGTTAATGTTTGATTAGTCAGACAATATATGTATATCTTGTATACAGGTATGTACAACAAAGTAATCAGTTGTTTAATTACCATTTTACACCTGTGAATCTAAGCTACTAGTTTTGAAAAGTCAACAAGGATGAATATTTATAGGTCTATAATTTGATTTTTGATACAAATAATTCAAAAATTTTAAAGGGCATTTTCATAGAAAGAATAATCTTGAGAAAATTGAAAATTGATAATTAAAAATTAATGACTGACTACTCAAAAATATTTTATATTATATTTTTTCAGTAATTGCATTGTCTGAGGTTTTATTAAAATATTATTTATAATGTTATACTAAAAAATGTGTATATACATTGACAATAAAAATGTATTCACATTAAAAATCATTTATGTTTAGAATATTGCTGCCTCAGACATGTGAACTGTTAGAATCTGTTCTATTACAAACCAAAATTTGTAATAAGTAAAATGTTAATAAACATGTTAATAAAATTTATTTCGTGTTAGACAATCAATTAAACAAATTTCGTGCCGGTTTGATTATGGTTTTACAATCGAAAATCATGAAAGTTCTGTATGTTTACTAAAAAAACGGATAGGCAAATAGTTATCAACTTCTAGATGTTAATAATTTGCCCGAATGTTAAAAAAAGGTAACACTTCATCCGGATGCTTAAGAAATTTTTATTTTATGTATCTCATGTATACAGTTTGATTTTATAAAAGAAAAATATAAACAATTATTTAAGATTTTCTAATTATTTTGTTATTAAATGAAAATAAACAACAATAATATTTATTTTCTTATCAAAAACAAAAAATAAAAGATTTTTAAAATAATAAATTAAGAAGATTTAGAATTTTAATAAAAACATTTTACAAAATCCATTATTCTCAAGACAAAAAATTCTAAGTTCAAAATTTCTTGTAAAATATTCATAGTAAAAGTAATAAATAAATATTTATTTGCTATTGCATCAAATAAAAATAAATTATTTACATGAATTAAATAATATAAGCAAGTTTCTAAATTTGTTTGTAAAAATAGAAAAGCAAAAAATATGAATTTTTAACAATGAAAATGCATGTAACTCATAAATAATGTTTAAGTTGAAAATTGGAATTAAAATTTCAAATTATGTTATTTTTTCCAGTTATTTACTTCTAAAATACTTAATAGTTAATAACTATTATAGGGCATACAAAGACATTTATTTCATATTTTATCAATGATTGCCTTATTTTATTTTGAATAATTAACTTTATTTATTGAAACAATAATTTAAAAAATGTATTCGTAGATTTTTTAATTTTTTAGGAAAAATTTATAAAATTTAAATACCTAAATTGTTGATTACAAGCGCGTGGGGGTGTACTACAAGCGTGCCACCCTAACACAGACTATTAAGGTATAGAATGTGTATTTAGTATATAATTATTGTAGATGACAGCTTATTGCGTTAATAATATGTTTTTAATATGCATCTTTTTTATATGAAGTTTAGTATTTTAATAACTCAAATACCGAGGGTATTACAGAATTTAATCATAATTAAATAAATTTAGTTTTTAACAAGCATCCAAATTGTAATAGCATTTGCAACTATAAATAAACATAGACCTTGAATTAGTGTTTTTATAGTAAATGTAGTATACCTAGATATCTATAGAAATATTAAAATGAAGCAACAATTAAGACTCGGAACAACTTTATTAAATTATGTAACGATCTTCGAGATTCATAAACGCCGCTCTTCACGTCATAATTTGTAGTTATTGTAAGGCGAACTTACCCGCCCGAAGAACCCACGCAAAAAGCCAGCTGGTTAGACTCGACTCGCCGCTGGTGATATGCGTTGGACCAATCGCGTAAGACCACGATCACGATGGCGCGTTACGATTTCCTTGGGCAGTTTTACGACAACGTCGAGTCAAGACAGTTAGGTAGACGATTGACACGACGGCGACGGTGTTTTGTGCACAAATTGGGGGAAAACGAGTGCCATTTGCTCTTTGCCTAATTAAAGGCGCGACGCGAATGCCGCTCACAAGTTTTCTGCTCTCCTGGCACGCTCGAGTGGTTTGACAAAGTAATCCACGGAGAGATAGGTATAGTGAGAACAGCAAAGTCGAATTTCACGGTTATCTCGTCGTCATGAATTGTTATGGATTGTTGCTAGTTTTGCTGAATTTGAGTTATGACGGTAGGTTTTCCATTCACCTTGATTTAATTCATTTAATGGCTTTTAGTCAAAGCGTATCTGGGAATGATGTTCTTAAGAGATTCTTAAATAATCTAAAATCCATTGAAATGAAACCGTATTCTAACCTGTATTGTAGTGATCGCGGATGCATCTTTGGGATTGGATAAGCTTTTGGAGCACGGTACAAGTTTCTTATCAGCTGGCCGATATCAAGATGCATTATCTTATTTTCATCAAGCTGTTGGTATGTTTAGCAAAGTGACAACATTATATTAATCGTATTAATGACAACTCTTGTAATACCAACTCCTTTCACTTTTAGAGGTTGATCCCAATAATTATATAGCATATTACAAGAGAGGAACAGTTTATTTAGCCTTAGGCAAAGCGAAACAAGCTGTACTAGATTTTGATGTAGTATTAAAATTAAAACCAGATTTTACTGCTGTGAGAATTCAACGTAGCAGTGTACACCTTAAGCACGGAGATCTTAATTTGGCTGAAGTAGATTTGACAAATATTGTAAGTATATTTATCAATATTAGAACTGTTTAGAACTTATACTTTTGTGAAGATTAAATAGACCACTGGTATATTAATAATTAAAAAAATGAAATCTTATAATATTTTAAATCGACTTAGAAAATAGTATGGTAAAACAAATTAACTTAATTCTAGCTTACCACGTATCCTGATAATGAAGACGCTATTAATGGTATTAATAGAATAAGGGTAGCTAGAGAACAAATTGAATCTGCTGAAACATTATATGAACAGGGAGACTATTATGCAGCTATTAATGCTCTAACTTATGCTATCGAGATCTGTTCATGGTCAGCTCATCTTAGAAAATTAAGATCAAAATGTCGTTTACAATTAGGAGACTATGCTGGTGCAGTATCAGATATTAGATCAACAACAAAACTTACATCAGACAATACGGAAGGTTTCTATGAACTTGCAACTCTTCTATATCAACTTGGTCAAGTTCAAGATTCTTTAAAGTAAGTTTAATATTTTGTATAATTTGGAATAATGAATGAATATATTAATAATTAATTTATTAATTAAATAATTGAATATTTTAGAGAAATTAGAGAATGCCTAAAGTTGGATCCTGAACACCATGAATGTTTTCCATTTTATAAAAAAATCAAAAAGATAGCAAAATTTATAGAAGATGCAGAAAAGTTTTCAGAATCAAATGATGCGGATAGTTGTATTGATAAAGCAAATCGCGTTCTTAAACAAGAAACATCTGTAGAAAATGTTAGGCTAACTGCACTACGATTGCTTTGTAAGTGCCATACTACTAAGTCAGATCCTGATCTTGCAATCAAAAATTGTCAAGCTGTGCTAAATATACAGCGAGATACCGAAACTTTATGTGATAGTGCTGAAGCATATTTAACAGCAGACCAATTTGATGATGGTGAGTACTCATTCATTACCATGGAAATTTGAAATCAACTTTTTCATATGGAGTATCTAATATAGCAAACGCAAGATAAATTACTTTTAAATTTAGAATATTTAGTAATATAATATAATTTATTCGATTGATAGCTTAAAAAAATGATATCACAAAGATTTCTATGAATTATATAGTAATATAAAATTAGTTTTAATTTTTTGATTTAAATTTAACATTACTTTAAACTAAAAGCTGCTTTTAAATTTATGAGTAGTTTGAATTTAAATTTTATATATAAGAACAATATTGAACTATAGAATAGTTTTATAATTTTTGAACAATTTTTTAAATAACTTGATACTGAACTTATAGACTATTATAAATTTCACATAAGCACAATTAAAGTATTTTAAATTTGGCAATAATAAATATAATTATTGTAAAAGTTGAATCTTTCAAGTAAATAATATATGTAATTAATTCTTAATGTTAGTCTAAGCTAAAAACTGTTTTTAAACTTATGGGTAGTTTGAATTTATATTTTATATATAAGAACAATATTTAACTATAAAATAGTTTTATATTTTTTGAAAAAATTTTAAAAAAACTTGATACAGAACTTATAAGACTATTTTACATTTGACATAAGCATAATTAAAGAATTTTAAATTTGGCAATAATAAATATAATTATTATAAAAGTTCAATCCTTCAAGTAAATAATATATGTAATTAATTCTTAATGTTAGTCTAAGCTAAAAACTGTTTTTAAACTTATGGGTAGTTTGAATTTATATTTTATATATAAGAACAATATTTAACTATAAAATAGTTTTATATTTTTTGAAAAAATTTTAAAAAAACTTGATACAGAACTTATAAGACTATTTTACATTTGACATAAGCATAATTAAAGAATTTTAAATTTGGCAATAATAAATATAATTATTGTAAAAGTTCAATCCTTCAAGTAAATAATATATGTAATTAATTCTTAAACACGAATTTCATGTAGTATAAAAGTATTATGTAATATTAATTAATGAATATTTTTTATTGGTCTTACAGTCCAATCAATTTCAACCAAAAATAAAATAAAATAAAAATAAAAAATAATAAAAATAAAAATTAAAAATTAAAAATAAAAATTAAATTAAAAATTAAATTAAAATGATAATGACAGTCAGACTGTCCTTGTTTACATTCACCCCCGTAGACTAATCTGAAAATAAAATATTAGCTGAAAAAATTCTTTGTTAGTAAAGTGCAGTCTGACTGTCCCCAACACCCTTACCTAATTGAAGACTTGTCCAACGTTTCGAGCTCGCTACGGCTCCTCATCAGGGACTGATGAGTATCTTTGTTTACAAATGTACCTTTAGAGTTGTTAAATGATATTATACAGGAAAAGTGGAATGAAATTAATTTGCATACAAAATTGACAATGAATGAATTTATTAAAGCAATTAATTTGGTTTTTAATAACACAATTTTTTCATTTGATAATAAATTTTATGAACAAAAATACGGATGTCCAATGGGGTCGCCTTTGTCACCGGTTATAGCTAATTTAGTTATGGAAAAGTTGGAAAGTATAGCCTTGTCAAAATTGCTTTTTGAACCAATGATATTTAAGAGATATGTTGATGATATCTTTACAATTGTTCCAGAAGTTTTTGTGGATGAAATGGTGGATGTTTTCAATTCTGTACATGACAGAATTAAATTTACAAGGGAGGTTGAAGTAAATAGTCAGTTAAGTTTTTTGGACGTTAATGTGATTAGATGTAGTAATAATAAGGTAAAACTTAATTGGTACAGAAAGCCTACTTGGTCAGGTAGGTTTTTAGATTTTAATTCACACCACCAATTCGGAAACAAAATTGGAGCATTGAGAGGTGTCATTGACAGAGCAATTAAATTGTCACATAAAAAAAAAAAAAAAAAAAAGAGTCCCTGATGAGGAGCCGTAGCGAGCTCGAAACGTTGGACAAGTCTTCAATTAGGTAAGGGTGTTGGGGACAGTCAGACTGCACTTTACTAACAAAGAATTTTTTCAGCTAATATTTTATTTTCAGATTAGTCTACGGGGGTGAATGTAAACAAGGACAGTCTGACTGTCATTATCATTTTAATTTAATTTTTAATTTAATTTTTATTTTTAATTTTTATTTTTTATTTTTATTATTTTTTATTTTTATTTTATTTTATTTTTGGTTGAAATTGATTGGACTGTAAGACCAATAAAAAATATTTATTAATTTGTATATGGGCAGTCGACAGAAGTACAATTCAATTATTATGTAATATTGTATATAAAAGAATCATAGTTAAAAACAGTAAATAGAGTTAATTCCTTAAAAAAATGTATTTTGGATGATATTTGATGAAATGGTTAATTTTGGTGAAATAATCAATAATATAAATAAAATAATACTAAACTAATATTAAATTAATACTAAACAATTAATATATAATAATTTTTATAAATATAACTTATCATTTATTTATTATAAACCATTTTTATCTATTAATTTTTAAAAACAAAAATTAAACTTTAATAATCAAATTTGTACTGATCAATCGAGAATCTATTATAACTTTTTTATTTCAGTTTAAAAATTATATTATATTAGATATTTATTCTAAAGTAGATCATAAATTTTAATCATGATTTTATATTGAAAGTTTTGATAGTTAACTTTTATAATTTTAAGTAAAAGAAAAGTAATGGTCTCACTGTCAATCAATTAGCATTTATTAAAAAAACTTTTATGATGTTTCGGTATTAAATTTATATATTAATATAAAATAGTACTTATGTCGACTGTTTTGAATTAAATTAATAAATATTTTTATCAGACTTACAGTCTTTATAATATAATATATTAACTAAAATAATGACAGTTAGACTGTCCTAATAATAAACAAAGAGTAAATATTTATATAAATTTAAGGATTAAATATTTATATAAATTTAAATTAATAATTTTAATCGGTCTTACAGTCTTTATAATGTAATATATTAACTAAAATAATGACACTCAGAGTGTCCTATAATAAACAAGGACTGTCTGACTGTCATTATTTTAGTTAATATTTTATATTATAAAGACTGTAAGACCAATAAAAATATTTATTAATTTAAATTTATATAAATATTTAATCTACAAAATTAATTTAATAATTGTTTAAATTTTCCTGGTGAAATCATTTATAGTAACAATACAACAATTTGTAAAAATATAATCTTATTTATTGTAATTTTAGCCATACGAGATTACAAAGAAGCACTGGATATTGATTCTAACCACCAACGAGCAAAGCAGGGTCTACAAAAGGCGCAGCAACGACAGAAGCTATCAGAAACACGAGATTATTATAAGATTTTGAACGTACCACGATCGGCAACCAAGCAGCAAATTGTAAAAGCCTACAGAAAAGCTGCTCAGAAGTGGCATCCAGATAATTTCCCTGACGAAACTGAAAAAAAGAACGCTGAAAAGAAATTTATCGATATTGCGGCTGCTAAAGAAGTTCTCACAGATGATGAGAAGCGCGAGAGGTTCGATCGGGGTGAGGATCCACTTGACCCCGAGTCGGGCAAGCATCAAGGCCAAGGTTTCAATCCCTTCCAAGAATTTCATCACTTCCAGGGCTCGCCCTTCCAATTCAAGTTCCATTTCAACTAAAATCTCTGATGTTTGAAGCTGTGTTTTATTTAAATATAGAGTAATACTTATAAATAATCATGAAATTTTAATGGCTTGGAGTCGAAAACTGTAAAAAATGTTACGATCGAATTTTTAAATATTTTATCAAAAGTTTAAAATTGAATGCAGAGGTATGTTAATTTTTATTCACTACAAAAATATTTTTTATTATTTTAGAAAATTTAATTTATAATTAGTGCATAAATGTTTTATTTAATATAGAGCCAATGTTATAGATTGAGAGTAAGATAGATATATTGAAATGTTGAATCATATTACATTAAAGAACTACAGGTTTTATTTGATCATGATATTGTTGACAATATTTTGATCCATGATCATTAATATATCAAAAATTTTCTAAGTATTACTCTAAATTATAAAAATTTAGTAAAGCTTTAACACAATCTCCAGAGTTATATTTGAACGAGATTTAGTGTTCAGGGTGTAACTGCTATATAATGGAACGAGCTCAAAACAAAAATTTTTACATGACTGAAAAAAATGTAGCTCATATCCTGAAGTTCCAAGGACAGTAGTGCGAAAATTGTTGCTACTTTGGGTCTGTTACGTGACTAAAACACAAAGAGACTACTTCCATATAATTTGAGTGAATGAATGAAGATGCATTTTTATAATTTACATTTGTGAAACTGCGTGAATCTAGTCATCTGGTATTGGTAACATGCTTTTATTTTATTTTGCATTAGTTCATTGTTTTATTTTTGTAAAATATTGTGCATGAACTTCTGTACCGATACTGGATGCTAATTTTCGAGTAAAAAGACTTTTTTAAGGCAGTGCTGTGCGCGTGTCGCATATAATACAGTGATTGTGCGAACCAATATGAACTGTTTGTAAATATTACCTGTAATCAAATTGTCCTGACAATTGTTTAAGAATATACATTTCAATTATTTATACGAATATAAAGTTATTATTAATATCATATATTGTTTTTTCATTTATTGTTTTTATAAAATAATAGAATTTCATTATTTTAGAAGATGAGTTATGAGAAATTATTTCTTCTTTTTCTTTTTCTTCTTTTTTTTCTTGCCCCTCTTTTTATAACCTTTAAATGGTCCCAATTCATGTCTTACCATGTAACCCCTCCAAATAGCTTGAATCAACGTTGCCGCAGCATTCACGTCTATCCAGTATTCTTTTTCAGATTGGATTCGTTCCTGTTCAGCATTATATTCATCAATCAACACTTGTCTCTCTGCTTGTAATGCTAAGGAATTTTCAATAAATTCCTTTGTCTCTTCAATTTTATCCTAAAAATTTAAAATAAACATTTAAAAATAATAATTATTATTAAGAACTTATAAATTATTATAACTTATTATAAATTATTAATTATTCTATGATAAAATACAAAAAGGTTAAATAATTATCTAATTTTGGTCTTGTAAAAATTTATAATAATTCTAAACTGGTTTATGTTACAATTACAATTATATACAGGTACAACTATTAAAATTTATTAAAATAACATTATAATTTTGAGGTAAGTATTTTTTTCTAAGCCTTTGATGAAAAAATATATACTTTTCATATTAAATTTTATGTGTTAATACGATAGATATTGTAAATTTGATAAATACTTTTTTGTAAAATTAAAAAACTAGAATTTCGATATAAATTGACAGCTTCAATCTCGTTGATTAGTTTTAGGATTTAATAAATAAATAAATATAAATATATATATATATAAGTTAAAAAATATATGTCTGTAACAAGAGAACCTGAAGTTCTGTCGCCTCTCGTTGGCGCGCTTCCAATTCGTTATTATACTGTGCCTGCCAAGCTGCAATCTCGTTTTCATAGTAATGTATTGCCGACATCCCGTACGTTTGCAATTCTTTCGATACCTTAGCATGTACTTTCCTGGTTTTTTCGATTTCTTCGATTTTATTCATCATTTCCTTTTCCTCCAATAATTGGCGAAAATTTTGCTGCTCTAATTTGCACGCTTCCCATTTACTTACATAATCTATTAACGGAAGACATAGTAAGAAAGTTTGGAGAATTCAAGCGAAATTCTGAAACTGTCAAATAGCTTAATATACCTATATGTTCGTTATTTATACAATAGGAACTGTCTATTTCAGAATCTAATTTCTGAATTTGTTCCAAATAATCTTTTTTCTGATTTTCGAACTCGACTTCAAAAGTTTTCTGCGATTCGCGCAACTTTCCGACTAAGTCCGTCCATATTTTGTAATTTATCTGAAGACTACATTCTTTCTCTTTCGACTCAGCAATATTATTGACTTTTATTCGGAGTTCATCGTATGTCCCATTATATGCAAGCTCGTAAGCGATTTTACGAAAAACATCGTGAGCTAAGTCCCTGAGACATGCATTTTGGCATTTAATGTACATGTCAATAGATTTAGTATATTGTAATTAATTTGTAAGAAGAGAGTTAGTCCTTTTTCAAGACTTATTTTATAAACTATATTTTAAAAATTTTTTAATAGTAATATATTTTTATTCATATTTTATAAATAAATAAATTCTCGAATTAACAGCCTAATTATTAACTATTTCGATACTATATGTTCCATTAAAAAGTTCTATTGAACTATAAAAGTGAGAAGAGGATTATTGATTATAAATAATTAAAAGAAGGAAAATTATATTGCCTGATTTCCAACCAAATGAACAACCAATTCGATTATAAAAAATAAATCTTTAATTTTCTGAAACGACATTCTGTGCGGCACATAATAGTCGAAAAATAGATGCAATTATCTATTAAATATATAAACGAGCAAATTCAGGAAAGTTCTAACTTTTTCGACACTTCTTTCTTTTTTTATAAACTAATTGTATATAATAGACGGTACCACATATTTATTTTATGATCAAACTGTATTTCGCAAGTCTAAGTTTAAAATAGTATAATATTTTTTTCATTAATTAGGAAAAAGAATTGGCAATTTTTTTATTATTAAGACTGAATAAAAACTAAATTGCTTTTAAAAATCTAAAACATATTTTCCTCATATTATTAATTTTTACAGAATCAAATCTAGACGTTTCAACGGCGTGTTCAATATTAAAGTGCAAATGTTAAAATTGAGAAATTACAGGGGACTGAATTTTCTCAAAGAACGACAAAAATTAATATAATACAAAATTTTAATATTTTCTAAACGTTAGTTTTAATAATGACTGAAAGAATCTCATTGACTCTTAAGAAGTGCCACTGTTCGTTAAAAAATATTTTAAGTTCAAAATGTACTTCGCACATTTAAACTACGATAGAAAAGTACTTAAAAATTACAGTGGAATTTTTTAAAATGCTTATAATATTATCACATGGTTTTTTATTAAGTAAATATTGAATGGAAAAGGAATTGGAATACGGAATGGCAAAGAAAATCTTGCTTTCACCAAATGTAATTCTCATATTAAATAATAACATACATCGTTATTTTTTTACTGCTAATGTAGCTCGAGCTAATGCTTGATGCTACATCACTGCTAATTTATATATATATATATATATATATATATATATATATATATATATATATATATATATATATTAGCACTTTATTGCACTTTTCACAAATCAATGTGAAAAAACGCAGGCGTTATAAGAGAGGGCGCGAATGAAATAAAGAAACAACGACAACACGAAAGCGCAGGACATAACGTATAATGTAACAACGCGCACACCTCAGCCCGGCGAGCTTGCTCGTCGCGCTCGGCACGACCGGTTCGAAGTCTATGTCCTCGCCGAACAACAGCCTCCGCTCGTAGCGCTCGTCCCTGGTGTCGGGCCGCCTCATCACCCGCCTTGGCGGATCGTCGTCGCGGGCGGGCGGCTCGGGCCTCACGGTGCGGCCTAGTACGACGAGGGCGTCCGCGGCCTCGAGGAGCACCGTCGCCAGGATCGTCGCCTCCAGCTCGCCGATCGGCTCGTCGTCCATCGGGAAATCGGTCAGGGACATGCTGCGCACCCCGACGTTCTCCGAGACGCAGGTCTCGGACGGGTTCGTCTCGTTGCCCGTCTGCGGCTCATGCTGCGTCTGATCGGGCAGAGTGCGGAATATTTTTTGATTTCTTTTTTTTGGTTTTAATTGTTGTTGTTTTTTTTTTTTATTATTGTGCACGAGGCGAATAATATTCGGGAGAAAGACAACGGGTAATTAGAATGAAATGGTTCTATTGTCGAACTTTAGTGGAATAAAGTAAAATTACGTTATTTTTTTCTCTTTTATATTGTTTCAATAATTGTACTTTCATCGAATTATTTTCTGTCTAAATCATTAATAAAGTTTTCTTGAATACAAAGCAATCATCTATAAAAGAGAAATCACTTAATCAGTAATTTTCTTTTTTCTTTTTTTTTATCTAAAATGTAGTACTTGTCTTTCAATATTAATTTCGACACCCTTCCCCCCAAACATTACTTAAAATTTAGAAATTTGTTATAATTAATCTTTATTTTAACTTTTACATTTCGATTAAAATGCTAAGTACTTACGTATTTCGAAAAAAAAACTAAACTTAGCCTATTTAATTATTAATGTTATGTGACTAACATCATAGTTTTTTATGATATATATATATATATATATATATATTATATATATATATATATATATATATATATATATAAACAATAGTACAAATCTTTTATACGTACACATTTAAATGTTTTCGATTTGCTGGTAGATTCGCTCCCACGGTGCTTGACATAATGATATCTCCTATTGCTGAGCAATTGTGTAATTTCGACGATGCTAAGTTTCTTCCTCCTTTCCTCCTTTGTTAAATCATTTTCTTCATTAACCTCCGGCTTAGTCTGACAATATTTTCTATGTTAAACTATACATATATATAGATCTATATATATATATATATATATATATATATATATATATATATATATATATATATATGACAGTTATATATAGGTACTGGATTAAAAAATTTACCGAAGGCTCCATATTCTGTTTTAACTGTTGTCTTTATTAACATTATCCATTCTATCAATAATTTTGACAATACATAATTCTTATAAACATATAAATTTGCTCAGGCCTGAAGTTAATAGCGCTAGCGTGTTTCTTTCAACATCGCAATTCGTTTATAATGCGTACATTCTTCTTACAACCACTCATATAATATATATATATATAAATTATAAATTTATTCTTATAGATGTCTTTAGACATAAAATATTTTACATGATATAATCTAATTATAAAAGTAACCTACTGTGATGGTAATTGTAAACAGTGATTTGAAATTTATTAACATTGATAAATTTCTACGCGCAAGCTGTAGCCAAATTTAACGTTAGAAGCACACTTATCTTTAATCGTCGTTATATAAACATATTCTATCGTGCATAATAATTATAGTCTTCGAAATTTTTATAACATTCTACGGAATAAGTATTGTTTTATCGCAAAGAATTATGATGTACGCTCATCTTTAACATACGTATATGATATCATAATCCAATCATTGTAACTCTTTAACAAATTAACAATCTATTTATTTTATTTATTATTTTCTCTGCAAATATATATGAAACAAATCCGTGTTTCATATATTACTTTATTAATATTTCACGTGAAAAAAATTTATATTAGTTCCAATCAAGTTCCATTGTATACATATATATAAACGTTACAATATTCACTATTGTCTTCGTGATGTGGCACTTCAACTTTATTATATAGTGATCGCTTTCTCGTTAACTAGATTTTATCGTTCTCTATAAGCTCGCAATGCTGTTGTATAATTATAAGCTATGAATATTTGAGTTTTTTTTATTTATATTTTGAGTTATATTCCTTTAACGTATTATATATATCAGACAAAAATTTCGGATAAAAATGAATTATAATATCAATTAAATAAATGTTCTATTACTTAGCTACTTTTTTTCTAGACGGTTGTGCTACAACATATATAATAAATTTATCTGAGTTAATTTTTTTACTATACAAATTTTTTCCGTGTACTCTAAAACTTATCAAAGAAGAAGAAATATAAACAAAATTCATGAATTCCACTTTATCGTTTGGTTAATGTTAGAATATCCCTTTAGGAGGAACAAAACGGCATTTGTGAGCTGAGAAATAAATGGAAAATCAAATGGACGTTTTGACGCGTAGTTTATAATATCGACATAAGCAAAAATCAATTCATATGAATAACAAGGCAATCTACTTAATTCCGTATGAGATACGACATGAGTGCGACACACCGCACATCGTGCGTAAGGTAATAACAGATTTAGTATGCATATATATATATATATATATATATATATATATATATATATATATATATATATATATGCATAAGACGGTCGGCACTAATATAACTCGTCATGGCCCTACATCACACAAATGCACACGCATACACAAAACACACATGGATACATATATACTTATTAGATCGAGAGCGTTCGTTCGACACCTTTTTGACTCCCTAGGGAAGTAATATATTCTTATACTATTTATATATTCGACGACGCATCGCCGTGATTATCACTGATGAATCGCTAATGGGGTTTACGCTCACAAATGGAGGGGGCTGTATATTATTCTCCGCCCTTCCCTTTTATTCGCGTTATCGATTCTGTTCGTAATTCGTTCAGTCTGAATGGGAATATCTGGGGAGAAGGGGTATATCTGATTCAAACATTGTTCCAATGCACTAATTAATCTTTAGCTATTACTGCACTGGCTTTCACGGGTTAATCACATATACGCTATATAGTTTATCTGCATAATTATTTTTATAATTTTAGCGAGGATTTATTCGGGCTTGAATTCATTTATAATTAATACATTTTCTTATTAATGACTAGTAAAAATCTGTACTGAATTAACAAAAATAAACAGTTTGTACAAATTATTATAGTATACTTTATTATTTACAAGTAGAACTGATTGAAACCAAAAGATGAAATTTATAAATATGTAAATTTTATGATTATCATTATCAACAATTTCATTCTCTTTTTTTTGTTACCTTGAAGGGAAGAAGCGACGTGAAAGGCATTTGATTTTTTTGTTATCGAGTAATTTTATCGTGTAAATATATTTTTCATTAACACGTTCGTATTCAAAATACCTGTTTAAATATGCTTTTGGATTCTTACGCAATGACCCAAAAAAGTAATATACCTAGAATTCTTAATTTTTCTTCAAAGATCCGCACCAATATATTTGGTCTAAAAATACATTTGTAATAAGAAAATAAAATTTTTTAGATTTGATTAATTTGTAGAAAAATATTTTTTACATCTCAACCATTAGTTTTAATCACACTCTCCTTTAAAAATAATCAAATCTTGTAAATCTTTATAAAATAGGTTTTTTTCCTCAATAAAAAATAAAAGTTGATTAGTGCATATTCTATATATATATAAGATTCTTCCATTTTTGATTCAATAAAATGATATTTCTAAAAATACAATAAAAGAGTTTTCAAAACGGTCTGGCGAATCGACACCAGCGCTATTGTACGTGAGTACATTTTAAAATTCACGCAGAAAAAGAGCGCAAAATATTATATTATATATGTATATAATATATATACACGAATAATTGAATACAAAAACAAAACTCGCTATTGCGTGTCAGTTGTGTAAAAGAAAATTCCATCGAACGTTCTATATATAAGACAATCTACATTGGTATGCAGGCACACACATTAACGACAAGCTCACACAGATACATACACATATTCTTCATTCGCCGGAGCTGGGCAATCGATGCGTGTCGTTACTTTAGAAGAATACGCGAAATTTTTTTACGGCAACTATACTCTGGAAATTATTCAGCCTGTATCACTCTCGTATTAAATTCGCGGCTCACAGTCGTGGAATTATCATCGCCTTGATCGCTTGTAACTATGTAATACCCATCAAACAGTAATCTTTCGGTTTTTTTTTGTTTTTTTGCCTTTTTTTTTTTTTTTTTTTGAATTACATGAAATAGCTTGTGTACTCGTGGGGCATGACGCCGCGGCGCGGATAGAAAGTGTGACTGGCCGAGTAGCAGAGCAGATTCGTGATCGAGCTCATGTAGATGTCGGCGAAGCGGAAGAGCCGCCTGGAGAAGTACGTGGGATTGTGATAGGTGCGGAAAACGGAGCCGAATTGATGGTTGAAGACGCGCTTTATCTCGTTACGAAGGCTGTCGCGCTCCTGGATCCATTGGAGGAGGATGTCCTCGGCCTCGGGGCCGTCGACGTTCTGGTGGTCCTCGATCAGGGCGGTGAGCATCTGCAACCAGTTGGCGTTCTCCTTGAACCTCGGCCTGTTCAGCGTCTCGATCTCGTGCTGATGGGAGTGAAAAAAGTCACGATGATATATATAATAAATTATAGAGTGCATTGATGGCTTAGAGATATTTGTTTGATTTATAAACTATGTATAAGATTTTTGGAATATAGAAGGAAGTAATAATCACTCAATATACAGAATAGCTCTAAAAATATATTCGAGAATGCTTTAAAAAGTGAATAACTATTGATTTAAATATAAATTATGCAGTCTAGGTAAATTCACTCTTAGCAAGAATAGTATAAAAATATATAGCAAGATTACTATAAAACTTAAAACATTATTGTTTTTTTTTTTTTAATTTAAGTTTACTTTTATTTAAATTAATTAAATAGTGAACTTAAGTTGCAGCACGTTACTAGTTTGTATAAACTTTTAAATAAATTTTTCATGTTCTTCGTGTCTCTTTGTTTGATAAGGATTTCCTTTTGATAGCTGATAAGTGAGCAATGATGAATAAATTATAAATATGCATTAGCTGTAATTAATTTAAGAGTTTTATAGTTTTACAAAAAATTTTCATTTCCTTAAAGTATTGTAATATTAGCATATAAATTTGAAGAAAAACTAATAAAAAATACAAAACTAACTGAAAAATAAATTAATAATATCTCTAGAAGACTTTTTCTTTGTTATAATTATTCAGAATATGAGAAAATTTCTGCTGCCTATTTGTTTCATTCCGCTTCCAAAGAAGCCAATGTTATAATTAAGACTTTAGATGCATGACTGTTTTCATATTTATTTGATACATTTATTAATGTTACAATTTTAATATTTTTCGCAGAATATAGAGCCCTCTCACAAGACACTACACGCAGGCAAAGTGGACCGCGCGCGCTTCTTGCCGTCTCCAAAACATTTAATTAACATTTAAAATGCCTCAGAAAACTTCGATTCGGCTCTACGAGCGGCTTCGATTTCGAAAAAAATTTGTATGTATTTATATATAGTGGCGTAAACTGACCGACGGTTTGACCGTTTGAGCCAAGGACTTCTGAATATTTATATAATTTTTTCTTCAATATTTTATAGAAATCGAAAATTTACACACATACATAAATAAATAGCTTTCTACAAATTGATAAAAATTTACTTTATAAAAATTTATACACACAAATACATAAATAGCTTTTTTAGAGATACATCTGAATAACAAAAAATGTAAATTTATTTGCATCACGTTTGGATTGATTATCATTTTTATCTCTAAATTCTTTCATTTATAAAAATCCTATTGAGCGCATGTAACTTTATGAAGCTATAACTAAACATTGGCGGGATAAAAACAAGCTTTCATTATAAAGAGCCTTAAATTCGACTCACCGCGAGCTCCTTGATGATGGCCCCGGTCCTCCAGCCGTGCTCGAGGGTCACGTCGGCGAGATCGCTGTAAGGATGGTCGCCGAAATACAGGACCTGATGGCCCCGCCAACCCGTCGTGTCCTGGAGCTGCTTGACCGTGCCCTCCAGATAGATGACGCCCTTCTCGACCTTGGTCACACGGTCCCAGAGCTGCGTCTCGTTCTTCTCGTCGTAGATGCGCAGCGGGCGCGATTCCTCAGTGAAGAAGCGCGGCTTGCGCGCCTGTACGATCACCACGTCGAAGTATTCCTTCCAGGCGTCGCCTACTAGGAATCTCATACCCTTGTCCCTGAAGTGAGGATTTGATTAAATGGCTTTATATGTGACTTTTTTTTTTTTTAATTTATTTTACATATACGAATTTATATGAGTACAACGAAATGTTTTGTATGGTAACTTTTACAATTTTCATAGTCTGCGATCTAATTAATACTAGATAGTGTTGTAATTTTTACTAGAAACTTGTTGTGCGTGTATAATTTGTACGAAATATACTAATATTTCTAGAGTTCTTATGTCTATGATGTAACCGATAAATGACTTTGATATAATAATTTAATAAAGCAAAAGTATAATACTATAATGTACTTACACAAAATGAAAAGGACTGTTTGTAACGAGAAACATTTTCTTATCGGCCTCTTTTAGGCGATCGAAGAATCGAGAAAGATGATCGTTTTGTTCCAAATAATCCGAGACGTTCTGAGCAACAAGCTTGTGCATTATCGGGTGACAGCTTTGCACCGAGTTCTACAGTAACAAGAATAAGTAACTGTAAAGTTACAGTAGGACGCGCATACGTATCGTTTAAATGTGCATATCTCATGTAGCTTTTTCATCAAATTGATTTTACCCTTCTCTCCGCTATAGCTGTACAATTGACTAACTCCAATCATATTTAATAATTAAATTTAGTTGTTTTTAAAGTGAATCAATAATCATCTGCTATTTGATTTTATTTTTATCAAAATAATTGTGATAACTACTTTTTATATAAATATTTTTATTTAGTACATGGGCTCTCTCATAACTTGTATAATAAACAAATACAGAGAATGCACATTTTATTATGTAAGGATTTTAAACATCAATTACTGTTTAATTGTGCTTTTTATATTAACTTTAATAATCAACTTAATTTCTATTTTACCTTTACGTCTCTGAAGAGAATTTCCGGATGATAATCGATGTGATGTTGCATGAAATATTCGGTGACGTTACACAGTAATCCCATTTCCGGAACGGAGAAGAGATCGGCTAGTTGTACCATTTTAGTTCGACGGACGCCATCCTAAAAAACACACAACACGTATATAAAGTATAAATATTCATTTCGGTACATACTTATTGGTTACATCGATCTTGCGTTTTATACCAATCGCATTCGAAAGGATCGTTTTGCAAAATGACATATATCTTTTAAATTAAAAAATTCGTATAATTTATTGTGGAAAAGGTTTTTTGATATCCTTAAATTTTGAAGTATTTAAAATTAATTTTTGTGCAGATTGATCAGATGCTACTTTTATGCACGAGGTATCAATTGGAAAATATTCTTCTATTGATTACATTATATTCTTCTGAAATTACCGAACTTTTCAATAATTGAATTTATACATAGGTTTTTAATAATGTAGTTAAATATAATAACTTGAATTTGATTTAATCATATGTAATTTAAAATACAAACAATTACAACTGATTTAAAGTGCTTAGACTTATTTTTAATTAATAATTAACTATATTAAATGAATTGTTGTTAAACGTTGGGTGATAAATGGAATTTTTAATTTGTGAATAACAATTGATAAACAATATTAAATGCTGATTACTGTAAATGAAAGTAAATAATTTTATTTCTATATAAGTGCATCCAAAAAAGAACAACATAATGAAAAATCATAAAACAGGTCTAAATTTAAAAGTTTTTACAAAAAGACTTAGATTACGAGTAGAATATACATGGTTTATGTATGCATTCTAAATGAAAAATACAAACTACTGTGAATAAAAATCTTTAAAAATATATCGCAAATACTATTTTTACACACCAGTTATATGTGATGCGAAATTTTATATATATATATATATATATATATATATATATATATATATATATATATAGCAAAGTTTAAAGACGATGCAAATGAATGAATTAATATAACATATGAAAACAATATTAATAAGTTCACTCTTGCTTATAAAGTGTATTTTACTTCATATCTTACCTTCTACGTTGGTGCAATCGTTGTGTAAGGAAGGGCGATAAAGACACCCGGAAGAGCCAAGACATGCAAGAAGACAGGTATAGAGATTTGCACGAAAAGAAACAGTTTTTAATATATAATTCATCAGTGCGATCGTCTTTTTTCTCTCTCTTTATCTCTCGTTATTTTTGGATTTTCCATTCGCGACAAGAGGGAATGGCGTTTCAAAGTGATTAATGTATATATAGGTTGAAAGCCGTATATAGAAAACGATTACGTTCAGTTAACGATATTTTAGACGCGTACAAGAGGAGATTAGCTGTAATAGAGAGTGATGGAAATAGAAGTGTACACCGACTAATAATTCACGTTGACACTGAGACACAAAGAATATATTTTAAAAAGATTGCATAAATTTCTATTGTCGTGTTTTAAATTTTTTTTAAAAGAAAAACAGTATTGTACAACAATAAATAATGTTTTGGCGTCAAAAATCTAAATGCGTATGTGTTATATTATCAACTTATAAAGTAGTCAATTTTATTTAAATTATAAAAAAATTCTAGAAAATCAAATGCTTATAATCTTTGGTATTATAATTATAAAATATAATTACAAAATATAATTACAAAATATTTTAATAGAATAGTACTAAAAGACTCGAAGATATCAAAACAACAATTTGCATACGCTTTATGTATATATAAAAAGGATTGTTGTACTGAGTAATAAAGTAGTTGAATTTAAATTCATATTAACATATATTTATTATTATTAAGTCTTAGAAACTTTGTTGTTTCGCATTATGATCTAAAACTGCAGAAATAAAAAAAAGCTTCGACGACGTGCACGTGAAATAATAGTAGATTTTATGAAAGCAGAGATTTTTAAGCACGATTCCATACTGAATTTCCTTCTTCAACATGTACAGCAAAAGTTCGATCATTATATGTTAAATCCAGTAATATATATATATATATATATATATATATATATATATATATATATATATATATATATTCATCTAACTAGTTTTAAAATCTGTCCGCATTATCATCAAAATCTATTAACTCAATCATTGTATGACCGACGAATATATCGGATTTACAATATAATATTAGAGAGATCACTCCGATAGAAAATTATGCATTATTCACGTCGCCCTTATATATTTTAAGTAGTACTCAAGCCAGAAAGATTTAGCTACCTTTTTAAAAAGGATCATGGGTACATTGGCATTTATCAAACATACTTACAGACCCTTCGAACGCGAATTTTAACGACGAATTTCGGCGAGACACTGATACATGCATAAAGCCACTGGTTTATTTTATTCTTTAAAAGGTTGTGAAACCAATACTGTCGACTAGAATGAAATTACCAAGCCCTAAGTCATACTGCTATTTCTTCTTAGGAATTAGCTCGATATAATATCTGAATATAATTAAGTATTTATTAGAGCTCGAGAGATCGTCAATGAACATATAAGCTGCATCGTCTAGAGATTTAATAAATAATTGTAAATTTGACAAAACCCATCCGAATCCTGGAGAAAAATGTCACGAATGATCTTGTTTCTATGATTACAATGTTTAATAACAATTATCTATACCGTTCAGGAGGCTAAAAAAAGATTGAAAAAATATCCTCGTGTATCCATTAGGCTTTTTGAAAAGGCGAGCGAAACCCTTCTAGTTCCTATATATATAGACTATGGTGTGCATACATATATACAGTCTCTCTCTCTCTCTCTCTCTCTCTCTCTCTCTCTCTCTCTCTCTCTCTCTCTCTACATCGTTAAAGAAGAAAAAGCCATCGAGAGCCCCTCTTATAAAGGGTGCAGCGGTGTCGAGCGTGCTTTTCAGGACTCACGTGCGAGTGCTTGTACGGCGCCTCGACGTAGGCGATCGGTATGATGCGGTTCTTGTAAAGCCTGAGGACCTCGTCGTCCGGGACCGGATGGAGGCCCCGATAAACGGCGCCCAGCTGGATCTGAAGGAAGCTGTCGAGCTTGAGGAGCAGGCCCTTCTCGATGTCGTAGTGGAGGCCGCGCACTGCGAAGTCCTCGCGGTATTCCAGGTCGGCAATGCCCTCGGGATACTGGAGGAAAAGTCAAGAGAGAAATTTTAAATACGATTAGTTTTTCTATAATTTTTTTTTTTAATAATATTATATTAATTAAATTTTTTATCAAAGCGTATATTCTATAAATAATAACTTAAATGGTTTATATAATAATTAATTACATAAATACTTTTAATATTATTTTTGATAATGGATTTATAATAGGAAATTTTTTAAATTATAAATGTCGAGAAGTTAAGGGTAAATCACAGTGGCGTTACATATATAATTACATATATACTATGCATATCATTGTAAATGCTATGTGTAGGATATGTCGCTGTTTGACCGTATATACGTATATTTTTTAATAATAAAAATAACGCATTATTTTTAGTTAATATACAGGTATATATAAGCAGAGTAGGGGAGAGTTTACAAACAACTTTTTTGGCATTCGAGATTTGTCGCGCGTCATGTTGATATATATTGAATTGCACAATAAGTGCCAAGTTGTATAATTATACATCAGATATATATCTATAAGTATTGAAAAATACAAACAGACAAAACTTATATATATATATATAATTGCATACAATAAAAATTGCACGGTTTCCCATAATAATTATTATTGGAGAAATTTCGAGCGCACGATTCAAAGTGTATAAATTATTTCTTACACGTTGTAATAAATTTTATTCCCATTAGTGAATGTGCAATTGTTTTTGTTTATTCGTATTTTTATCGCCTATATCTATATAGGCGCGTGAGCGCACACACACAAAATACTTACCTTGTATTTTTTAATGAGCATGTCGCGGCCCAGATTGTAAAGGAGATAGTCCATGCTGGGCTTGTAGCAGGCCAGCGTATAATCGTAATCGAAACCGTAGACTTGAACCTCCCTCAGGTCGAGCTCGTTGCAGGCAAAAACGCCCCGTGGATTGACGTCCTGCGGCAGCTTTTTCGCTGTTGAGGAAAAAATTAAAGTTGACAATTCATTTAAAATTTAAATTTATATAATATAAATATAAATAAAACTTAAATTTCACTTCGTTAATTTTCTTCGCCTTCTTAGCGATTCGTTCTCAATGCAACTGTTTATTAATACGCGTTTGGAACTTTTTGTTTTTGTTTTGTTGTTTTTTTTTTTTTTTTTTTTGAATTCAATTAAATCTTTGTACATAGGCTTATCCGATGAAGAAAAGTTGTTCAGCATTCATTGCATCCAAATTACACTGCTGAGTTTTTTCTTAAATAAAATAAAATCTTGTTTTTATGAATATATAATATTGCCAAATATCTTACTTATAAGATAATTATATATAATATATTGCTATAAATTAAAAACAAGTCTGCATTTGATTCTATGTGTTTTATAATATTTTCCATTATATGTTACATATTATATATTGGGGAATTGGACAAATTGGATTCGTTAAAATATGGCTCATTTACTGTTATCGGTACGTCAATTAAAATTTGAAATATTTCAAAACTCAACATTTTTTCATAAACTTCGTATTTAGTTTTAAAAAACTATTATTATTTTTAGTTTTCAATTATAATTTTATGATTTACGATTTTTCTGCTGTACAATTAAAATTAAAAACTAATATTTATAGTTATGTAGATACTTACACTATTAAATCTTATTATGCAAAAGAACATATACTCTTATAAATATATAACAAGTTTTTAATTTTTCAGCCAATTAGAAATTGGATATATTCATGAAAATATTTATAGTTGCTTTAATTGTCAAAATCGGTCAAAATCGAAACGATCTCGTGTCAAAGAGTCGCGAATTCATTTTTCTTTTTTTGTGTTATTAGGTATTCCAAATTTATTACTAACTATATTTCCCGTCTCGGCTTCGTCCAAAATTTAGTTTTATGTCGATCATTGAAAAGTATATATGTTTGTATCATTTTTTTATGTATTAAATTTTACTGCTTTATCAATAGAGATAATATAAATTAAATAATTGTATCAGCTTGTAAAAAAAAAACACAGAAAAGTTATGGATAAACAACAAATTGTATAGAAATCGATTTGACAAGTGCAACGTCTGGATTTACAGATATATACCTATATTTATATTTTTACTCTAGTTATGCATGAATAACAGTAGCAGCAAGTAGATCTACATATGTATATATATTGTAGTCGATACGAGCGCGTGCGCCGTCGCACGTGCGCGCTTGCATGCAGGGAAATAGCTCGGCGACTGCATAATGGTACAGATTGACATTGACCGTCGGCGTGATAACAGATGATTATCACGGCGGGGGGGGGGCGGAGGAGGATTTTCCCCTCTCTAGTTTCGACATATGTATATAGGGATACAGAGGGGCAGTAGAATTATGCGGCAACTATTTAAAGATGCAGGCAATGCGCTCCACCAAGTTAACTCGATTCAGAAAGGGAATTGTGCTGCTAATGTATAAGCTTTATCTGTAAACACAGATATTAGACACAATTTCCGAGCACAATTTTATATTGTTCGTTCGCTGGATATTGTAATGCATATGCATATATATATATATATATATATATATATATATATATATATATATATATATAACTGTGGAGCTCGCTGTGTAGTACGGGATACGGGGTCGGAGTGTCGGAAATGTGCTTTTGTCTACGCGCACAAGTGCACGTCCGTTAAATGTTTCCTCCCACTCATTCGACACACTTCTCCGTATAGAAACGTATATATATATATATATATATATATATATATATATATATATATATATATATATATAATTATATGTCACCATAAACATTTGTTTATACAACGGCTTATTCTTGAGATGTACTTCACTTGCACAATGCATTATATATATATATATATATATATATATATATATATATATATATATATATATATATGTATATATATAGTGTGTACATTTTCTATTTTCGTCGACGCGCATTCCGCATAATAAAGTGCTCCCATCGTAAATATAATCGCGCCTGTTATTGGCAAAGCCGAAGTGCAAAGCCCATTCGTGCAACTGATGCATTAGTAGAATAAGCGCAGGTTACAAATTCCAATCGATTCATATATGACTTATGACCCCGACGTTCTGTATACATATATATATATATATATATATATATATATATATATATATGAGGGACATCGGAAAACCTTGTACTGTGCGGTGATTATATATAGGTATATTATATAGTTTTTATCACATGATCAACAATATTTATATTATATATATATATATATATATATATATATATATATATATATATATATATATATATTCGAATTTTAAAACGTGCAAAATGAAATAAGAACGAGTGTTTGGAAGCAGCCGACAACGCGAGCGCGCGCCGCGCACGTGTTCTACGCCCCCTCTCCTTTATGCTCTTTCGCGCACGCATACGTCAGAATCGCAAAGTATCATCAAGCTTTATATAGATATATAAGGTAAATATTGCTGATGACCCTTCAGCATTCGAAGCCACTACAAAAAAGAACGTCTTCGAAAATCCTTCTTTTTATTTATCCATATATGCACGTTACGTATATTTACATATACTCACACTTGCACTTCTCGAGCATCTTGGCATAGCTGCGGCGCATCTGTTCCTTGGAGATGCGGGGCGCCTCCAGGCAGAGGGAACGCCGGGGGTTAAAGGTCGTTGTCGTCGCCGCGGTCGCGCTCGCCGTCGCCGGGCATCGCGCCAGTAGTTTCGCCCTCGCGAACAGCATGATGACCGTTGTGGCGCACGGGCGCGCTGTATAGGCGCACACGCACACGAACACAGGCACAAAGGCACGCTCGCGGGCACTCGACGATATTCAAGGGAATTTAGCTCCCGGCGCGGGCGCGCGCGATCCTGATGCTCGCATCCGCGCACAGAACGTCGCTACGAATTGCTGAGTGCACGCGCGCTGGTTGATTCTGATGTTGTTCAATGCCGATGACTCTTTTTTCCCAGCTGTGTATAATACACTTGGTATAGGCGCCCCGCACCACGCCGACAACGTGTGTATATATTATATATGTAATATATATTTATATTATACGCTCGAGACCGGAGGGAGCAGAGTAGTAGTATGCGTTTCTTCTGCTGGCCGACTACTGGCGCGGTTTCGTCTGCGCGCGCGCACCTCGTGGATATATATGGTATATATATATATATATATATATATATATATATATATATATATATATATATATATATATATTATATGTATAATACGCGATCAGAAGGATATTCAGCCAGAGGCACTGATGATGTGTGCATGCGCGCGTCGCGGCAGCTGCGCCATCGAACGCGATGCGGCGCGCGTGCGTGACGCGACGAGTACGTCTGCTCTGCGCGCTTGCGCGGGCGGGTGCGATGCGACGCGGATTGCGGGTAATTTATACGCTGGTGTCAGATATCTATATATATGTTCTCGTGTGAACGCGACTCGCGCTTACGGAGCTTTAGTGGCTGACTGAGACTATCAGGCGTCAATTACCTTTGTTTATAGTGTTTCGGTGTTTACGCGCGAAATTTTTTTTTTTTTAATTTTGGCTCTGATCGAATAACACCTCTAAATAATATATATATATATATATATATATATATATATATATATATATATATATATATATATATATATATGACGCGTCTCTGAAATATCGCGAAATTTCATTTAATTTGTGCGCTAATAATAGAGAAAGGACGAGAGAGAGAGAGAGAGAGAGAGAGAGAGGAACGTAATTTTAATAAGTTTCGATGCAGAGTAAACAAAACATTTACAAAAATTGAATCACGTACGCATTCGCTTTCATTAAATTTAATAATGAACTTGTTACTATTAAAGATTTCTTCACAGTTTTTGTTTACTTAGGGTTTAGATTGACTTATATAAACTATCCGTACTTTTGAATTTATTTTGTGAAATACTTATTTTACTTGTTTTTAAATGTAGATTATGTCAGTATTTTTCGCATTTGTAACGTATTTGTTTTTCTGAAAATCTTTAAAAAATTCAAAGGCCTGCATTCAAAAAGTGTTTTACGACACATATTTCATATATGAAAGAACGTGTATCTCTTAGTATATTTTTTGTCTAAAATAAATATTTTTCCCGGAAAGATGTAGTAAATGACAATTCGATTGTCTATTGTTTGCTAACATTGTAGATGTTTTGTAACAGGAAAGTTTAGATAAAAATTCGCTTGCGAAGATGGTAAACATTGGTTTTCTTAAATCTAGTACAGACAAACTTGTTTTCTCTGCGCATATGTTACATATTAGATTTATGCTAATTTTGAATTCTGCATGAATAAAAAATGAAAGCTATGATTCATACATGTGCTACCTGTTAAAACATTTTGTTTACTAGTTAAAATGCATATATAATTGTGTTTTTTGACTCTATATTTTGGGATTTTCCATTTGTTATAGAAATTTAAAAATATAAATGTACAATTTTTTACTCACGCGTTCACTATATAGATGAAAAACTTGGTTTTATATTTTGTCTTAACTACTGTTTCTATTATGTAAATAATATAATTTTTAATACATTTTTTATACATATACTAAATTATATACTGACATATATATGTTTCAATAAAAAACGCAAAAAACTATAATACAGTTTCATCTTTGTAAATGAATTTACATTTAATATTTTATTTTGTTATTGTCTAAGAAGATCGTCGTAAATTCATTTTATAATTTAGGAATTTTTGGCTAATTCTCAATAAATAATTTTTTATATCCATATTAATCCAATTTTAATAATTTTAAAGAAGAGTCTGAATGGTATCTTAATTTTTAATTTTAAGATTAAACATATTTTCTGTTCATTCGTTTATTGTTTCAGATAATATATATATATATATATATATATATATATATATATATATATATATATATATACATACCTATACCTATGCATATACCTTTTCCAATCTCGGAATTACGAGAAAGAATAAAAATTTTTACGTTCTAAGAAGCTATGTAATGCGATAAGAGCAAAACTGAGTTGTAAAAAAGTCATTTGTAAATGAAATAGTACGAATAAGTATTATCATTATTACATCATTATCAGAATATTATATATATATATATATATATATATATATATATATATATATATATATATATATGTCTATGTCACCTGACCTTAATAAATGTATTATTTATCGTACAAATCAACTTACGAAGGTCATTTTCGTATCCTTACAACAATAATAGCATCTTAGAATACTGCGAGTTACTCAGATTATTTTAACAATAATAGCATAACAGAATGAAAAAAATTTCTTTTCTTTACTGATCTTTACCACAAACTTATATAGAATTACACCGATAAAACATTATACACGATATATATATATATATATATATATATATATATATATATATATATATATATAACCCAATCATAAGTTATGATTAGTATCACATTATTTTAGAGAAATTCATAATTTTATATAAACTATTGCGACATTCTATAGTTGATATTGTCCAACGGCCGTTAAGGTATATGTATCTCCACGTACGAGTAAATTTTGATTTACATTTGCATATTATCTGACATTTATTATATATAGTCCATTTTGAAAGTTTATTATAGCGTTGAAAAATATTTTTTATTCACTTTAAGAATGAATTTAAAGTATTTTACTATAATTTTATTTTTTTTCATATTTAACCACAAAAAGCCATTGTGAAATTTTAGTCTATTGCGGGTTAAATTGCGCCTACTATACTGCAACCTGAACGTACTTTTATGTCTAGACATATAACCAATGAATCAAAATTTCCATAATTTATACGATTACTCAATCAGTCCTGGATATTATCACTTGATTGTGATTCATAAACATATAATTAATATATATAATGATTCAAAATTTATCATATCGGCTCAATGCAATATGTGAACAATATAAACTTATGATACATATATATGTATAAAAGTTTTTCTAATATTTTGTAACGTGAAATATATACTGTATTAATAAAAAAAATAGTTTATAAGTTTCGTATTTTTTGAAAATTTTTATAAAATATGTCGCATGTATTTATATCACTATCGTGTTCCCTTTCTGAATGACAATTAAAAATATTTTTTGGAAAATTTATCGAATATATTATAATACGTCGTATATAAGGCTGCGAAATACCGTTCTACGTACACACACACACACACACACACACACACACACACACACACACACACACACACACACACACACACACACACACACACACACACACACACACACACACACACACACACACACACACATATATATTACGCATTATTGTATTCCTGCGCGCGCGAGCGCGTATGTGTGCTCTATGTGCGCTCCATGGGCCGCCCAGCAGCTGCTTTTTATCTTTACATTTATAAAGACTCGGAAAAGTCGTATAAATGGTCGCGTATGCCCCGCCCTTCAGGGTCCGTAAAAACCATAATTTAGGATTACACACATACGTGTGCGCAGGCGCGCTCACGCATGCATAGGCAGAGGATGCTCTAATCTCGCATTGAACTGACTATATATACATACACTTTCGACACAAAGAAAGGAAATTGAAAATCGTGCATTTTCATTTCTTTAACGTGCTCTTTCTTTTTTCTTCGTCTCCCGAGGAACGGGAAAAACTATATGGCCCTTTCCACGACCGCAACTATTGAGTTGATTGTGTGTGTGTGTGTGTGTGTGTGTGTGTGTGTGTGTGTGTGTGTGTGTGTGTGTGTGTGTGTGTGTGTGTGTGTGTGTGTGTGTGTGTGTGTGTGTGTGTGTGTGTGTGTGTGTGTGTGTGTGTGTGTGCGTAACGTGCTCGGTAACGTGCGTATATATGAAAGAAGCTGCACGTCGAGCGCCTTTATTCCGGTTGCCCGACGACCCCTCGTCTCGACTATGTCCCGGCCTTGCGACGCGCGGCGCTGGGCCATTATTTTAAACGTTTTTATTGGCTCGCGCTTTCCTGTTCGGTTGGAATTTTGACATAAATTTTTTTTTCACACCTATCGAATTCCATAAAAACATCGGCTTTTAAGACCTCGAAAAATATTTTTTCATTTCTTTCGTTTTACGTATCGCTCATCTGAACTATACGAATGTCTTTTAAGCATCTCGTATTATAAGTATTTTATGCCTGTATATAAATGCTAAATTACGAAAGATTTATTTTTTGAAAAAGGCACACACATACACACTATTTTCAATAAGACTTATTTTATGTTATTAAAATATTTTTAATTATTACTAATGATATTTATTATGTATTTTCTTTATAAATATAACGATATTTCAACTCTGAAAATTTTAAATTACATTAAATATTATCTTTTTTTATTGGTAAAAGAAATTTGGTACAGTATAAAATAATTTTATTTTTTGAATCAACTCCTTATGGATATATATATATAATCGATTAATCTGAAAACATTCAAGAAAAGTACTATTTTGAGTTTTCACAATCAGTCAAGATTGTATGATACGATTTTTCAAAGTGATATTAGGACTAAGAGCAGTCGATATATAACATATATGCCACAAATTTTTGAGTATGGTGAATTGAAATAATACATAGTATGTATTGAGCAAAAAAACATGTGAATAATTCTATATTTTGAACTTTTTTAAAATCAAATTATCTAAAATTTGGTGTTCAGGAATAGTCATGCGGAGGATGAACTGATAAAAGTAGTATTCCTGGCTCGAAAAAAACATTTCAATTGTGAGAAGCCGTTTTTTTAAAAATATTATTTTATATAATTCAACGTATACGAGTTATTATATGTTAGAAGTTATAAAAAGTATAAAAGGAAATCGAAATGTGTGAGCGAGTGATAAGTTTTGAGTAATCTGGGAGCGTTAAAGTTTATATACCAACTTTCTCTGAAAATACGTTGATTAAGAGGTTAAATAATAAGATAATACTTACTCACAAAAAGAACCTATAACGCATGGCTTCGAATCATATTAGAATTTCCGATGGAACTTAGGTTACCATCACTTTACATTGTTTTCATTTCATATAAATCTGGACGATACTAAGAAAGTAGATACTAAAGCTTAAACATTCCCTTGTCATATCTAAGGAGGTTTGAATTTTTTTATCTACTCTTCAGTAGGCTTTATTATGACTTTATCAATAAGCATCTATCCAAGTAGAAATTTATGGAGCGCTCGGATCACGGCCTGTACAGGCTGCCTAGATTAGTCTGAACAGCCCTAACGGCACGATAATTCCACCAGCCTGTGTTTGCAACATAACCTAACCTCGTTTTCTAGTGTGTTCAATACATTTATATATGCATAATGTAAATAAGCAGATATATAGGAGGAATAATTTTTTTTTTATTTAAATAAGTAAGTTATTTAAGTAATAATATTTGTATTCCTAAATACATAACAAAGATAGTATATTATATTTATATTAAATATTCACAAGAAATATCATACATTCATACTAAATATAAATTTGAATGATCTATTAATTTTAAAACAATATATATTCATGTTAAAAGGGAATATTAGAATACACTCATTGTCTCTAAATTGCTGTTACTTGGATTTACAGGCAGCCTGTACGGGCCCTGATTTGCGGATGGATACGCGCCTGATTTAGGATCTATACAGTGTGTTTTGATGATTACACTATTATCACGTTATAGACTATGATAATCCCATATATATATATATATATATATATATATATATATATATATATATAAGATGAATGTTCAATATACGTAATAATTCATTATTATTGCAGAGAGTGAATTTCAAATTTGTATAATATTTACGTCAAATAACTAATTAATTAATTAAAATTAATAAATTAGTTAATTTATCTATACATCTACGTTGATTTCACGCAAGTGTAAGTTATTCGAAAATATATTATAAATTTTGATTAATACTGATAATAAAATCCATAGTTATAAAGCATAGATATAAAATTTTTTAGCGTCTGATGCCGGTGTTAAGGAGGAAAAATCTAGTCCTCATATACCTTGTACAAAAAGGCTTCTTTACTAATCTCGTTACAATTCTCGATTTCGCCTTGAGCCATGAACCTCTCCTTTCGCAAAGATAAAGCATTTCCGTATCTGGCGAGAAATGTACTATTTCCTAAAATCTGTTGGTATGCCCATTCTATCCCCGTTTCAGTTTTAAACGGCGTCTGGCTCATAAACCTTACCGGTGTGTCAGCTATACAGCTCTTTTTTTACTTTTACCAATTTTGCCATTAGATCAACTCTTTCGCATTTAGCGCATCTTTATATAATCATGCAGCTGCACGACGACGCGCGCGAGTTTCTCGCGAATTTTCATTATATATCTTATAGAAATAATCCGGGCTAATAAATCTTGACAATTCCAAGTATAGTAATATACATTTGTTAAAAGCCATTTTTAAATTTATTATATACTGCGTGAGAAATTTCTTAATAATAATTGTTTTATTTCTTGTTAACGACACTGCATAAGACTAAGAACTTCATATATAAATGTCACCCTTTATATCATATCTTATAGATGCCTTGATAAAACGTTATTTGTAATATGAATTTTTTTAAAGATTTTTCTGAAAAGATTTATTATTATTGTTTTCATTATATTTTTTAAACATTAAAATAATCCAATATTGTTTGACTGATGTGGGAAGTAGGGGTGGGGAAGGAAGACCGATTTTGGGCCAAATTCGTCATACATATGTCCAAGCCTCTCCTTGCAACTTTCACTCATTACCTTTTGATTCATTCGAACAAACAAATCGATACTCTTAGAACTGCATTAACAACTCTTAAAACTGCCGACATTATGTAGAAAATGGGATTTAAACCGTAGGAATGCTCGAGATATGAAATAGTATACAAGTCTTATCTTTTCTAAGAGCTGTAAAGATTAATTATTCCGACATAAGCACGTTTGCCTCATATATGTACATTTTAAAAGTGATATATAATTTCGAAACAGCACACAATAGAATTCAGAAGATGTTTATTATCCTTTTCCACGTTCTCGCTAATATACACGTCGGCGTATACTAGATAAAAAAGGGGGACCCAGAAATTCATTTCACACACACACACACACACACACACACACACACACACACGCGCGCGCGCGCACATTTATTTATTCAAATTAAATTATTAAAGTTTTTGTAAATTTGTTTTCGTAGACTAAATGAGTAATTTCTTCTCGTGTCAAATTTATGTTAGACTTCAGTCAAGTCATTTTTATAGTGTATACATACACAATTAAAATTATTAGTTTTAATGTAAATGTATATCATCTAAATACTATATGCATATAAGAATACAGACATACATTCGCTGATACATACAAATATTTTGCCAAAAAACATATCTAAATTGACTTAAGGAGCGAGCTTCAACAAAATCCTTGTTTTTCAACTCAAAAGTTAAAGTTGAAGCTGGCTAATGTTTTCGTGGATTGATACACATATACATTTGAAAATTGTATAGAATTAATTATAGAAATGAGGAAAATATCTGGCTAATTACAGAGAAACTCCTGTAATATTGTCAAGTGATATAAAAGTACCCTAGGGGTGGTCCGCGCATGTGTAAACTCATCGACCACACCGTTACGGATGAGCGGTGCGCGTTTAAACTTTTGAGGACTGTATATAATAATTAATCTGTGCCAATAGAGAGTTATTGGGTTATTATGTTACTGCTAAAAGGGAGAACAGATTTTTTTTTTTTTGGACATTGAGTGAGGAACTCGCTTGCTGTGAGAGCTGCGTTACGCGTCATTTTAAGCGGACGATTTTATCCTGTAAAATATTATACTTATTTGTTTCTAATAGAAATCTAGTATTATTTAATTTGATCTTAATACCTAGTTTTATAAACCACTATCCTGACGCTCCATCTACAAGATATATAAATCCCGATCTTAGAGCCCAATAGACCTGGAGCTAGCGCGTTAAATTCGATACATTGTCTTTCTATTTTGTACAAAAGCAATGGCGATTGGTCGATTATTTCAGGCAAAAGTACAGTGCGAATCGCAGTAATTGTAAAAGATATATATACACGCACACACACACATATATATATATATACTACTTTTAGCGCTCTCACGCATCGTATAAGAAAATTGTCCTCAGCTTTTGAACACGGTTGGCTGCCTCACGGTCTATACTTATCCTCTAAGGTCGTAATAAGTATGGAAGAAAGGCTACACACACACACATCTATATATGCGAATATGTATATGGTATAGCCTTTAGCGGCAGAGCTGTATAATGAATTCCGAGTTTGGAGAAGTTTGCGATAAGAAAATTAATATTTCGAGGGGAGCTTATTAAAATTCTTCTGAACTTGCGATGCATAAGGGAGGATGGTCGAGATATATATGTTTACCAACTGGTTCGGTTATATACGCATAATATAAGTAGGATGATAGAATATATGTATGTCCATTATAGGCGGCGGAACTGCTCCACTGATCGCCTTTAAATTTTTGCCACGTATATTTTGTACAGATAAGACTAAATGATATGAGGCTATTTTCTTTTTTAAAAATTAAAAAAAGAAACAAAAAAAATTAGGAACGACAAGAAATTACTTTATTTCCTCTCTGAAACCTTTTTGTCTATGGTAAATCATCCACTACGAACAAAGTTAATTGTTTCATTGATTTCTCAATATATAATTTATACACCGAATTCCGAACGGAGCGCTGAACTTGCGCCGCATGCTGTTGCGACCTGATCACTGTCAATTCTTATTGAAAAATAATGAAATGAATGAACGCGCAAATGTACGCTCACTCGCAATATATATGAATATCATTTGGAGTAAACGGATTCGACGAACTGTCTGCGTCGTCATTCGTTTAATTTCCACGCGGACGATTGAGGAAACAAAAGCTGTTTCGACGCAGAATATTTTATTTCGCCTCACAAGATTCAGCACCGATCGAGAAGAGAAGAAAAGAGACACAGAATTGGATGGAGACAGTTGTCCTATATTTTTATTCATTTTATTAAGCATATATATATGTATATACCGGTTTTATAACGCTGTTTTTTATCATCTTTATAAATTTGTAATACTATTTATAATACGATGGTTTTTATTCATTATTAAAAAATACGACTGTTAATTAAATATCGCTGTGACGTGTGAAATGCTGCTTTTTCGTATTAATAACATCGGTAATTTAATGACGAGTATAAAGACTTTCAACAAAATCGAATAAAAACAATTTTCTCCGGTATCTAGTACGTAAATACATACGGGACATTTATAATTAGCAAATTATTTAGTAGATGCATACAGGAAACTAATACCATTTATCTGATGGTGTATATATATTGTTGCATCTTCGAAAAATCCGTAACTGTATTTCTATGGAAAACAATCTATTTGTATTACATGTATAAAGCTTTGATTAAAATTCGTATGATTTATTTTAAAAAAAAAGTTCTTTATTTTTTCAGTTAATTATGTAAATTTTAAATTTAATTATAAGAATCTTATTTTAATGTTAATGTTATTGCTATAGTATATATAAACGTTAATCTGAATTAATATGTCACTATAATTATGCATTGATTATGTAAATTGATGAAATAATTAATGAATTAAAATTAATTCTATTGAGATGAAGAGTAAAATAATCCGCTGTCTACGAGTATTTATTATTTTAAATAGCTGTATTTAATTTTTTCGTTTAAAACATTTGAATTGCACGATTTAACAATTCATTTTTTTTATGATGTAATTTCCTGAATCGCGCGAAGCTGTTTGACAAACGTGTCTTTCAACGTTCTTTATTAAAACACGTCTTTTATCAATCTTATTGTAGCATCGACATAATTATATATGTTAACCTGCGAGCTATATAAACGCATTTTACGGCGACGCGTCACGTTTGAATTGCAAAATAAAAGAAGAAAACATTTTAAATATTTTATAAGTATTTGATATAAAACTTATTAATTATACAATAAGTATATAGCTCTTGTTAGTGTTAAATTCATAAAATTTTTTTCTATTAATACCGCTATAGTATATAATTTGTATGCAATTTCGAAGAAAACCCGTAATTAGCTCAGGTGTTAAGCTCGTTAAAGTCGAACTGCGGATAGAACACTTCCACTCAGTCCGCATTATCCAGCATGTATAAGCCGGCGTATTTAAGTTCGCTCCGATATCAACGTGAGCACCTGCATATAAGACCAGTCGTTTTCGAGCAGCGGCCGAGTACGGATCGTACTCACCACTACAGCAATCTGTTTCTAGCTTCATCTTGTAATTGTCTCGTTGTGTATTGCTTTATCTGAAATAAATTACAGCGATTTAAGCCTCTTCTTTAGATTAATTTCGAATTTTAATCGAACAATACCGTAGGATTCGAATGAAACCAATGGATCAAATGAGGTCTTATTTAAGGTTGTTGTTAGAATTTACAAATTATAGATAATAATGTTTATTACTGAAGAAAAATTTAGATAAAATATTAAATGTTTTTTTATTTCGTAATTTAAAGTTACCCCCCGCTCAATTTTGCAGATTACAATAAAACCATCGCATTTTCACAAAGAATATTTATTAAAATATCGATATAATCTGTAAAATAATATAATTTGTAGAAAGCTATGACAGCATTAATATATATATATATATATATATATATATATATATATATATATATATATATATGAATTTTATTGGATAAATAGTAATGGATCTTCATTGAATTAATTTGGCAAGAAAAACGCAATTACGCGTAAACGTTGTATGGTCGCTTAATAAACAAAAACAAAATGTAAGCAATTGAAAGTTAAAAAATATAAAGTATTGTTTATTACAAAACATCGTATATATCTATTGAGTATTTATAAGCACTATATATAACGAGTGCTTCAAACTTTTTGGCACTATCACCTTTCGGCGTCGCATATAAATAAATGCCCGTTGCTGGGCAATATGAAATAAGTCGGCACAGTTGTATTCGCCAGAAAAGCTTATTAGAGCCTTAATTAAGTAAACCTTTCTATATATATATCTACATATACATCGATACACAAAAATCTATATATTATATGGGCCTTCGTCTTTCGTTCGTCCGTTATTTAAACAAAAAAGGGGAGACAAGGAGAGTGGGCGAGAGACCAGAGACAGAAAGAGAGAGAGAGAGTCTTCGATTTTTGTTTGTTTTTTTTGTTTTTAATCGCAGATATAATCGATTTGCTCTCGCGCAGCATTCTAGCTCGGTATATATATATATATATATATATATATATATATATATATATATATATAGGCGATGAAAGGCTTGAGATAAACGGTGCCTTCACCCCCTCCCTCCACCAATCGCGACCGCTTCTTGAGTCCCGGCATTTGTATATATATATATATATATATATATATATATATATATATATATATATATATGTATATGCATATAATGCCTGATTAGCAGGCTGGTCGACACGCGAGGTTGAAGGGGGAAGGGGGGGCTGCTCCAAGTCGGACCCGAAGCGGAACGAATGGACGAAGATGGTATAGAAGCAGGTGGGCCAAGCAGTTCGATGGTGCAATTTAAGAATAGAGAATTTAGATTTTGTGCTGCACGTGTATATAACTGAAGCTTAACAGTCGGCCAATCTAAAATTATTCGGTATGTTTTGGTTCTTTCAATATTTCTTGACGCTCGCTTAACTAATCGATATTTAGCGCTCTTAGGCGAATGCGCGCTACGATTTTTTAACCTCGTTATAGATATTATGCCAGTGAAATGATGCAACTATTTAAAATAATGAAATTAAATTTATTATAAATAACATATAAAACACACTAAATAATATCTATAAATATGAGGCCAGAGTTAACCCATATCCGTACACGCAATTAATTGTTTCAGAGTATAATTTAAGGATAATAATATAGACATTCAATATTCTATAAAACTAATGTTACTTAACTGTATATAGATATACGCTAATGATATAAACGAATGAACAAAAGTCTTTGAATGACAATGAAAGTATAAAACAAACACCAAAATTGTAAAATTCTATGTATATGAGAGTTACGCACAGTAATTGGATTAAAAATCCACTTAACGCTTGTTAAAACTTGATCGGATAATTCATACTCAAAAATCGATTTCGCAAAATTCAGTTTTACAAATTTCTCATTCAAATATTACGTTTATTCGACTGAAATATTTTTCGAAAAATTCTTTAATTTTGCCTTCTTTTTGGTTTACTTTTGTTTTTAAATTACATTGGACTATTAATTATTTATACATAATGTTACATGATTCAATAGTAAACAATTATTATTATCGATGGAACCTTAAAAGGCTGTCACTGCTTTAATCAAAATTCTTTAATTTATCTTTTAAAGCAATTTTAGTTCAAGTCAAACTGTTATAAACCATTTGAAAGAATGCAATAAGCTTTTCTATCCATAATATAGCTATATGCTTTTTACTATCGATCTTTTTTTTATTTCCGATAATTCAATACTCTTTTCTCTAAGCTCATCGTTAAATATAATTTTCAACAAATTTATTTTCAATTATCGATATTATGATCATTACAGATCCTGACATAAATTTTAGTTTAACATTTAGTACGCAGTCCTTTCCAGAAAATCGATATTTTTTTTATAATAAATTTTATTTCAGATTATCAAGCAGAGAATTCTTTCTGTTTTCCCCTACGTAGTTCAATATCTATATATTTATATCTTTTGATACATTTTTATTTTAATTTTGAAAATACTCTTTTTCTGCTAAATAGTGCGTAGTTGTTCCCAGATATATTTGTCAATTATTCACTATTAAAAGTCACATATTATTATCTCAAATAATGCCAGTCTCATCTTAACATGTATACATAATTATTAATAATTAATACTAATAATTAATAGGTAAATCATGGATATATAAAAAGTTAAAAAAAAGAAAAATATTAATAATTTAACTGATAATAAACATTTATCACAAGTAATTTAAAGTAATTAACGTGTGTGAAGTCGTTTTAGAGTTCGGTGAACGCTATAAGCGATAAGTAATACATGAAACAAAACAGAGCTAAAAAGAGCATCTATTACTTAATGAAAATCGAATCAGGAAGAAAAGTCAAATGGCCAGTTTGTCGCATTGATGAAAACAACTCGTAAATTGAACTGAAAACTAATTAGTAGAATATGTCAGCGAAATAAGCACAGGATGAGATTTCGCCTATCAGTAGAAAGGGTACGCAAATGACAGACACAATCGTGGTTGTCTGTGCATTTGATCTTTTACTACTTGTACGGCTTATTATCAATGATAATAAACCGTAGATAAGAAAATAATAATAAGAAGAAAATAGAAAAGGTAAACATTTTGTGTAAACCAAAATAAAGAACCGGTTAAAATAATAATCATACAAATGAAATTGTTTGAAACTATGGGATGTATATATAGTGTAAAAGAGTATTTTTAATAATCAAAATGAAAAGGAAAAAAAAAAGAATTACAGAAATAGATCAGACGGCACAGTTGCGTCTTCCTTCGTAACTTATCCTCAATAATGGAATGAACGACAATTGCGTGAAACAACGTAAAAGTTCTACCAATAAAAAGAATTCTATGACTGATAGACAATTATTGCCATTAATGAAGAACTATAAAAAAAATTTTATTAATCGTTATGTCATATCATTGAAGTATTAATAGATAAATCTTGAGCATATGTATAGATACTTTGACACAATAAACATGAAAATATTTGATGATGTTATAGTGTCGGATTTATCAATACAATTTGCATTATCTATATGTATGGTAAACATAAAATATATCATTTTACGATAATAACATATTTATTGATAAAAAGATGTACGAATACAGCTTCATTTATGTAAGTAATATAATATTATTTAAATAATACTAATAAATTACAACTTATTATATATATATAATGAGCTAAATAAATATTTTATATTGGTACCGTATTCGGGTAAATTATTGAATTAAAAAAAAACATTCATTCAGTGTATAATATACGTACAATAAGTTGTTACTATAAAATAGAGTCTGTAAACGTATTTTTCTTCGAAAATAATAAATATAGTAATACTAAATAGAAATCTAAATTATACAGCAAACTTTAGAGAAATTTTAAAATGTTCGAAAAGTAAATCTGTTATTATTTAAAATAAGAAACTTATGAAGATTAATAAATGAGTGCATTCGTTTCTCCTCAAAAGCTTGAAATTTCACGCCTAGAAATCTCGTTATTTTCACAAAAATGCCATATTTTTAAAACAACATAATTGCACCGCTGTAATATAGATATGTAAAAACACCAAGGTAGAGAGAGAGGGAGAGAGAGAGAGGGGGGGGTAGGGAGAGCACACCACTAACCATTCGACGCACGCAGGTGCATTGCACTTCTTTTATTCCCCTCCCCGCTCCCGCCGACTCTCGCTCAAAACAATTGTCTTTTTTCACGCTTTTCAGCATTCGCCTGCGCAGTTCGAAAGTGCGTATTTGCTCGCAATATAAACGAATGCTCTTGTACACGTTCGTGTAACTATATATGTAGTATGTATGCATCCGTAAAAACCCTATAATATACCTACCGCGCGTGTTAATCCGAGAAAGGCATCGTACGAGAAAGAGAGTTAGGGGGGGGGGAGACGTGCAAAGGAGTCGACGACACGCTAAAAAGGCCCCGGGGCGGCGCGGCGCTGTGCGCATCATCAGCGCATCGGCACTGCAGTCTCGTGCGCCGTGCGGCATCCGCGCTCGCTCGCCTGACCCAATTGCCTTAATCTAGCAGCTTATATATACATATATATATATATATATATATATATATATATATATATATATATATATTATTCGCGCGTGCGCCGGGGGCACGGTTATACTTACACGTAGTATCCCCTACCCACCTCTTTCCCCGACTCTTTCTCATACTTCCCCACACGTTCGTCGGTCCATCCGATTCTATATGGATACCTCTCTCTCTCTCTCTCTCTCTCTCTCTCTCTCTCTCTACGCCCTTGCCCCTCTGCGGACGCTCGTTACCCCACACGCATCGTGCCGAATGATTGATAAGCTCCGGCGTGCACGCGCTCCTGGACGGATCCTCGGAGAGCCGAGCAAACGGTATACAGTTAATGAAGGTCGCAGACTCTGGAACGACCGCGGGGTTACGGGATTTTCCGATATTAATTGTCGAGCGCTGAATCCCAGCATTGCACAAGTGCATATAGAGTGTACGAAAATTAACGTTGGTCCTGAATAAATTTGCGGGACCTTATTTATCGACAAAATGTATTGGAATTTTTAATTTATTTATAAAATAATAATAATTATGAGGCGCGAAATATGAAATAAACTTATTTAGCACGAGAAAGGAACGTCTGTATACGAGGACCAGTGCGTTAAAGACTAAGACCATTTTTCATAATCAAGAATTCTGCACCTCTCTGTAGGACTAGCAAATCAATACGAAAATTCTAGGCATCTGAACAATAAATAAAACTTTCACATCGTTTTCTACGATTCCACAGGTTCATATACAAATTTTTCGACGAACTAGACCGTTAAATTTGTTTCATGACCCTGAGGTCATTGGAAGGTGACTTTTCTTCTTTTTTTTTTCTATTTAATAAAGAACTTATATTTTTAACCCCAGATTTGAAAAGAGCTAAGGTAGTGCAGATCCTCAAATATAGAGTCAGTTCGTAAAGTAACGAGGAGATCAGTCTTACTATTTTAATTTGCTTTCTTTTTTTAAAGCTATCTTGAATTAATATTGAAAATAACGTTTATAAAGGCCAAAAGGGGATGTTTTTATAATATTTCTCAACAATCAAGTATCTCTTATCTGACATAGGTTTTGTTAAACATTTCCATTACGAGATCTTTTGTATGCTACGGAAGAAAGGAATAAATACTGCGGCTTTATTAATATTTTATCAGATATAATGAACTACCCATGTAATATAATACCTAATGTAACAGTTTCCACTAATTCCGAATCCAGGGTAATAAATAAAGGTTTCTCTGTGATAAACTGAATAGTTAATCATTAAATAGCCTACAATAATACTGGAGTTAGAGTTAAGATAAAATTATACAATTTTAATCTAAAGCAATTCCATAAATAATGTGATCCTAGAAAGTTATGTACGAATTCTATTATTTTTATTACAAATTGTATAGATAAGGTTCCCGAACAAATAGACCCGATAACAATTTTTTTCTCGCAGCAAGAAGTTTTTCTTTAACAGATATCCATAGCAATAATGGGTTTTTTCAATTTTTTTTATACATTTAGAATAAGTCTCAAGACCGCACCAATTCCATCGAAAGACATTTTTCAATTGTTTGACAACTATAAAATTGTAATAATTTTACAGCTGTAATAACTTTAAGATGATTTGGAAGAGAATCAGTACCAATGGGACAATTAAACCTGAAATGTGAAATATTACATATGATGCTAAAAAATCAATTTAAGAGATTCAAATGTTACTGATGTTTAATGTGTTGAATGACTAAAGAAAAGATCTTCTGTAAGATGTTTCTTGCTATCGCAGTTTCCTAGTCACGGCAGTTTGAAAATCATCAATACATTAAGAGAAATGCTTCTCAAAGCCATTATTATAGTGCTTTTGCTATTATTCTAGTGGTATAAATAATTCCAAAAAATTCATCAACAGCAATAGAGATCTCAATAATATTTTTGAAAAAAAACAAAACAATAATATTTTTGAAAAAAAAAATTATTGATAAGGAAATTTTCTAAGGAAACAACGTTAGTTAGATGTACTACTGAAATCTTACGTTGCATATTTGTAAATTTTTTTACTAGCAATTGTTTTTGTTTGAGAATAAGCCACGATTACCGAACGTGCTCCAAAAAAAATAGCTCGGACTCCGAAGCCTACTAAGCATTAATGATATTGTTTTCCATATATCATCATGATAAAAGTATTTCTTCATACAAAGATGAATATTTACGTCGGAGATGAAATTAATAACAGACAAAGAATGCAATGATATGCGAAGCATAAAAATAATGGAAAATTCGTATATTTTATGCCGAAGCTTCGGGTGTTTTATACTCTACACCTTTTGTCAAGGTAATTTGACTGGGTAATTCCAGACAAAAATAGTTCAGACAAAAACACATTTATAGATACTCAGTCGGTAAAAGATAAGGATGATGTCAACAACTTTTACACAAATACGTATAGAAAAGCTGTTTTTTTTTTCTGGTGGACTATGAAGTTTCCGAGCTCGGCATTGATTATACATTACACATGCTAGTTGACAGATTTGCAAACTTGTCCAATCCTAAATGTCATAAAGATTAATTTAAATTCGGTATAAAATATATCACTATTTAACCATTATCCTTTAAATTTTAGAAGAAACTCTGCCAAAAAAAGAATCAGTACACTTCAAAGTTTGGAAGTAATAAATTATGATTGTAACAGTTATATTTTTTTAGAAAGACTTTTTTAATACTTCCTTATGCATTAAGCATATTAATATTCATTTTAGAAACTTCTTTGTAATGCATAAAATTGCATTAAAAAGCCAATATATTGATAAGCTCAATGCCTTGCTAAGAAACAATAAAACTAATATTAGATTTATTTTTTTTATAAAATACTTATTGTTATGACTGTAGATGTCATGTATCAAGTAAATTAATAAAAAAATTAATAAAAATTAAGAGAATATCAAAGATTAATGTAATTTTATCATATTAAACTAACATTGGAACACACACACACACACGCGCGCGCGCGCGCGTGTATATACATATATGCATATATATTAGAATAATGTTAGAAACATTTTCTATAAAAATAATTATGTATATATATATTTTATTTTTTATTTTTTTATAATTATATAAAGATGTATAATATATAGTGAATAAGAAATAATAATATATGGCCATTATACTTATATTATTTTACAAAGCCTATGAGACCGAAAAAAATATTTGTTAGTTTATTTATGTTATTTAGTTCTCTCATTGTTGTCTGACTGTTGATGCCGTAGTCAATTAACAATACAATTTTTTTAAGAAGATCTTTATTGAATATTTTTTAAACATATTACATAAATGTACGTATACTTGAGTGTTTTGAGAAAAGGCGATAAATAAAAAATTCGAAAGACCAATAATAAGATGAATTTTGCATCGTTTTCATTTCGCTTTTGCCATTTAAACAAATGGAATTGTTGGTCTACAGATTTAGTTTCTTCAATTAAATTACCATATTAATATTGTTTTATCGGATTAAACTTATTGTAGACGCTTTTATAGTTTCATTGTTCATAGTTTTAACATCATCGAATATATGTAGAATATATAGAAAACGATCGAAAACGATTCTATAACTAAATTTTTCCCTATATATTAAGTTTATTGCATTATAAATAAATGTTTTATAATACAGTATACACTGAATTTAGTTGGTGAGATGAATTTTCTGATAATCTAAAAAGGCGGCCTCAAGAAATTAATCAAATTAACATAGAAATTAAAGTTAAAGTAAATAACTAATATATAGGGAAAAAGATTGTTGTTTTTAAATTCATCATTTCGTAAATTGAATCGTTTTTTATATATTCTAAGTATATTCGATTATGTTAAAACTATGAACAATTAAACTATAATAGCTTCTACAATAAGTTTAATCTAATAAAACAATATTGATATGGTAATGTAATTGAAGAAACTAAATATATAGATCAACCATTCAATTTATTTAAATGGCAGAAGCTAAATGAAAACGATGCAAAATTTATCTTATTATTGGTTAGTTAATTCAACTTTTTATTTATCGCCTTTTCTCAAAACACTGAAGTATATGTACATTTCTGTAATATGTTTAAAGAATATTCAGTAAAGATCTTATTAAAGTCCTAAAAAAATCATCTCCAGCTCATTTTGCGCGTAAACTCAACAGATGCTATAATTCTCTTTCCGCGCGACATCTCGTGCTTCCTTAATGGCGGTGTAGATGTCAGCAGCAGTCGCGAGTAGTAGAGCATTCCAAAACGGCGCTAATCTTCGAAAAGCTTTGAAAGAGAATTTAGGTTTTTTTTTGTTTTTGAATTTATAATGAAGAAGAATTTCAAATAATTGTGAAATAATGTAAAATAAATATGTAAAAATGTTCAGATCGTATACAGAAAGAGTTCTCTAGTTATTCATTAATAAATGTATATACATCTAAGTGATGGACTTACGAAAAGCAACTACTTCTCATTTTGTGCACACTTATGATTTTTACGGTAATTTTTGACGGAAATTGTATTTCTGTGTGGAAAACTGTAAAAATAATAATTTTTTAAACTTATCCTAGTGAATAGAAAAAATTTTCCAAATTTCAAAAGTATATTTCAAACAAATATTGTATAGATATTATTAGAATAAATTTTTTTGTTCGGTGCATTCTTTCTCTAGAAACACTAGTCGCGAGATAAAATGCATAAATATGTATAAAAAGTTTCTGATTTTTCGTAATCCATTGACATATATCCGATCATTGGATAGGCAAGAATCCGAGGCAACAAAAATCGAATTTTTCTCCAGAAATATTGTGTGCGCCAAAAATATGGATAGGATAACAATGTTGTACTTTATTGATAGTTAGAACTTTTATTTGAGATGCATGAAAAAATTTTTCTTATTTTCCGTGATAAATGAATAAAACAATGATTTTATAGTCTTTTTATGGATTTTGCCATGTAAGTTAACTTTCGCCAAAAGCCACTACGTAATTCATAATCAGTACCCAATAACACGTAAATTTACGCATTTTCAGCAAAAACTACAAATTGTGTTTGAAATATGTATTCAAATTTGTCCTATTCTTTGAGATAAATTCGAATAACGATCATTTTTATGGCGTTTGCTATAAAAACTCTATTTCCGCCCAAAGTTACTATTCGTAATCAGTAACCCAAAAAAGCATAAGTACATACGTATGACTTGTCCGATATTTATCGTAATAATATTAGTTTCTTAAAAAGACTGTTTGGGCCGATAAAAATATATATTTCAGTATTCAAATTTTCATTGCATTCGATCGTGAAGGAAGTGGATTTAGGAAGTGTATCCCTTAGTGTGTTGAGCATAAATGAAAGCAAAATTTATTCTTTTCCGAATACCTCTTATCTGCCATCCGAACGCACAAGTACTTTATTTGGAACGTAATATAAAAATATTAAACGAACACAGATAATGTTGTTATTCATTTTGAATGCGTCCCACTTATTCTTAATTCATAATTAATACATGATAAAATTATAAAATGAATTGAAATAATACAATAAATTTTTGAATTCATAATTAATCATATTCCACCGATAGGATTTGCTTATCTGGAGAACAATTAATCAATTCAACATGATTATTATGAATAAACTAAAAAAAAATGTATATGCGCTCAATATATATAATGTATTTTGAATCCGTTGAGATGCGTCATCTGAGATTGTAAACAAATATTGGAAAATCTGTCAGAATTTGGAATAAACAATATGTCGCGTCGATGTATCGTCGAAAGAATCTCGGTTGTTAAATTTTTTTCTACCCAAATACCTATACGAGCATGTACTAAATCAATACTTTTCCAGCATGTCGTATATTTTAAACATATTTATACAAATACATTTTATTCTTGTCGCCTGACTAACAAAAGGCCATTCGCTCGTAATACATAAAGCCGGAATTACACACTGTACATATACCGTAAAGAGATAATCTCCCCCCTTCCCCCTCCACCCCTTAATTCAGCGGGAATTTATTCGAAATTGCCGTTTTCACGAAGATTGCGAACGTAGCGCGCCTCCGCGCATTATCGTCAATCGGCGCGTGTCGCTTTTAATGTACACCACTGTCGGCGACGCGGTTGCCGATGCGGCCGTTAAAGCGCGCGCGTGCCTTTGCCGCCCGTATACGCGCGAATGAGCATCGGCCTTTTATCCGGCGTTCGAATGAGATTCTCAGTTTCAGATTATCCTATTTATTGCGCATTGTAGAGACTCCGATGATTTCTTCCATTCCTCTCCCCCCCTCCCCTTGAGTATTTTTATGATACACGCGGAAAATGTCTGTATTTTCACTGAAATTGCATATACAATCTTCATTCCTTCCGTAAATTGTATAAACGCATATATATGTATGTATGTATGTATATATAGAAGTAAAGTAAGAAAAGTTTCTCCATTCCAAGCAAACGCGTATACGTTTACTTCGAAATGCTTTTGTAACATGTACTATACTCTGGCAAAACAACAAATATATTAAAAAAAAAAAAAAGAAAAAAAAAGCAATGTTTCTTCTAAAAATATTACATTTTTCGGTGATCGATGCATATAACTTGAAAATGAACAGCGCGTTACACGACGAGTAGGGAGCAGCGAATTGAAAATGCCACATTGAACGGCGGCGATGCCCGAGGCAAAGCCGGGGTCGTATATTGTCTCGTTCGGCGCGGGGCTTTCGAAATCCATCCCCGCGTATTGTGTACACAGTGTTTCTCCATAGTCCGTGGAAAGTTCGTTTATTAATTGCGCGGGCCAATGGGGGTCAAGATGCAGGATAAGTGTTTAAGATGCTCTCCCGAAGGCTTTTGGCTCGCTGTATCCGAATCCCGATAGCTCTGTTGCCGTATTTTGCGTGAGGTATATTCGAAAGCCACCTGTTTCGAAGTATTTATGTTGTCATTTAGCATGAGAAACTCAATAATGCTCTTGCAATCTGCAAATTTGTCCCTTTAAAATTTCATACAATTTGTCCCAATGTCTTGTTTCTACGCCGGAGGTATTGCATGTTGAATCTTTCAAATGTATCAATTCTACTAATACAATATAGCAAAATCCATTCAATGACACAAACCCTCGAAACCTCGACCTTATAAATCCTTAACCGATGAACACCAAAATGTACAGTCCACTAAAACCACAAACCCCAAACCCACATCAGAAGGAAATTTTTTTTTAATTTATGTAATAAATGTCGAATCGATAACTTGATTCTATGTTATAGTCGTTCGTTTAGCGAAATATAGAATATTATAGAATTGATATATTTCAAATTTCCACATTACGATATTTCAGCGAAAAAGATATTTGGCAAACTGTAGAAGTTTAAATATGTCAATAAACATTTTCGACATTTGGATTCGGTTGAGAGATCTATTCTGCATCTACTTTTAAATTCCGTGTATCAAGAACCTTTGGCAGAGTATACAAGAGTTTTTGTTCTTCAAAATCAGTAAAATTTTATAGGTGTTGTTACATCATTATTGCAAATAATATTTAACAAAAGCCATATGCATTCTCCTCTTTGCTCTTATTTCTATAATATATATATATATATATATATATATATATATATATATATATATTATATTATAATATATTATACTTTCTTGGTTGTTAAATATCCCTACACATGTTTCTAACAGCTGCCCTAATATTTAATATTTCGCAAAAGATATCAGAATTATGAGAACGGTTGAATAAATTCCTGATTTTGAAAAGAAAGTCTTTTTTCGGTAAAAAATTATTTGATTTTTTTACACAATCTTCTTCGTGTTTCCAATTTATTTGTGCCTTGTAAATATTAAGATTTCTTCAAATTCCTGAAAATAAGCTTTTACTTCATTCCATCAGAATCTCTTACCATCCCGATACAGTCATTTTCTTCAGATTTGGAAACAGGAAATAGTAGGGAGCTCAATCTGGATAATACGATGAACGGTTGACATTCAAAATGTTATGGACTTAACGAAACACCTTTGTATATGAAAAGAGAAGACAAATTTATAACAAATTTTAAGTTTTTCTTTTAAGTTTTTGTGGGAAATATTCTCATCAAATACACAGTTGTCATACATCTTATTGATTTATTCAGTTTTATTTACATTCTTATTAGTTGACAATTATTGGAATCGTAAAAATTATGAGATTTCTCAGTTTCAAAGTTTCAGCTTTGTGATTTTATTTATTTACAAACTGTAGTTCATTGTCTGATTTTTTAAATATTACCGCAATTGGTGGTTTAAGTGTAAAATATTCAGACAATATGAGTTGACTTATTACGCTTTAGCAGAGTTTTTCTTTTTGATTTTACTTTGGTGGCATACTTATTGTATTGTCTATACTTTTGTTTGATTTAATTAGTTCAGAAATTGCAGTCTATCATTATCATTTCAAAATCATCAGCAGAATTATTTAAACCTATCATTCTATAGGTATGATCAGTATTAACATTTGCATTAATTAGTGTAATAAAAGAGCTTTCAGTGGCCAATAGTTTTGTACTGGTTAGAGTACTAGATATTATGTTGTTGAGTCACATTTTAATAAAACCTTTATCGATACAGTTAGAGCATGGAATTTTCTATTTAAACTGTAAAGAAGTAAAACTTATTCATAAATGAAGTGTTACACGAAAAAACAAATATCACCCGAATATCTAATCAACATTTAATATATTGAAATTAATTTTTTGATTTCAAAATATATTTATAGCTATTTATTTTTTAAGTTTATATCGAGAATAATGTCCTATTTAATTTTTAGTTAGTTTTTTGTACAAGTCGTAAACAAATATGAAATGTAGCATTCCTTTAAAAATACAATCTTATTTTACTGAAAGAAATATTTTATACATGTAAGATTTTATAATTATCTTATTTTTTACTCTTATTAACGACTAATATAAACCAAGCCAGTATAGTTAAATTATAAAGCAAAAGCGTAATAATAATTAAGCTAAATGTTACGATTACTAATCAAAACGTCTAATTTTTAAGTTAAACTGAGGAAGTAATAATTTGATTATATTACATTTTTTCAAAGTAGAAAATTGCACGAAGTGACGAAAATACATTTACTAATTTTAGATGCCGTTAGGATATTTTATAAAAGTGTAATGGGATATTGTTTATGCAAATAATATTCGTTCAAACCATATAAAATCACTCATCCTTACAGTTGTAATTACTTCACAAAAAATGAATGATTTTCAAACGTACAATCAAACCAAAGATAAATTCTATTTAAAGATTCATATTTTGCTCATAACCCCCAATTCTCCTAACGAGGATTAAAAAAAAAAAAGTCTCTGCTGTATCCTCATGGCAAAGGCGAACTTTCGCACACAAAAAAAATAACATGCCATGCGATACTCGGATCAAGAGAAATCGGGGGGAGGGGTAGGGCAGAAGCGTAGCGGAACCTGTCGGTTTCGAGGAATCCGTTAACTATATATTTCATCGCCAATTTTGACGCGCTCCTCCCGAGCACCTCCTCCCCCATCCCACTCCGAATTTCATTGGCCTTGTGGATTTTGAGAACACACACGCACATGCATACATACATACATACATACATACATACATACATACATACATACATACATACATACATACATACATATATATATATATATATATATATATTATATATATATATATTTATATATATAATATACGAAGAGCTCTCCTCTATATGCATGGCTCGCATCAGTGAGTATATAATTTATCATGTGAATCTTATTCCCGTGCATCTCAATTACACGTCTCTCTCGACTTCGGTCCTATATCCTTACGCGCAAATATATATACACGTTACTCTTCTCTGACTCCCTCTCTCTCTTGCATGTTCGATGCTATACAAAAACGGTCTCTCATCCATTCAAGATTGATTCGGTAAGCAAGCGCGCGTACATATAAGATTCGCAAGAAATAAAAAATAATGATAAAATCAATAAAAACGGCTGCGAGCTGCGCAGCTGAACGTATGATATGTGGATCGCTTGAAGCATACCAGAAACAAACTTATCGGGATAGCTGGCCGGGCTTGTTACAGATCGAGCCGAGAGAAAATAGAATGGTATGACGTGATATGGAAAGAAGATAGAAAAAGGACGAGGTTGTTTCGTATGAAATTTTTGGATCACCAGAAGTATGATATGTTGAATTAATCATGGGTTTTCAATGGGGAACGCGTGTTTTATTCTTTTCAGATTTGAACATTTTTAATTAAAACATATCAATTCGGAATTGTGTGTGTGTGTGTGTGTGTGTGTGTACATATCGTATGTGTTTATGGTGATCTTTCTTAATAAATGTGAGCGACCACCAGTTTACGTTTTATCTCCAATACTCGACCTCACATTATTATTATTAAATTAGACAAATACACTTTATTTATTTTATTTCTAATATAAATTGTTTCAGAACACTTTATTGGGTTAATATCACATGTGCATTTTTTTTATCGTAACACAAATTTTTTTTACTGATTAAAAATTCTTTCATATGAATTGAAAATGCTTTTTTAATTAGGTTTTAACTATTTCAAACAGATTTGCATTGCAATACCACTGCAACTATACTTCTTTTAAAAATAAATTGTCGATATACTACATATTGATAATATGTGTTGCCAATATATGTATTATTCTTGATTGAATATAATTGAAATAAATATTGTAAGTCTATTTGAAAGATTCTAACAAATGTGTGCGCGCGCGTGCTCACGTGTCTAGAAACAGATGGTAGTTTTCATGAATGGATAGAACGTGATCGACATATTTACATACATCTAATACAAGCTTGCGTCAATTACTTATACGTTTTATTACTATATTTGTAATGAAGCAGCTATTCATAGTGAAGTAAACAATTTGGCTCATATACTTAGCTAGTATTGCATGTGTGTTTTTTCTTCAATATATTCAATATATATTGATCGAATTGTTTATTTTATTAAAAAGAGCTGCCTATTTACCAATAGTAATAAAAGTAAAATATTTACGTTTGTGTTAGATATATTAATAAGTGGAAAAGGCGCATAATAAAAATGTACGTAAAATTATAAATGTATAGGATAAAGTTGTAGCATTGTTCTCGTCGATTGAAATTACTGCCTGTTGAAAGTGCCATTGATCTCAGTAAAACTCTTAATCAAATGTTTATATATATTTATAGATTTATGGACCGAGTATATTATGAGGTACATCGTAAAGAATTGAAAACTTTGCAGTATCACACATTATTATAAAAGTATAAATTAAAAAATATCGTAAATATAATATTGTACATAAATAGTATCAAAGTTTTTATATTTCAAAAAAATTCTTTCACTTTTAATATTTTTTTGTTCTGTATGACTGGTACCCTTAAAAGGAGATATAAAAAGCGCACTGTTGACATGTAATATATGACAATTTTGGCGGGGTGCATCGGAAAGCCTCGTTTAGTACCATCGCTATTGCTGCCAAGGGATTATGGTTAGATAGAAAGAGATGGATCCGAAATCTTCCGTTTGACTTTCAAAGTTTTAAAATTTTACACAAATTAGAGAAAAATATCGATTTCTTTTTGATAAAAATAAGAATCGCCGCTAAATTATTTTAGTGGGCGTAATTTAATGGGGTCGTTAATTTAGTCGATGATTTTGACTATATTAATATATAGTAATCGTTTTTGTGAATGATCGCCGCTACTGCAGTTATATGGGGTCGGAAGCAGAAGTGACGTATTTTATACAAAAGTTTCAGATCTGCTTAAGTATATTATTATTTACCTTTCAATGCCTAACTTGCATCTAATTTCGTTCTCATTCTTTGTCTATATCTACTTTTAATCAAATTTCTGGTGGTTGATTGAATTGCTAATGGAACTAATTAACGATCACTAACAATTACCAGCAGCCAAACATTAAATATAGGCAATTATTATTATGTAGTATTATGTTATTTATAATTTTATTATTGATTTTATGAAACCTATCATGAATAATATCGATCGACAGTTGATATCTTTCACTAAATACTGGATCTTGAATGCCATAAAAATAATTCGTTAGCAAAAGCATTGAACTGGTTTAAATTAATTATATATACTGTCGCAGGTAGAAACAAATATTTTCAAAAATGCCCCTATACCTACACGAAGTTTAGTCTAAACGACGCAATGCTGTTTTCCCGCAGTAAACAATACCGCGACGTACAACGACCGAAAGCAAGCGAACCGAGACGGACAGCAAGGTATATCGAGAGATCCGTGCCGCGAGGAATTCGACAGCGACGCACGAGTCCCATTATTAATCAGCCGCTTTCATTACGGCGCTCTCCTATAAGCGAATCGTGGAAAGAAATGGATATATAGATATATAGATTGCGTATTTATCCCTGTATACGAAATAGTAATTCTATAGAGAAGGGCTTGGAGGAGGGGAAGCGAGAGAAAGAGAAACGCGAATACGCACGGGAAACCAGACAATCATCCCGATATATATATATATATATATATATATATATATATATATATATATATATATATACAGTGCGCAGTGGCGGTGGCTGTCTTGGAAACTCGCCTTGCATCGATGGGGGCAGGGGGATAGATTAAGGAGAGCACTCCGCTCTTAATTCTTTGCATTTGTGTGTGTGTGTAAAATAAATACGCCCACGGTTCCCACGATAGCTGCAAATATATGTCCTCCTTAAGATTATATATATATATATATATATATATATATATATATATATATAATAACATGTGCGATGATAAGCGTTCGATGTGCCGTGCGCGCAGCGCGCACGCGCCACCCGGACCCATTGTTTTAGTTCCGCGCGCGGTGCGGCAACGGCAGCGCGTCGGAAAAGCCCGCGCACTCGCACCACGATTACAATGGGCTTCGTTTTTCCGCATATCCTCCCTGTGCAATTGAGGACGGACTTTTTGCGCAACCGAGGACGCGGCGTTTTGCCCGCTGAGCCGAGAGAGATTCTGCCTCATAATATACACTGGCTCTGCGTGTATTTATATATACATATATATATGTACGTATGGGATTTTCTTCTTATTAGGCCGTAAATAGAGGACGCGCGCGTGCGGGTCAAAAGTCATTGTTCGCGCCATGCGCCGATTGTTGTTCGTTGTCTACCGTTTTTGTTGTTAGAAAAACTGTAATTATAGTATTGCCTGATTTCTACTTGGGATTTTTGGCTGGTTTGTAGAACGAAGGATGCACGATAACACGATTAAATTCTAAGATAGAATTACTAATGGACAAATGCACGAGATATCGATTAGTTTACAGGTTTCGTCAAGGCTGAATTTTGACGTAATGGTACGATTTAAAATGTATAATTTAACCAGATAGCAAAGTCAATTTTTACTGATTGAGCAAATTATACCCTGTCGTAAATAATGTTCTATTGAACCAATAAATTATTGTACATTTTAGTTAATCATGCTCTTTATTTATGACTATTTTACTTACTGCATTACTGCAAAACTGGGAGTTATTCACCAAGTCTTCTGGAAATGAGAATGTTTTTAAAATTTCATAACCAAAAATTATAAATAAAATTGTGAAGAACGTTCTCATTTCCGAAGGCTTGGACGAATCTACCTGAAACTTTGCAAGAACGTACAACATAAACATAAATAGAGGACAGAATTAATTAAAATGTGAAATAATTTAATGATTAAGTTGAACATTATTTATGACCGAATACTTCTCATTCGATCGGTAACAATCAAATTCGATATCCCCTTAATGTAGTAAGAATCAGTCGTACGTACAAATGCTTATAACAGATGGAATAGTTGTAAAGATCATTCATGTATAAATATTTATTCTACTAATACATAGCCGGTCGTACAGTTGGACAGTCATAGAATAATTCGATCAGAAATTGTAAATAAAATTACCTGGCAACGTCGCATTTCAAAAACCGCGCGGTGTTTTACCCAGCATCCAGGAATTACTAGGGAGCATTCATTATCATAGCTATTCTCAGTGTACATTTAGTATCGTTGTCTTGAAGACTTTTTTTATTATTAATTTTATTAAAATATTACGTGGTCGATCATCGATTTTCTTGCACAAATGTATTGTCATTAATCGCTGTTAAAAAAATCAACTAGTTGTTGAACTATTCCGAAAGAACTATTTTCTTTTACACAACCTGAAAAATATTACAAAATTTTCTAGTTTTATCCAATTTCACATGTATAAATATCAAAATTCTGATGAATTATAATATATTTTTTTAGAGCGATAGATTTTCCTGAAATTTTCCTCCCTCGGTGTATCAAGTTATATAATTAGTAATTACATCAAATTCATAGAAAGAAAACAAAAATACAGAAGAAAAAAACAAAAAATAAATTGATGTTATATCGTGTACTGACTTAAACGATCAGTTCGAATCCGGCATCAATGAAAAAATTATTTACTTATCGAGTAGCACTTAATTCCGTATTAGCGCTACATGATTGGCGGCTTATCGTACAGGTGACCTATATATGAAGGAGAGTGTTGCGTCAAAAATTATCAGGGTGGACGAAGCGTGGACTCCTCGGTAATGCACTGCTATGACCCTTTTCTATAGATCCAGCGCACGAATGAGAAGGGGGTGGGGCTGTGCCCAAGTAACTTTTACAAATTTCATTCTTAGACGTAGAAAAATTCAATAGAATAGTTACCCTGGCATCGCGAAGTCTCGGTACAGGGAGTAGAAGACTAGACCTATATTCCAATAAACAAAAGGTCAATGAAACATAGTTGTTTAGCGACATTGTTTGTTTCAATGAATTCACAATTGAATCAATTGTGAATTTTTCGTTGAATGTGAATCCATTGAATTAAACCGCTGGTCAAAAGTTTATTCTCGCTAATTAAACGAGTTATATCTAGAGCGCTGCTAACAAGTTACTGTACAAATTATATGTCGGTAAAAGAAAAATTCACTTACACGAAAGATTTCATAGATTTATAAGGTTTAATTTTGAACGCAGTATTATTAAAATTTAGCCAATAATTCATTTAGCCAAATCTACATCCATTATAGAGAGCTGAAACGGAAAAATAAACAATAGTTGAAATAGATCTGTACGGTAAGCAATAAACTGATAAAAAAATGATTACACGTTATTTCACCAAAATTATCAATTACTAAAATGTTGCTTTATCTTATAGTGATTACTGCATATTATACACAAAAATTTTATATAATAAGAATGAGATTACAACAAATTTTGAAAATGTAGCAAAGATAGAGGTGTTAAGTTATATTACATATAGCTATGTAATATAATACAATGTAGCTTTAGGTCTCATTAGCGGGGCTGGAGTAATGATTTATTATATATCAGCGCAAATTCAAAAGGTACACACATTATCATCATATACATCTTAATTCATTGGGAGAAACTGCATTAATTTTCTAATTTGAGAGAAACGAGGACGAATTTGTTATATATGAATTTGAAATCGTGTTACGGAGTTAATGGCACACTTTCCGACAGTTTTTTTCCCTCCTTCTATCCCGCTTGGCTTATTTTAGCGTCTCTCGATCCTTTTTTATACGTAGATACGTTTAAATTATTTGCCAAAATTTCAAGCCTATGATGGCGGCCCTACATTTATTTCCTATTTTTTTGACTCGTTGGCGATAATAAGCGAGGCTAGGCAACGATATAGTTAAATGTATATATATAGTTACTTTGCTCTGTTGCAGAAATTTTTTTTAATCCGATGGCCTTTGTACTTATTTTTAACAGCGTAAGATGGTTTGACAAAAATCGCTAAAACAATTGGATCAAAATAAAATTAAATATTGTTATTTTTGAGGTCTCGATAAATAAATCGATATTGTCAAGCGTGTTGACATTGGTTAAGCAAATAATTAAAATATTCAATTATAATTAATTATAACAATAAATAATTAAATAATAACGTGCTCAACGTTGGCAGATTGATAAGAACAATAAAATTCCGTTCTACCGATATTTTATAGACTGTGATTATAATAATATAAGAATGTTTTGTCATGTGTTATCTACGAATTTTCAATATTAATAATAAACATCGTAGTTTACTGAAATTTTTTCTATGACCCTTCTTAGAATTAATCATTTTATTTTGTACGTACAGTGGAAAGTTAGATTTTTACGATTTTAAAAAGATTTTACATTCGACTCTCATGCTTTACTCCGGCTTTTTGTTTTTCAATTAAAACGTAAAATATAGAAAAACGCACAGGATAGATAGAAAACACAAGGCATAAACATTTGAAACGTGAAGTTTTGCGCGAATTTTAGCATTACCGCCGCCCACTCGGCGTTGCTAATGATAACTCGCGATGATTTACATCATTCCCAACCTCGATCGACGAAGGCGCGCGTGAAATGTGTACATGTATATATATATATATAGAGGAGTATATATACAGGTGCACATGCACAGGCCAGCGGAAGCAAGAAAGTTATGAAAAGAAACGAAAGAACCAACGATGTAAGGGGGTGGGGGTAGAGGAGATCGAGTTTCGCGAGCAAGACGCCCGCGTGGCCTCCGCAAGGATGCACTTTTCGCGCGCCTCTCGGCGCGGAGTAGGTTACTTTCTCCATATACGCGTGCGGGCGCGCGCGCGCGCGCGCGGCAAGAAAGTTATGCACGCGCAGATGTGCCGTGTATCATACGCTATTCCTGCCGCCGCCAGTGGGGGCCGTACGCCTCTAATATACGCGGCGCGCGCCGGCCGTGCCGGCTGCCCGAGCTTGCGATTTCCTTACACTGGCCGCCGATAAGACGCCCGCTCGCCCGATGGCAATTGCGGTTTTCCGGGCCGCCGGTATGCCACACGTACGGAGCGTTCGTAGGGCCTCTCGCCACGAGCGGGATACGATCGATTCCCCAGGTCGGATAAAGCCATTTGGGATAATTAAGAAAGAACATACGATGAGGAGGAGGGGTGGCACGGGACGAGGCGAGGGAAAACAGTTAATGAAGGAAGTATACTTGTTAGGGAATGTAAATTCTATAATGTGTTCGCAGACCCACATCTGGCCAAATTGACGATTGGGGCGGGAAAAATCTAGACAGCGGTTTGGAGTCCAGTTTAAAGCGTAGTACAAGAAAGTTAACCTAAAAGCAGGATCAAGATCATTTTGGCCCAGCTCGTGATGGTGACAGGGCGCAACGATGAGTCAGCCAGTAAAGTACACTCGTTCGGCAAATCCGACATCTGTCCGCAGTCATGGGGCATTGTCCAATCTTGTTGGAACTATAATCTCATTAAATTTTTTTTTCGACAATGTGTATACATAAATCGATGGAACAATCTTATCCCTCGTTAATTTTAAATATTTTCAGTCATTCGGATTTCATATCCGTACAAAATTATTCAAATATTGCATTTTTCAAATCTCTGTACAGATAATTATTTTCTGGAAATACTGAATACCTCGAGTCTATCCATCATTAGGACATGAGTAAGGACTAGTCTTGCTTTACTAATCCGGCTTAAAACTATTGTTTTGACGGTTCAAAAAGAAAATTAACTTGTAGAAAAAGGCTATTTAAGTGCATAACTAATTATCAGCTTATGGACTTTGCATTATGAATTTGCAACATAAATTTATAAACATCTATCAAAAATATCTTCATTAATTTTCTCACATATATTACTTTATATAAGTGAAGCTTTAATGCCTTATTTAAAGTTCTATGTAATTCGTATAAAGTATTCTCAGATTCAGTTTCTGTGTTTTCAGTATTTTCTGCGATAACAGTGCGACGTTTAATTAGTGATCTTAAGTAAATTTTATTACTTGGTAGTCTGTCCAGGGATGATCTTTTCTATTATCTATGCAATTGAAACGATCTTCTGGTATTGATTTTCATTGCTCAAGTCTCTTATCGTAGAAAACATCATTCGTTCCTATAGAGTGAGTTTAGCTATTGCAATGGTTAACGACAAAAGTAATTTGTTATATCATAGGATAATCGGTATAATGAGGATTAGCTTACGATAATGTGAACATTCTTGAGTGACCAAAAATCCTAATTAAATAAGGAGCGTCAAAGTGAAGATACGAAATTTTTTAAGAAACGTAATTTTGGTGCAAAGTCGAAGAGACACGATGCATCAAACTCTTGTGCAAATATTAGGTTACATATAAATCGTTCATAAATCAACCCAAATGTAAGCCAATAACAATGTTCAATACAGAAGAAATGTAGTTGTAGAACTATATTACTATTGTCGTTATTTTATATATAGTGTAATACTAATACTTTTTACATTGAACTAATACTGATTCGAACGTATAGCGAAATTTGTCCATCTACTTAAAAAGTAATAAATAAAAAATTCGTATGAATTAGAAAGGGCAATACTTATGTAATTTAAATTTTATAAACTATTTATTTACATTGTAATCTAAAGCAGCGTAGATCGCGATTATCTCACGCGTTAGTGTAAAACTATGATATTTGAATGCAGTATCGGTGATACGCTTCGTGTCAAATGATTAATTCTACATCAAGTGTATGTAACAGATCTCGGAGCATCATCCACTAGCACGGGAATCGCGCGAATACGTGTGCCGGCACGAAACCGGCAGCCTTGCACTTATAACAAATGACTTGGCTTTCTGACACTTCTGCTTCCATTTCGGGTCAGCGTAAAGACCACCTGTTATCCTTTGAATAATTTAATAGGACATCTGTATAATCGATGCAAACTGAACGATATACTAGTGCGACCTTGATTTCTGATTTTGCGCAACAATCGGAATTGCGAGGAAAATAGGATCTGTACGCGGAACATTTTTGTTTTTGTTTTGCTTTACCAACACCGACTTTCTCACCTTTGCTTATGATATATGGAAAATCTTGGCTCGAGTGCAATCAAGAAGAAAGTCGCTGACTCTATGCCGTGCGTAATTACAGATGAAGAAGCGTCGGTTCTCAGTTTTATTTAATCGAAATGCACGGCTAAGGACGGATTTATGACTTGGTTATTAACGGGGATCATTAGAATAGAACTAACGATCCCTTTCGGTCAAATACATTGGCAAAGAGGTACGCGATCATTGCGGAGCGTAAGTAAATTTGCAGTTTTTCGAAAAGTTTCCACTGAAAAAAGAAAGTTATAAATCAAAGAAAATTTCAGCTGTGTATGGCGAGATCGGTGCAGCATTCCAATGAATTTCCAAAGATTTAGCTTTGTTGCAGTCCAATTCCTACGAGTAGAGATGAAAATATATGTATATATTTTGTTTTTACGGCTCGAGATTACAGTTAATTGGCTGGCAATTTCTGATTATTTGATCTTGGAAAATACACTGTCGGATTTTAATCTAAAAATCTCTTTAATTTCCACCGGGACATGAAAGACGTTGTACGATTTGAAGAGTATAAACATGTATATTGCGAAGAAAGTCGTATATAATTTTGGATCTAGAAAGCGTTGTTATTAAATGGTGTTTAGACGAGCGCGCGACGATTTCTCACAATCAATTATGTGGACAAGTAAATATACTAGTGAGAAAAAAATCTTGTATTTTTCTCGAGTATGTATTTGAACATTTTTGCAAGCCCCCCCCCCATTGTGATATCGATAAGACCGAAAGCAAAATTGTACAATTCAACGCGCAGAGAAAGTATAAAAATATTCCTATAATATTTTTCGAACTAAATCATAACGCTCTCTTATAGTTGTACTATCAACCCTCCGCGATCTCATCGATAAACCGTATCGCCGACGATCGAGACTTATATTTAGGTATATATACACGAGGCGATCGAGCGTCCGTGAAGAATTATAGCTTGTGAGCATACACATTATATATATATATATATATATATATATATATATATATATATATATATATATCCCCGTCCGACACGCTGCAGATTGCCATAAGACACACGTCCAGACCCCCCTAACCCCCGCTTCCCCTTTTACTCCATTGGAAGCGGCGGCGCATAACCGAAGACGACACATCAGAGCGGCGCGCGGATAGCCGCGGGCGCTGTTCCCCTGACCCACTAATGCGGCGCGCGGCAGCGGAGCTCGTGCAGCCCGAGATGTCCGCGACGACGACGACGACGGCGATGAGGACGACGACGATCGACGACGCCTGACGGCGCAACAAGGTCTTTCTTCCTCTCTCTCTCTCTCTCTCTCTCTCTCTCTCTCTCTCTCTCTCTCTCCCTCGCTCTCTCGCTCTCTTCTCCGTTCTCCGGGCGCACGCGACGTGCTCGTCAGTATATGTACCTGTTCGCCGGATTCCACTGTATTATCATCCATCTCAGTCTCTCGAGCGCCCTCTTTCTCCCTCCCAATTCCCCCTGTTCGTATCTCATTCTCTTTTTCCTTCTTTACCCCTTTCATTTTATCGAACGATGACACGCGCGATCGTTATGCGCCGCTGTTGCCATTGTTGCATTACGACGGGATGCGAAGCGTCTTTTATTAAGGGAGTAATGCAGCAGATTTTTTTTTTTTCTTCAATTCGATTCTATCGAACGATGCCGTAAGTGATTTGTACGTCAAGGTGGGAGAGGGGTACTTCATCTTTAAATTTGAATATATGCGGAAATGAATATATGAGAAAACTGCAAATTTCACCGCTTAAAGGAGCGGTTTTCGTTTAACTTATCATTGTATTCGTAAGCCTGAAGCTGCTAAAATGTAATATTGAAATGGTGAACAATCATAAAGAATGTGCCAAAGTAATGAACATTCAATGCGAAACCGATAAGAAAGCATTATCGAGAATAGTTCTATTTCTAAACAAAATTTATGTATAACAAATATTAAGAGGATAATCTAGTAATTAATATTCTTTTTTCATTGCATTATGCGCTTAATTATCAAATGCGAATAAAACGATTATATTACATTCATTGTTCTTTTCTTTTGAAATGCTACGGAATGATACAATATAGTACGTATTAATAAATAGTTTATGTCTGCTCTATTTAACCACTGTATTATTTGTACTCTTTTTTTTTAAACTGTATTTAATTAATTTTGATACTCTTATTAGCCGTTTTTGTAATTCTTCAATCTCAATATGCGCGAATGTAAGTTTTCATTACCAATAGATATAACTCATGCTAATTTGGAGATTTTTAGGCACATCTCTATTATTTTAATATTGTTTTATTAGTATTAGATCGATTTATGATATTAGAATGCTTCATATATATGGAATATATTATCCGCTGTTTTTCAGAATCAGTCAAATTGTTACAAGACAGCTATACTCGTATTACTTTTTTTTAGATAAATATAGTTTCTTTTCTATTTAATTTTTGCTCTTCAATGCGATTATTTACTTTTACAAGGCTTACAATTTCAAATTTTCCTAATTCCACCGTCACGAAACGATTTTTGCAAGCACCGCTTAACAGAGTGTAATCCATCCTTTGGGCGCTGATCTAATTGGTGGATTATGAAAAGAATAAAAGATCGGTCTTTGTCAGTCATGAGTGACCGAATTAAAACAAACAAGTCAAGTTTATGTCAGCTGTACGTAAATAATTCGAAAATTCAAATATCTATTGAAATATAATATTATTAGAATATTTCATTGTTATGAAAAATTATTTATAAAATACGTAAATAATAGGCGAATAAATAAGTTCATATTTGGAATACATAATATATAGGAATGGAACGAGCTGTCCACTCCTTTTCTACGCCAATTGAATAGAAAGTGCTCCGATTTTTGATGATATTATATCAAAATCTTTAATTATTCCGAATGTTACTTAATCATATTGTTCAATTATGTTTCTTCTGTATCTACAAAGTTTCAAGCTAATTCATCCAATGCTTTGGAAACGAGAACGTTTCGAACAGATTGTAATCAAACATTATAAATAAAATGTTCAATATGTTATTTTTCCTCGCCATCGATAAGAATTTATTTAAAGAAAAAAAAAAAAAAAAAAAACACAAGACTCAACTGGGCCCTGCGACGGTCCCGCGATTTTCTTAACGAGCCGTGCATCGGTCTCGACCCATCCGTGTAACTGGGCCAAACGCGCTGCTCGTTCCTGCGCCTGCGCTCTATACGGCTGATGACCCCGAAAACAAACAAAAAAAAAAAAAAAATAAAAAAAAACGAAAAAGAAAAAAAACAAACAAACAGCCGTCGATCGGGGATGGAGAAAAAATGCCGAATATCGCGTCTCGACGAATGCTAATTTTAAAGAAACTCTCCGCGGAGTCTAGGATGGCTCGGTGGGAGCGAAGCCCGTCGGCGGCGGGGGGAGGGGAAGATAGGCCGCGCTGCTCACGGAGCTCGTATGCCGTATTTGTCAGCGGCCGGAGCCTCGATACGTTTGATATTTTTTTTTCTTTTTCTGCTTTTTTTTTTCTTCCTTACTTTCGAGTCCGCCGGCCGCTTAACGAGAAGTTCGAAAGAGAAACTCGAGGCGGGCGCGTGCGCTGATGCGTGCCACAGTGGCACTCGATATTAAAGCGAAAAGAGATTCGGTTTCGGTGTATATATATATATATATATATATATATATATATATATAAATATAACTATGTATAAAATTTTGCGTCAGCGAAACTATGCGGAGGCGCGCGCGCGCGCGCACGTGGTTTACTTTATTATATTGCGATCGAAGGCGGTATGGTGTGCGCGCGCGTGTGCGTGCGTATATAGGTATGATCTGATTGGATCGGTATTCCATAAATTAGAAAGATTGTATTGGGGAATTTTAAGCGTTGCGCGGGGAGTATGTATATATATATATATATAGTAGTCGAGAGAAATACGACTTTCTTTGGCTAATGGCGAACGGAAAGCGAGCTCCCAAAGGTTGGACTAGAGACCGACGATAAATTTAATTGAAATGCAAAGCGCGATTCTGAAATAAAAAGTATATGACGATCAATCAAAAATAAGAGTAAACACATATGAATGGAAATGGCGAATACGATTGAGAAACAAATGGTAAAAAAGAATTGTCGTTTCCGCATTTCGGAAACGAACTAACACAAGTTGCTTTAACGAAAATCTTTCATTTTTTGTTTTTTTGTTTTTTTTTGTTTTTGTTTTTTTTTTAATGAAAATTCGCGAGCGAGGAACGAAAAATTTTCCTTTAAAATTCTTATTTAATTTTGAGTTAAATAATTCAATTATTTTCCGAGGATTACTTTAAAAATTCACCTTATTGTCGAAAATTGAAACTGAAACTTTGCAATTTCCCGCAATAATTCTGTTCCGCGTTTCAATCAGCATCAAATCCAAAGAATCCAACATTATTATCGAGCAATGGCTATATTGTCAAAATAACAAAACGACAAAATAGAATGATACGTGCTACTCGTGCAACATTACGTATCTTGCCAAGATCACAGGCTGACCCGAACCAAATCGCCGAGTAATTCCAAGTAAGTCATTCGTATTCCTGCCGACTCAGCCGAAAACCCTGAATTTTCAGTCCTTAAAGATGCCGTAAATGCGCTCTTTTAAATTCAATTGAACCGATGCCGCGACGTATAAATCCCGCGGGATCCACTCGTGCGCATCCGCCCCGTCAAGATCCGATTGCCCGATTGACCGTAAATGAAGTATTATAAGTATATGATAATATAAAAAACAAATTTTAAAATAAGCATCAATCATCAGACCACGTCGTGAGGTGATGAAAAAAGTATACAGGCGCGCAGAATCGCGAGAAGAGGGAAAAATGGACTGTTGGAAACGAATTATTGTATATAAATACTAGTCGGTACGGAGTGCCATTGCCTTATGATCGGTACTCAGATCCATAGATATAAATCATATATGTATGGGATACAAATCATATATGTGTGGCATTTTAGGGAGAGCTATGAGTATATATACATACAGCGAAAAATGCAGCCTTGACCCACTGTCCCTCTAGCCGAATGCTATGCGGAGCAGCCTTCGAGGTTAATATATGGTATGGGGCGAGCGAATGAGAGGTGAAAGTTACACTGTTTCTTTATATATATATAATCTATATTATACTTTCTGGCGCGACGGTGGTGTTTCGAAGATAGTATAAGGAAGGATTGAAAGCTGACGCAATAATTCCGTATATTAGGAAACTGATTTCTAACTATTATTATTATTATTATTATTATTATTATTATTATTATTATTATTTTGTTATTATTTATATATTTTTCGACGCGCAATTTCCATGTTATTCCATAAATAAATAAATCAATAAATATATATATATATATATATATATATATATATATATATATATGCACGAATTTAGCATTCCGAATCATCAAAGATGAGATATGACCTGCATCGATGCGATCGAATATAGAGTCCTAGGTAAACTTATACTCCTGGTAAACCTGGTGAAATAGCACTGTGTTGTTATAAATTCTTACAATATTATTATGTAGATTATGTATATAAGGAATAAAGTATATAACAATGATTTAGAAATTCAGTATGTAATAGACGATATAAATATAAGAGTCGTCTACTTAATTTTTACACAATAGAATTTATTCTTGTGAAATTCGATGGGGTGATAGAGTTATTTAAATAATACGAGAAAACTTATTGAGAAAATTTCGACATTCTTTACTGTAAACGTAGTGAAAAGTGACAGACCGTATAGACTAATGCGCGGTTATTTTTCGAAACTCAAAGTTCACGCTCTTTCTTTGCTAAAACGTTTAAAATCGATATTACGCTTCCATCTGATCATCGTGGGGCTATTAAATTATTAAAAGATGATTTAATGAGTTGTTTTTTTTATTTCTGACAATTCATATATATAGGAGGATTTTTCTATTCTGCGTGTACAAACCTAGTAAATTATATATAATTCTGATATTGATAATTAATATTTGTAAAAAGAATAAGATTAAATGCAAAAAATTGTAAAAAATAAGATTAAATACAAACAATTGTATGAAATATAAACTTGTACATATAATTTGACAATCTACCTCGACACTAATCATCAAAATTTTAACAGGTTTCGTTTTTCCTAAAAATAGTGAAGAAAGTCCGTTACAAGTATATATGTATATGGGTAGTGTATAACTTTCGTCCGAAGCCACCTGCCGTGAAAAATTAATGCACGAGGTGGATAACAAACCAGGTTGTAAAAGTTCCGCATAAATGTTTGACGTCATTGTTTGTACTCAATCTCATTCTTCAATTGTTTCTTTTTGCAAATCTAGTAAGTTTCATCTCAGTTTCATTCTATGTAAATGTAGCATGCGAATAAAACTTATACAAGAACGATATTTCAATTTCAATAGTTATTTTAAGGGTTTATTATTAATTTTTATTTTAAGAAGCCAAACAGAAAAACCACTCGTCCATCCATTTTAAAGTATAGAAAGGTTTGTCGAGGACTAAATATTTAAATATAATAATAACGTAATAAGCATAAATCTAAACTTGACTTTTATGTCCAAAGTCATTTTTGTAAAAGATTTGTTTTTTTAATTAGATTGTTTCAAGTTACCAATATTATGGTATCAACATATAACAACTAAGTCAGAATAATGACTAGTAACTTTTTATCATTTCGAACTGTAAAAATCCAATGGTTACCCTTTTTAAGAAAGTGGACAGTTGTTCATGACAAAGATTATATATGGAATAGTATTAAATTGTATTTTATTATTATAATACAGGAACGCGAGAGTAATGCGAGATAAAAGTGTTTTCTAATTGGATTTTTTTCCGGAAGATAGAACTCCGGAAGTATAACGATATAGCAATATAAAAGACATTATAAATAGTGTAATTTTTAAGCTTTGATTTTACTTATTTGCCTTATTTATACACTTAAAATCGGAAAACTACCCTTACCAGATGATAGCTATTTGACAGCCCAGGAAACAGATAAATTACGTTTTAATCGTTCTTCGTTTACATACATACTTACATAAAAATCCGTATATAATTTGTCATTTTTATTCATCACAGCTTGAACCCTCGAAATCCTTAAGACTACATCGTGAATTCAGTGGGACCTTGAGAATTACAGTGCACTCGTACAAATAAAATAAGTATTAAATATTTTTAATAATTTAATCATTTTTAACCAACCTCGCAATGACCACTTTAGTTGTTTTAGAGTTTGGATAACCTATATATATATTCTTACACTCATTATAACTTATCCCAAATAGAACCACTGGAGCATCCAATGCCAGGAGGAAAGAAAGAGTCAATTCAAGCGATTATGAGGCAAAAAAGATCGCGGAGCGAAATCGAGATCCTGGAAAGTCAACCGACGCGCGGTTATATGTATTATTAGGCCACTCCGGTAATGGAATTAATTCTCACGCACTGCTCCCCTGGGGGGGGGGGGCTCGGCCAAAACACGAGAGCAGAGGCATATACGATGGGCGCCTCTTTATTACATCTCGTTAAATAGACATTTTGAGATCTTGAGCTGCGGTATCACACACGGGTATATATCAACGGCTCGCAATCGTCGTCTCGTCAATGTCCTGATCCATAGCGTACCGTTCCAGTAGAGGAGAAAACTGCTTCCGATGTTATATGTCAATCTAGCCGAAAGGCCTGGTGCCCGCCCCCTCTTAATTCGCTCATCGACTGGGAATGTATACGTCGATATATAAAATACACTACAGTCGTTTATAACCGTGGAGATAGGCGTATTTTTTTTTCTCGTTTTTTCTTTTTTTTTTTTTTTTTTTTTGAGGAGACGAACGATCCCAATTTCAGGAGAAGTGGAGCAAGTGTATGCGTGCATTAAAGCCAGCTTTACTATACGCTGTCGTTTCGCATCGAAATGCGCGGAGAGAGGGTGTTTGACGTAGCGCTGTTACGAAACGGAAATGGATGCGCGCGCAGTCGCAAATAATTCGCGAGGAATTCAAAGCGCGCGCGTGCGCTCGCACGCTGCATGGATTCGAGAGAAAGATAATTAATTTTATTTACCTAAGGAGGAGATGGAGGAGGAGGAGTAGTAGGAGGAAGAGGAGGAGGAGAAGGGGGAGTTTGATTTATATATATGGCAGATCGTTCAAATGATCGTAATTACTTCGCTCGTTTTTATATGCAGACGTTAAATAATTGTTTTACGAGTTGATACGGGATAGTTTGTGCAATTGGATTTTATAATTGTTCAGATTGGTCCAAGTTGTGTTCGTAATATTTTTAGTTGCTCTTTACTTAAGCCAACTGTCTACTCGAAAATCCGGTCTGAGACTATTTGCAAAGTCATTTTTCTATCACTTTTCATCTAAACAATCAAAGGGAAATTAGAAAAAACAAATCGAAGAGAACTTCACTTACTCAAAATGCATACTTTCATACGCTTTAATTTATATGGTTGAAGCCTCGATCGACGCATGATATCATAAAATAATTCAGTAAAATAATGTTATGACGCGTTAACTCGTCATTGTCCCTGCTTAAACGACCTCGTTCGAGCGAATTAACTCGCCATTGCATACAGGTCGAGTTCAATAAACTTGGAATAATATTCACAGTTTACACGCGGTCTGTGGTAGAAATATGAAAAGTTCTTTATAATCGAGCTGGGTAAAAATTATGTTGTCATACCAGTCGTTGCCGTGTAAATCGTGACACGAATTGGTTTCAACGAAGGAAATTGAAACTCGTGGTAAACATCTAGTCATTTTTAACCAAGTAAGGGAACATTAGGTAAATATGTAGTATATAGCGATAATTTAAGGATTTTGATAATTTTGATAATTAATTTTGATAATTAATTTTGATAATTTTTTAATAATATCTGACAACGTATAGTCTAGTGTGAAAAGTTTCCAAAATCTGACTGTCAGCCGATTCTAACCAATTGATGAATAGAACCAATATTTTTTCCACCAGGCTTCGAATATAAATAGTATTACGTACAAGAAACACGTGCACGTTAAGTGTCATTGGCTTCGGGGAATGGCCGGAGGGTATATTTATGTATAAAAGTACTGTGCTTTTTACCCTTTAAACATTGAACCTGTTGTAATATTTGACAAGTTCAAATTAGCGAGATACTTTATATTCTTCCTAAAAATCGGCATCCCGTGCAATTAATAACGAACAGAGGGCTCTACCAATATAAATCTGACCCCAAAAATAGCAAGAAATATCAAATATAAGGGATGCTCCAATAGCTATTTGTTGCCTTTGTTTGGACCTTATTCTCTCAAAAATACAGAAGAGCGAAAAATTACTCCTTGAGAATGACTCTTAAACTCTTTCGTAATGACAAGATTGGCAATTTCCTAGAGAGTGGTTAAGTGATCGTCTGAAGGATACTTTCAACGACCCTTATAGGAGATGGAATGAATTATTCTTTAAAAAGTGAATATTAAATTTTGTATTTTATGAAAGAATGAGAAAGTTTTTTAATTACTGAAATATGTATATTAGAAATAATTATTATACTTGGGCTCTGCGCTCATTACGTAATTTAGATTATATTTTTTTATATATTAAAAGGTATTCTCAATGGTAAATTCATGCGAAATATTTCATGTTAACGTATTCATCGTCGACGCAAGTAGAATGTATTAATAAGATCAACTGCTTTAGGAGCTTGAAGCGGATGGCAAATCTAAGTTAGATAATTATTAACATTATTCAACTTTATTATGTCGCACTTATACATTATGGAACTGACATTTACAGTTACACGTATATCAATGGTAGCGCATCCCCGCCTGGTGGCAAACGGACGACGAAGTTACGATTACACTGTTATCTTTTATGCTCATCGATGATCCTAAACATCCTTTCAAGATAGAGTGACATTTTTTTAATCTTGGAAAGATTGAAGTTAAAGCTGAGCGACTCGTTAATGAGTAATTTAATTGATTTTATTAACATTCTTTTATGGAGTGTAACTTTCGATCGTTGAACTTTGGAGGGCTCGATTGTTCAATGTCAAGGGAGGAATCAATAAAGATCCTAATAGATTTCAGCACACGACCATTATTTTCGACAGAAAATTCATTTTATTATGCTTGTAAAATTACTATAAAAAGTGCATGCATATATGTATGTGTATACTAAATAATAATAATAATAGATAAATAATAATCTTATAGGCGCTCTTTTTCTGACAATTGCTTGTCGTTTATGTATGTTTAACGGTTATTTAGATGTCAGTTTTAAGCGGACTCGCAAAGAAAAAGAAAGTAAAACTATGATCCATGTAAAAGAGAAATGGTTTCAAAAATACAGACGGAGCGAGCTATAGATACACACACGCACACACCTACATATATATATATATATATATATATATATATATATATATAAATATAATATACTGTTCTAACCGCCCGAAAGAAGAAAAAAGCGCGCTTTCTCTATATTTATTACATATAATAGCTGGCAAACGAACGAATAATGAATTATTAAAAAATGTTTATATATATATATATATATATATATATATATATATATATATATATATATAAGAATGTTCCAGTTACGTTCATTTTTCCAATCTCGAAGTGATTTCAGGTAGTTATTGTATGGGCCTTATTCAAGAGATCTGGAAATTTGCTACAGCAATATAGCAAGATGAGATTTACGTTCCCTTCTGCACGCGTAGACCGAAGAAATGTTTGAACATAACGTTTTTTTTTTTTGAATTCGCTTCGTGCAGTAGCCAGCGCAGCAGACGGTGGTTAGTCAGCTTTTCTACGTGTTACATTATTTAGGATGACTCTCAAGATGATAAAAATCTCTTTAACACGGATTTCCCATGCACAGAATGACATATATACGTTTCATAATTCAGGCACTCTTAATTCTAATTCTGATTATATAATTAACGGTCGACTGCAGAGATCGGTCTAACGTAATATAACCTTTTCTCAATTTATAGCAGCACTGTCGCAAACTGTACGATTTATTAGCGTAACGATAAAAATAAATGAGCTTCGCTCGATTCGATTCTTTGAATGAATTTTTGCTCAGTCGTTTCGTTTTATTCCGGAAGTATACGCATAGTGCAGAGCTATCGAAAGGCGAAAAGAAAAAACGGCTCATTAGCCGGTTCAGAAGAATGTATCCTCGTTGGTTTTTCTATATGTTTTAAAAAGCTGGAATTAAATTTTAAATGGAATTCTCTACCACAGTTCTCAATCCTGATTAACACGAGGTAAAAAACGGAAACCACACGGGCATAAAATAATTGAGGGCATACCTGAATGAATAATATACGCATTCGCAAATTTTACGATATATTAATATCAATAGGAAAGCAATGATTCTGAAATAAAATTACCGATTTTCGATAATTCAAATAAGTAAAGAGAAACAGTAATAAAAAATTACTTTTATACTTACATAATATTCATATGTATTATTATTATTATAAAGATATACATAAACATTTTCTTCTGCTTTATAATTATTGAATTAAAGCAATATTTTACTTTTTAATATAATTTTAAGTGTACAAATTCATTAAGTGCAAATTCATTATAATAATAATTCATTATGTAATAATCCAACTGAAGACCAAAAAATGTAAAATGCAGTATACGCATTATTATAAAAAAAGCATATATTATATTTAGTGTGTTAATAATCAATGCAAAGTAAAATCATCTGTAATCATACGTTAACTAATCGATTTTCAATCTCTAATTTCTTGAAATAAGAAAAAAAAGCCACACCCTCTGTATCTGTAATATTCACACACACGCGTGCGCGGGCGCACATATTACACCGATAATGCGTAAAACACAAACCCTTGCCAAATCGTTAAAAGCAAAATACAAGTATATATTGTATACCGTCACCTGTCTACAATTCGAAGCGATATTCGTTTTCTTAAACCAATTAGATTGATCGGCATCTCGCGGTGGCCAGAGAATCGACGCGCACGCGCACTCGACCCACATTCGAGCCATCATCGGGGAGAAGCGCACGCATCCAACGAGTCACGGAGGCGCTCAGCTTTACACACACACACACACACATATTTATCGAGAAGAATTGGTCTCCCTGATGGATACTGACGCGAGCATACGCGTACACATGCGCTTTACTTTAAGTGTATATTTGCATTTACAATCTAGACGCACCTGCACACATGCGAACGCACGCATACATACATGCAAAAATAAAATCTTTCCTCGGCATTCGTCTTTGTAATCATCAGGCACCTCTATATATATATATATACCAATACCTGCGGTGTGCGCGACCGCCAGGCCAAGGAGTGCAGGGAGTGGGAGAAGATCGGTGTGCCGCATATATGGACCTTGCGCGCGGTCAAAGTCGTGGCCTACTTCCTCTCTCTTTCTCGTTCCTTCCTGCGCTGCACCTTGAGAGCGATCGCCAAGAGAAACTTTCTCCTCGCGCCATGAACGGTGCTGGGAGTATACACACACACACACACACACACACACACACACACACACACACACATATGTATATATATGTCTATAGTACGCGTGTCCGCCTGTTTTGAGAGAGATAGAGAGGGAGAGAGAGAGAGAGAGAGAGAGAGAGAGAGAGAGAGCGAGGGGGGGATACAGTTTTTTTTTCATCAAGGACTGAAGTGGTTGGATGTGGGAACAGATTTTCGCCGGGTGCGAGCAATCGTTCGTGAGAGAATGGCGGGCAGAGGAATTATTGTGATCGTGATTTTTCTGCGCCTCATATGATCTTTTCTTCATCTTCTTTTTTTCTTTTTTTTTATTTGCTTCACTTCGAAATCTCCTTTCGCTTATGTGTGTTTGTGAGTGTTCATGTCTATGTTTGTGTGTATGCTCTTTATATTACAGACAACTCAAAGTAGAACACATATGATTTTTTTTTTTAAATTCTCATAGTAGGTTACAGGGGATTGGTCCCCGTCAGAATAAATATCAGTCGCAGTGCGAGCGGTAAGCATTTTTTTTTAAGAAAAGAATGTTAGAGGCATCTTCCGTCTCTTTGAAATTAAAACAATGTCCACATTCTCACTGATTTGCTTAGCGACTTTCACTGGGAAACAGTTACTTCCGGGGTTACTTCTCACTCGCGGTCGGTATAAAATTTTGAATATATGTCACGCTTGATAAACGCAAGTTCGATTATCCAAATCTAGCACGAGAAAAAAGCAAATGTTTAGATTCAGTTAATATATATATCACTAAAATATTTGTATGTTACGTGTCTGCGAATTGGTGAATCGTCTATATATCAGAAATTGAGCGTGTATTATACATAAATATTAGATGTATTATAATGTAAAAAAATACGTAGGCTGTATAAAAAACAGTCGTGTTATTTAACAATTCTTTGACAAAGAATCAAGGTGCCATTCGGTTAAAGCCACTAATTTTATCGGAATAGTGAGAAAATATTTTCCAGTAAATATTGTTGCTAAAAAATATTACAATGCGAATGGTAAATTAACAAATTTTTGCTCATAAACTCTCCCAGAGATATATCACAGTCTAAAGTTATATTTATGCCATACAAAATACAAAATGAATAATAATTTACTGATTCTCAATAGTTCAGTTTGCACTATTGCAATCAGAGTTTAATTCCACTGACCACACTATAGTCTACATATGCGCTGATTAATTTTTATAAAGACAAAATTTTTCGAGAGAAATATTCTTTATAGCACAAAGTACTATGTCAGTTAAATACACAAAGTATACAGACTGTACAATGTGCAAAAATAATGTGTCGTAAAATTGTAAATTTTAAACGTTAGTTTTGCAAGACCGGCAAGTATTTATAGAGCACGTATATTTCGAGAAATATCAGGAAAAAGATTGACAGTCAGAACATAAATAGACAATGCATAAAAGGAAAGTATTCTTTGCATATTTTCGAATCACAGAATTTTGTCGAATTAATTTTATTTTGCTATCGTCCAAATCTCAAAGATGAAGATTAATACAGAATAATTTTTCTCTGCTATTACGTACTTTCGTATCTTTTATCGAGTGCAATCGAATTTCCCTATATTACAGGTCACAATTATGATCCACTTTTGCACCATGCTATATATATATATATATATATATATATATATATATATATATATATATATGTGTGCACAGTTATAGATTATATCTGCTTACAGGATAAAAGAAAGTTTATTTATGGAATAAATGCAACGAGTTGAATATAACTAGTTTAATACTTGTAATAAACAGGACTATCAGAATGTAGAATGTAGCTGCATATGATTAGAAATAAAATGTACATGATTTATGGCATTATCCGTCGATTAAACGTACTCGGGCTCAAATACATAAATCGAACGAAATAAACAATTAACCGAAAACGTATCGGGTCGAATGCACAAATATACGTCTCGGCAAAGTCTTTATTATTTTTCGCGCAGGCTCCTCGTCCATCCTTTCTCGTCCCTTTTCATTCATTTAAACATCGTTCCTCGACTCGCGCGTCGCTTAGAATTCCGTGAGAGTCGCTCGCGCGATATCCAGGTTATCGGGCGCTCGATCTTTTATAATTCACGCTGCGGATGAGGGCAAAGGAAAGGGCTTCGCCAGCATACGATAATATATACATGTTTAGATATATATATATATATATATATATATATATATATATATATCGACCTTCTTCGATCGGGGAGAATTTTAAACAGCCCACCTTCGGCCCACCTTTCCGCCGCCCCCCCAGCTCCTATCTCCCGCGGCAGAGAACGGAAATTCCGGGACGAGAGTAAAAGAATAATATATGTACACATGTAATTTAGAATCACGACCGGCGCCGCGAGGATCGAAACTCACTAACAGCGATTTAAAGAATTTCTGGGATCGAATTGTTGGTCAAAGTCTGTTTTTGTATCGCGTGATTTCTTGCGCTCATTAAGAGCCGAAAAAAGTGATATTAGAAGTATAGATAAAGAGTTGATTCGGAAAAGTTCGGAATCATTTTCTAATAGAGTTTTGAATGTTTTTTTTTGTTATTGTGAAATTTACAGCGTTTTATCAGAAATTCAGACGTATCAGTTATGAAGAGTTAGTATTGTCGTAACGCTGGGGTACGAATTGGGATTGTTTTTGACAAATTATCATTAAAATCAATGCTGCTCAGTGAATATATCATTTAAATCGTACGGGGGTGTAAGTTAGTGTTATCGAAGAGGCATGATCATGAAATTCAGCAGCTGTGCTAGCCGATGATAAATCATTATTTTAACAAAGATTATCTACGTGGATGTGTCCGCGTACACACGACCAAACGCATATGCATATTTAAGAAGTACCAATTTCTCTTTTCTTCTTAAAATTAGCTATGACGCGTGCCACTTCGTCATCGTTGTCTAAGCGCCCCTTTTATATATGAGCGAATTTTCACATACTCAATTTCAAACTTGCTCTATGAATATGCACGACGTATTGGTAAACAAATATTATTCAACAGAAACAATTTCTTCGTAAAACGTATAATTTTTCTACAATGGTATTTTAAATAATGATTACTACCGTATCGTAGTCATGAAATTCTATATATATGTTTTTTTGTTATTCTTATAAAAGCGAAAGAGTTCATTGAAAGGCGTGAAAAATTTCTTTCAATTAATTACATTAACCTCGAAATCAGTATTTGAAGAGTTTCGGATAAAAGACGTTGCTCCAAAAGACACAAAGCAATAAACACTATCATATAATATGAAACGAGCTCTTCCATTCAATTCCGGTATATTAGTCCGGTATTTATCTATCGCATCTCCTGAGCGATAAAAATTAAGCGTGAATGGGCGAGACTATAAAAAACCTTATTGGACAAACGCTATATAGGTAAGTAACGATTTGTTTTTAATTCACGTGACCTAAAATAAATTATTTTAGCTTATAACGCTGTAGAATTCAAAGAACTTTCGAGTTAATGATTTTACTTTCAGTATTCGATCACTGGCCATAAAGGGATCTTTTTTCGCTACTATATAAGATCTATACTTTTTTTTTTAATAACATATTAGAAAAAACTAATATTTTTCGTTTATCTTATTTTATCTTATGTTTTTTCTAAAATGAAAATAATTTATTTTTTTTATAAAATGTAGTAAAAGCAGAGCGTTATTCAGCCGACGAGCCTTTTTTATAACGTTTGTCCTATGAATTTTTCTTCATTAATGATATCTTCTTCATTCAGGTTTGATTTTAATTTTTTTTTAGAAGGGTTTTAGTTAAAAGCTAACACGAGATAATCGAGAGAGAGAGAGAAAAAAATCATTCGATCCGCATACGACGGCATTTTTTCCCTGCACACGTCGACGGGAACGAAAAATTTCCCGTCGTCGCCCCCAAAGCAGTCAGTCGGCGTAATTCGAGAGCGAGAGCTGCTTATACCGCCGTTTTTTCGTGAAAAAAATCTCGGATCTCTTTGACACCGAAATCCCCGTTTCGCCTGCCTTGGGCGCGAAATTGCCCGGCGGCCGCGCATTTCGCTGGGGTGGCGTCGCGAACTCGCCGCCCTCGGTCCCCCCGGGGCGTACGCCCACCTCTCGGCGTCCCGTCCAATTATCGAGCGATCCGCGCGCCCGCGGTTCAAAGTGTAAAAGTAATTGGGCGAAATATAAATGAACGTGGTGCGTGCAAGACGTCAGCGGCCTGCGCCCGCGTACGATTAAGTTGTATCAATACCTGCGTGCCACCATTGCAGTTGCGTGTCCAGCTGATACTCGTCTCTCTTCTCTCTGGCTCTCTCTTTCTCTCCCTACAAACCGAAGCACGCTCGCTCTTTCTTTTCATTTCGGCGGCTTATATATATATATATATATATATATATATATATATATATATATATATAGACACACACATATATATGTGTGTATAATACGCATATTTGTAACGTGCGGTGTTTATGAACGCTGGCCTGAATTATGCATGAGGTAACTGTGCGTAATGAGGGACCATCGCAATGAGGGTAGAGAAGGGGGAGAGGAAATTCGGTAATGAGGAGATAAACGGAGGTGGAATACTTTTTGAGAGACGGGCGCGCGGACTTTGTTCGATTCATATATAATTGATCGATATCATCAACAAGAAAAAAAAAGCGATTGAACTCGATTGCTCAGTTATATATATATATATATATATATATATATATATATATATATATATATATATATATTGGTTGTATATGTTCTCACACTTTGCGCGCGGGTCGAATAATAATCATTTTAAGATTGCGATGATTAATAAATTGCTGTTACGATAAAGTTATTATACGTGAAGGCTTTGATTTCTAAAGTTCGATTAGTGTGATAATTTATTTATCAACACTCTATATAAACATTCTGTATAAATTTTCGTATTATCGGGATTGGAATGTTCTTAATTATTTACTTTTTCCCGGCGAGCTAATATTTAATTTTTTTTTATTTTTTTTTATGTTATTTAATGTCGCCCTATTTATGCTTTCGAATAACGGTGCTAATCAGCGGCGGAGGTCTACGATGTATTTGTAAATTATTATAAATATTATACAAGGCGCATGTAAATTATTACAGCGGTGGTTGTGTCAATCGGCCGAGACCGGGATTCGAACTCGGATCACCAAGTTACTAAGTCCTTGCTCTAGCGATCGAGCCATCGTAGGCCTCATATTTAATATTTAGTAGTTCTATTTAATATACACGCGTATTTCTATTTTTATCGTAATACCAAATAAAATCAAGCTACGTTCCGTGCAATTCTCATTATAGCTCTTCTACTAAGAGGACTAAATGGAAATGTCCCACTCTATAGATAAACATCTGTCAAAATTTGATACGTGAAAAGTTTAAAAATATCAAAATGATGAGCAATTAAAGTACTTTGTGCATAACTTTTGACCTAGCAATTGAAAATTATTTTAAGGTACACACACACACACACACACACACACACGCGCGCGCGCGCACGCACGCACCGCATATATATATACCTGAATTTGAACCATAGTCGATGCAAATCAACTGAAATGAACTAAAAATACAAATAAGTATATAATGTTATTATTATAGAAAGATATATTTTTCTTAAAAATTTTTTTCTCCAATGTAAGTGTATCAATTTAGTGACGTGTGACTGAAAATTTAGGCAAAAACATACAAAATTAAATAAGAATATGGTCTTTCATCACATGTGACAAAAGTGTTTTCAATTCAATTCAGTTATTTAGAGTCAAAAACTCTGTATAACAATAAATGGATATTAAAAATAGCTTCAAAATATGTATATATTCCATTAAAAAAAGGACTGCTTAATCTCTGTAATCATTAATAATTCCATGCCTTAAAAATTTACTCTATTAAGTTCATATTTCATTTATCTAGTTATTAATAGATTTCATAAATTAATATATAATTACATGTGTTTATTTAAAATGATTATTTCACAACGCTTGAAAAAAAAATCGATTGAAGAACCGCAACGGAAACGAACATTCTCTGCATTCGCATGTTATAACATTGTTCTATGTACGTACTTTATATTATATATATAAATAGAAATATATATATATATATATATATATATATATATATATATATATATACCAATAAATATGGTAAATATTATCAATATTCCGCTAACCAAACAAGTGTATACTTATACATATGCCCCCCTCATACATATACACACAAACACTCACGCGCGCGCACACATATGTAAATACCTGAATTTTAGGTGAAAAAAGTAGGCCTAATTTTCTACGGCCAAGAGGAAGCCCGCAAGCGTAACTCATACATTTTCCATATACTTAAGTGGCCCTACAGCTTGGTATTCCCGCTCTTTTTTAAGCTCCCCTTCGCGCATACGCATTACCGACATATCTCTACTTATATTCTACAGAGATAACTTCGAAATTCTCTACATACGGTGTCCGGTAATGCGCGCAGTTATAATATACACACATATAGCGATGCACTTTCACTTGCTCTCGAGGTTCGCTGAATTTTTGAGCCCGCGCGTATGACGCCTATGCATATATATATATATATATATATATATATATATATATGTGTGTGTGTGTGTGTGTGTGTGTGTGGTGTGTGTGTGTGTGTGTGTGTGGTGTGGTGTGTGTGGGGTGTGTGTGTGTGTGTGTTGTGTGTTACTTATATATATATATATATATATATATATATATATATATATATATAAGTACGCGGACTTTCTCCTTCTCGGTCATTGTTTTCAGGGTATGTTATAGGCATCCGTATGGGCGGGCGCTCGAGCCCGGTTTCCGAGGAAGGTAGATGTGTTGCATATACAGGGAACGAGGAATATCGTGCCTCGGGGCTAAATTCGCTATTATATTTTATATATACATGTATAGAATGCCTCGTGAACTTGCACACTGCGCTTTATAGCTTTATTTATCTCGCTCTCGCTTCATTGCAATAAGTATTATAATAATACATGTCGTGGCTCTCTCCCTCTCCCCCCTCCCCCCCATGTCTTTCTTTCGCTGCAAAAACTTTTGGATTACTAGCGCGCGATACCGCGACTCAAATGAACACGACCGATAAAGATATTTCAGTTTAATTTATCTATATACCAATTTCTCTGCAGTTACGTTGCGCGGAATTTCCCAAGCGAAAGGCAATTTATTTCCTGCAAGAATGTAGAAGTAATATATATATACATAACACACACATACATACATACATAAGTAAACTGTTATAACGTCATTTTCTCTGGACTATTCAAAAAACAACTAAAATTGCTTTGTATTGTTATATATATAAAATTTTTAATGCCATATCATTCAAACGAATGAAACACTTTAGAATTTGAATTATTATTTAATCTGTTGATACTGGTTTCGAAAAAATGTTTCGTACTGAATATTTTTATATTGCATTGGAATTACGAAACAACTTCATTAATTTTATCGATTAAAAGCAGTTTTTATAAAATAATATTATATAAATATATAGTCAGAATGTTCTTGTTAACAATCATCCGCATAGAATCAGAAATATAAAACTAAAGTAATAAGTAATAAGAAAGATACTGTTGTATATCTAGTATAATTTGTTTAAAATATAGAATATCCATTTATAACAATCGTATATTGATTATTGATTATTTTTTAGTAGCAGATTTTACGGGATGCTACTAAACTGCTTTTTTGTTTTTACTAGAATGCTCATACGCAAGGACAGTCCGACTGTCATTAGAGTTAGAATTATATTACTTTATAAAGACTGTAAGAGCGATAAAAATATTTTTTAATTTAGCTCACCACAGCAGAGATACGTACAAGTTGATTTTTGCAATTATTTTTAGAAAAATTTATTTTGACAATTTTAAAATTTTTTCAACTCGTATCAACTTAGATCAATAATTTTTTACATATACTAAACAAATTTTGAATGATTGGTAATTGTAGAACAGGATCCTCATAACTTCTTTGTTCAAACATCCATTTGATCACAGATGGTCATGATTGACCAAATGACTTGACTTTTCTCAACGAAGTAGAAAGTTGTCTCGTAATATATATTTTGTATATATATATATACATAAGATATTTACATCTAAAGTTATATGTATAATGTTTATATGTATAATGTTTTTAAAAATTAGGGGTAGAATTTCCGTTTTCACAAGTTGGAAATTTCATGTTCATTTTTAATATGCCGTGTTTGTTCTGCATGGACTATGAAAACAAAGCAAAAATCGCAGTCGTGAGCATTAAGATAGTAGTTAGTGTATAAGTGGTAAACAATTTATGTTTAATGAAAAAATAGATGTTAATACTTAAAATATTGATTTAAATGTTGTACCATACTTTAGAATCCCATGACACATTATATTTAAGTTGCGAATATGATATGTTTTCACCTACGCTGGTCGCCCCGTCGGGTCATTCGAATCGAAACTTTTGGTTATCTCACTTTGGTCATCACGCACGCATAAACTATATGGATGTATATTTTAAATCATTATCGTAAATTATACCTACAAACATGGATTAAAAGCACGATCCTTGTTCAGGACTCCAATTTGGTACAGAAAATAAATTGTTTAAAAATTTAATTATTTGAAATGTTAGTTAATATATTATATTATAACGACCGTAAGGACCGATAAAAATATTTAATAATTTAATTGCTATAGTATAATATGGAACAAAACAAGGATTGATAACTGCCATATATTTTAGATTTTTCTTGTCTGCAATGAAATTACGTACACTAATTAATTTTATACATGTTGAAGTTTCTCTATACTTATTTGAATCACATAAATTATATTTGCAATACAATACTGCTATAGAATTCATTTTAAAATAAGATTTAAAAAAAATATGTAAAAAACAGAACATTTCTTAGAATATTATTATTTATTGAATCAATTTCATCACGTATAAGCATTTTTACACACACACACACACACACACACACACACACACACACACACGGGCGCGCGCGCGCGGACGCGTATACTAGGAGTGTAATTTGAAATTTGCTGGTTTCACTGTTAGATACCACCAGCAGTATGTATACATTTCTATGATTTGGTACATATGTTAATGTTTTTATTGACATTATTTTATTAACCATTGAAAATACAGAAGTCACATTCCGCCAAAGTAATAGCGTCGTAGCTCTTTGTCTTCTCATTTGCGGCATTCGTTGCTTTTCTCAATTTATCGAAAGAAAAAAAAAGAAGCTGAAGCGTATCGGTTCCTGGTAGAAGCTTCTGGTGAATATGCTTCAGCGATTGGAACACGTAAGACATGGCCTCGTCAATTTAAAAGTGTAGATTCCGATTTGACAAACAATGGGCATCCTGGTGCACCAAAAAATTTCGAAGTCGCGGAATTGCAGGTGTTATTGGATCGAGACTCAATCGAATCAAAACGAAAATGGGAACAAACAGTTAATACGATCCGAGAAAAAATTGGCCAACGTTTAAAAGCTATGGAAACGATCTAGAAGAATGAAAAATAGGTGCCAAACCAATTGAACTATAGACAAATGGAAAATCGAAAAACCGTTTGTGAAATGATGCTACAACGGTTCCAAGGAAAATTTTTTCTACGTCGAATTGTCGCGGAAGATGAAAAATGGATTTATTTTCAGTACTCGAGGCGACAAAAATGATAGCTTTCACGCGATCAAGCCGATCCATGGACTGCAAGATCTAACACTTTGGCCGTAAGACGATGCTCTGTGCTTGGAGGGAGCAATGTGGTCATTTATAAATTGCATAATGAAATATTATATATTCATATTACATATTCTGAGAAAAATATTATACATTCATATTATATATTGATATGAATATTATATATTAATGTTAACGGTACATAGTTTATAGTACACTGATTGCCGCTAGAGAAGCTGCTACTCGGATGCACAGGCAATCTGTACAGGTCCTGATTCGCGCATGTGCACGCGCCCGATTCAGGGCCTATACAGGTTACCAATTCCCCGTGTGAGTTTTATGCCAGGCATGTCTGAAATTATTAGTACTCGGGCTATGATGGCTCGATCGGTAAAGCGAAGGACTCGTAATTCGGTGATTCGACGTCAAAGTCCGATCTCAACCGATTGACCGCAGCACCGACGTAATGATTTATGTGTGATTTATTTACAAGCAGATCGTGGACCTCCGACGCTGATTAGCATCGGTGTTTTAGAATATAAAAAGAGCAACGTTAAATAACACACACACACGCGCTCGCACGCGCATACGTGTAGCGATAGCGGAGACACGGTGGCGTAAATATAGGTAGGTAGCCGCTATTTATCATCCTTGACCATCAGGAATTAATCTGGAGCGTTTCACTAGATAAGTATCGTATTGCGCGTTTAACACGATAGACCTGGGAAAAGTTGGCTTTACTTTTCCCTTTAATGTTCCCGTAGCAAATTCGAGGTTCCCTCGATAACTTTATGTTGTTCGGTCTGCTGAATCGATTTTTCGAGGTTATTTAGGTACAAAAATTGATCATTACCGAGATACGGTCCATTTTTTGTCTCAAAATGGTTATTTTTCGAGAACATTGAAGAAATTTTATAATGTTAGCCCGCCATTTCGATAAACAATTATATTTTACAGCTTTTTTTTATCTGAAGATCAGATATTTAGACATTAGAACCTATTAGCGGTAATTTAGATTTTAACTTTATTCGCGGTAAATAAGAACAAAAACGATAATGAAAAAAAAAGAGAAGAAAATTATCGCGAAGTGCATAAAACTTTCAAGAATTTTATCTTCACTCGGGAAAAAACTTTCCTTTACTTACAAACACACACACGCACACACACACGCGCGCACACACACACGCACGCACACACACACGCGCGCACACACGCACGCACGCACACACACACACACACACACCACAACAGAGTTCGGTCGGTGCGCGAGCGCGCGTGCGGCTTTTCACATGATTCGAATCTTCGGAAACATGCTTATATGTACCATATACATATATATGCATAGTCTGGAAGTAGCCTGATACTATGTCGATACTGATTAAGGACTACCGGGCGCTATACATCGACCGCCGGCAGTAAATTCCTCGACTTGCTTCTATATATATATAGATTCTTCGTCGGCGGCACGGGCATTTAGTCTACGACGATAAGACGACAGGCATCGATATGTAACAGTCGATTTCCGATCGCCCTTTATACACGTGCACAGACATATACACGTGATCCGCAAGCTCGATACGTGGGCGACGATTTGCATTTCTCTCGCGGGCGCGTCCGAATGGCAAACGGGGCGAATCGACCATACTAGTTCTTGTGGCTCGCGAACGAAAAATGTTATTATTCCAACGATTTCGCTCTTTTCCTTGCGCGCAAGAGAATGGCTACAATCTTGAAAATTGTGGCAATCTCATGAGAAAATATTGGTCGCCGTAAAAGTTAGCTATTGCAATTCGATGACAAAAGAAACGCACAAAAAAATAAAAAATAAAAACCAAACCGTAGATTGTTACAATAAAATGTATATGGAATTGATGCCATAGACTTCGTCATAGAACTGGCACAGCTGCTCGTCTCGCGAATCGCTCAAGAAGATATCTCTAGAGGGCGGCGAAAACTATCGCTTCAAATCCCGGAATATCTGTCCACGATTAGCGCACGCCGGTCATGCACGAGGAGAAAAAGAAAATGTCTCGGGATTTCATTGTTGTCCCGATATTCGTTTTATTTACAGGGAGTTTACGAGGGTGGGAGGGGGGGTGAGGATGTACACCGTATTATTTGACTTGCGCCGCACGCGAAGGTGCGTTCTGTCAGAAAAATTAGCCGTTAGCGATTCCGCGGATGCAGATAAGTCGGTAGACGCTCGTGCGCGCACACATGCACGTACGCATGCGTACAGTAACAGCGTTCGTGCGTCAGTAACTACATAAATGAAATAGCCCGTATTATGCGAGGGAAAGGAATCGGAGATCCATTTCCTAGCCGTGCGTGTTTCCGGTTGGAGCGACTATGTAATTTAAAAAACAGCCACTGCTTCATCCCATTGTTTTGTTTTAATTTGGAAAAGCGCCCACGGACACGTCGAGATTTTCTGCATACGGGTTGGCTTTCGCCCAAGCGACAAAGCAGACGCGCGCGCGGGAAAGACTCGCAATTGCAACGATAAGACGCGAGTGGATACCGAGCATTTGTGTTATATATTGAGTGTGACAACTAAAGTGGAATAGGGGGGCAGTTCTACATAGCGAGTTAATTAAATTTTTCGATATAGTCGTCTTTGAAAAAAATATTAATAAATTATCGTTGTACGCCCAAGAAATAAGACTTAAAACAGCGATTTTTGCGTTCCTTGTCTTAAAAGAGTGGAATTCCAGCACGAGCGGTGTTCGTACATATAACACAAATTTCGCGTTATTCTTAATTTTAGCTCTTATTATGTTTTACGTTTCAGATATAAAACTTATACTCTTGAAGTCTGCCATACCTGCCATGAGCGTAGTATTAGTAATTTCTGCAGTTATTATTAATTATTATTATTATTAGCATTAGTATAATTTCTGTAGCATATATTGTCAGCTGGTAATAAAAAAACTAGCACATTTCAACACGAGTGTGGAAGCTGAATATTGGCCTCGTAAGTCACGCTAGTTTTGGACCATATCTGTTCACCTGTTAAAGGTCCGATTTTTAGGTTAGAACGGCGAAGAATCATTTATTTACTTTATTACTTATCGACTGTATTTAGGTACAGACTTTCAATATCAATGCATCGAGAAATTAACAAAGAACCCTTTGCCGTAGTCGATTTTTTCTTCTTTTTCTTACTCAAATACTAAGACCCCAGCAAATTACCGACAAGGATCGCGAAAACAAGCTTCGGAATGCCAATCCTACGTCACACGGCAAAGCAATCGCCAGCACCACGTCCTGGGCGCATACCTCGCACGGCCACGGGATTCGCGCGCTCGCGATTGTAATAGCGCATTAAAAATTACAATCGCGACGAACCGTGCACTACTTCGGAATATCAATGTGCATGGTACGCGAGCGCGTCGCTTTAGTTGCTTCATTCATGGCTCTTGCGATTGTGAAATTTTTCGCGTACAATAAATTCTTACGACACGGTGAGCGTTCGCCGGGGGGTGTACGATTGGTAGGTGTATAGTTTAGTGCGCTTAAAAATTGCATATTCCCGCCGTGACGAATGAAGTCTTCTGGCGAGCCTTTCGCAAGTAATTTATATATATATATATATACAGTATAAGAAGACATAGAGAAAAAGCAGGAGAAGAAAGGAAAATCCAACCACTTTGACCCATTCAAATCGCGCCCCGGAGGTCGGTCGTAGTCCCGATTCGCCTTATATCAAGCATGAACTAACACGAACGAGCGCGCGGTTGAGAGAGAAAAAAAGGAAAGAAAGGAAAGAAAAAAAAACAAAATCCCGACTCGCTTTCTCTTTTAGACGAGACAAAGCATCGCGGGACGCGTCGGGCTGCCGAAAGGAACGGACAGCCACACACACACACACACACACACACACACACACACACACACACACACACACACACACACACACACACACATTTATATATATATATATATATATATGTGTGTGTATATATATATATATACGCTTATATTATACGCCGACGTCGACATCTTCCTGGGAGCGTGGATCGCGCGTCGCGGCGCGTCCCCCCCCATCCCTTCCCCAACCCTGTGGTGGAGAGACCGATGCTGTAGGCCGGGGCCATCGTAGGGCCGTTGTCGTCGCTGCTCTGCACGCGCGATAATAAGAAATACAATAATTTCCCTCCGGCGTGCGCTGGCGAGAGTAGCCAATATTATTATATGGCTTTTCGACGGGAAGACGAGACCCGCGCTTTACCGATGCTCTGCGCATCCTGGATATATATATATATATATATATATATATATATATATTTATATATCTATATATATATATATATACACCTCGTATAGTTTCAATAAAGCAGGCCTCGGCTTCGTTCTTTCCATAATTTGCTCTCCCTCTCTCTCTCTCTCTAGGCCAAAAGGGGGCGAAAGCAGGCGAACCCGAACGCGCACGAACGGCTCATTCGGGAAATAAAATCGAAGGCCGTTCTGGAGGGACGCGGCCATTGCTTGAACGTTGGGCGTTGATACATTAAAGAAAGGTTGTATGGGTGGTGGGCGGGGGAGGGGTCGCCATCCAGTGGCGGAGACTCGGCGAACGGTCTACTTTCCCTTTTGTTATATTTTTACAGACTTGTTACGCTAGAGGGTCGTCTCGGGCATTAGCGGTTACCGTTGGATTCTCTTTCTTCCTTTCACGGTCGGCGGTCATTAACGTAATTTTTTGCTCAGCTCGTGAAAGCTTCGCCAAAATTCGTACCTCGCTTATTCGCGCGCAAATAATATTTAAATTCAACCCTTCTTTATTTTCCGCTTCACGTTCACCGCATTATCGTTGCGTTACGAAAGCTTAAACTCTCAGAAACGTTCCCATTGCCGATCGGTACGATTTTTCTTTGCGAGCAAGTCCATCTTAGCGCGTGAGAAAATAAGTACGAGAGACGCTAAACATCACGGAAGGGCCAAATTTTGAACGGATTTCGAAACGGATCAATAACCCTTGTCGTTTCAAAATCCATCTAATCAAAGCTGAGCTACAGTCGTTACAAATACTCATGAATGCAGGTTTAATCGTAATCGTTATCGCCGAGTTGCTACACTTAGCGCATATGGGCACAATTAATAATCCACTCTGTGAATAAAATTACGACGACCAAACTTTTAATTACAGAGTACGTCAACGCAAGCTACGCGATGCCAGCGGAGTAATTTCAAGGAAATTCGAAAAAAATTCACCGCGTCTAAAGAACGAACAAAAGATCTTATTGATATTTACCCGCATTCTTGAAGGAAATAAACGTCAATTCATAGGAATTTCGTAATAGAAAACTAAGCACAATATCTCGATTCTGGAGAATATTTTTCTTTTGTCATTTCAATATCGAAAACTACACAATCTATTTAATTGTTCAACAACATCTTACTACTTATGCCCTTCAATACGTTAAAAGTCGCAAAATGCTTTCAAACATTGATAAAACAAACTCAGGAACAATAAAAAATCGCCATAAAGCTAAGTGGGGCACGTACGTCTCACCGCCTCGTAAATAACTTCCAGGTTTGATGCGTAATATGATCACTTACTTAAATAGTAGTATAAATGTTACATGGAGTATTTCAGACTGCAAACTGTTGTAAAAAGTCTATCGGGTAATACATATAGTATTTGTTTTGATTCCTTTTATTTTGAACTTTGCGAAAGATCTCTTCTAAACGGTTAAGCCGCACTTCAAGACCAACCATAAGCATGACGCATAAAGAAATATAATATACTCGATGAACAGGATAAACATACGTTTTATTTCTTTTGTACTATTTGAAATTTTTTGTTCAAACGAAAACTGAAATTTAAAGAAACGTTTTTATTTTCAAGTATATTTGCATCGAACCTGAAGGAGTAAAATTGAAAGTAACATTGAAAAGAAACTAACAAATACATCTGCCGATCTTATAGACTTTGTAAAATAATATAATTATAGAATAACAGTCAGACTGTCCTTGTTTATAATCACACCTCCCCCTAGTAGCAGGTAAAATTGGAAAACTACTACTAAAATAGAACAAAGATACAAAAACAACACGCTAGTAGTACCAATCAATTTATCCTTTGCTAATTTATTTTTTAATATATCCGCCATTACATAATTATAATCATATTACATTACAAAGACTGTAAACCCGTTAGTAACGAGTATTTGTTAATCCGGCGAGATCACAATGGGACGTCGGCAAAATTTCGATAAACGCGAGCAACAGATATCTTTCGATCTCAGCTTTTACATAATTAGCATACACGCAGTTTTTTCGACATTTCCGCATCCGCCGCGTAGAGTGAAATCGCATATTAATATTAACGAAAATTCAGGAAACGCGCCGGCACTCGAGCTGGCAAAAAAAATTTCTCTCGCGATTTCTCCCCCTCCCCCTCCTCGACTTGTGTCTTCCATTGATACATATATAATTAACGTATGATTATTTGGCGAGCTATTAATCGCGCGACTAATACTCTCGCTAACGACTACGCGCTATCGTCTAATTATTCAGCCCGCTTGCGCGAGGCCAAGGAGGAGAGTAAAAGTCGAGAAATCGAATGCAAGCGGGAAAACGAGCGAGCCCCATTGGGGGCGGTCCGTCTTATTTCGCGCTTGCCGCGCGCACAAAATATACCGGCACTCGACATCGGTAGCGTCCGTCGATGCAAATATTACGACGCGGCTATGCGTGCGCGCGCTGAAACGCTAGAAAGTCAGGCCCCCTGCCCCTTTCTCATTACCCTCATCATCTCGTAAATTGTAACAGGCGCGAATTGCGGCTTCTATCGATCTCGTATTATTAAGGCGAGGATGGGGAGGGGTAGAGGGGACTTTTCGAGACCGACGCGCTTGGCGCGCTCGTAAAAGTCTCCTCCCCGTCTCGGCGCGAGGCGAGACGGCGAAGTCGGCCGATGGAAAAATGCCTGGAAATTTACGATTGAGCATACACACACACACACACACACACACATATATAACAGCCGTTTCCCGACGGTGTCCTCGTGGGCAGTAAGAGCGATTTTCGCCGACGCGACGCGACGCTCGGCGTCGTCCCGGTCGCACATCGGCATTTTTTTCGCCTCCCCCATCCTCGCGCGTATTCGCCGACGCATGTGTAACCCATCGAAAGGCAATTTCTTCCGCGATTTGGAGCCTCTGGACTCTCTTTCTCGTTCTCGAACACCCCCCCACCGTCCCCCTCTCTTTCTCGCGTGTACGAGAACGTGATTCCGTCATTCGCGCCAAATTCTGAGAATTCGAGAGGCTTGATAATAATAGGCCTGACGGAATTGAATATTGAATAGCTATTATGAGATCAATTATATATATATATATATATATATATATATATATATATATATATCATAATATATATATACTATAAAAGAACAATGTTAAAGAACCGGCATTTTTTGCCCGTCAAGGGAAAAGTACGAAACTAGTATTTTCACAAGAATTTTCGTATACCTCGGCACGAATCCATTATTTATTTTTCTCGAAATTGACGAAAACGCAGTAAAAAATACCCCTGTATGGGAGTAAAAAAATGAAGTTACGCGTACAGAATCATTTATAATGTAAATTTCGTCGAATAACATGAGTTAGACTGGCACTAATTTTGGCAACTAATTTTGCGCGCATGTACATGAAATTCATTTTTTTTTTTTTTTTGCAACGGAGATTCAAAGGGTTTTCGCGATATTGTTGTTTGAAAACGACTGTTGCGATACAGTTCGAGTGAGAAAACTTTTCGCGAAAAAAGACGTTAGCAGCAGCTTACGTCGAGCAGAAATTGAAAATCCAGTTCTGACTGGTACGAGCAAGTTTGAAAGAATCAAAGAGCATGGAAGGAATGCCAAGGTGTTGAAATTTAGAAATTTCTGCAACTGAGACGTAGGAGAAACCAATTTTTTTTTTTGAGCACCGAACCTATCTATTTAATTATACTTATAGTGTTGAGCTTCGCACTATTAAAGATGTTCATAAATCATAGTTTTCATCGAATTCGGTATAAATTCGTTTTTTACGCTCATGCAAGAGTTGTCTTGACAAATTGTTATTTTATCTTCATATTTACCCGTTGAAAACATTGTAACCCAAATGGTAACCCAAATTGGTTAGAAATGGCACAGTTTCTGATTCGAGCAAATTAAAAGTTTATCATTGAAATGACCTGCGCACGGCTGATTTATGCCATCCATTCTAAGTCTCATTTATTATACATTTCATAAACAATAAAATGATGGAACTGAATGCTAATCCGAATCATTTAAGAATATTCATTAAATTCTAATCTAACAATCGCGCGCTCATCGCTCCGCAATGGAATTCGTCATTCGTACGCATATTGTAGATAGCTAAGTACATCCGCTATACATCGATTTGGACTAGCGAATTTTAGCATATAATATATCAATCGAGCAGCTCGTCGATTTGCGTCGTAAAAAAAAATTTTTTTTTTATTTAATTTATATCAACTCAGGTTCCTACTGTAAAGGAGAAAAAAGAGAAAACTTGTAATTTTTTTCTCAAACTTTTAATAATTAAAAAAAAAATCACCAATTAATATATGATCGTCAGAAGCGACACACGCACACACACACACACACACACATACACACATACACACACACACACACAATAGCAACGGACTATCATTTCTCCGGCAGTGCTCGACTAACCCAGATTCTGGATGAATTTTGAGAGCCGTGAGCGCGTTATACATTCGTGCGCGCCTCGGCTCACCGCACCCACTGGATTACCATTACAAATCTGGATATATAATGGGTTCGAGTATGGAACGCGTGCGACGAGAGGGCATCTTACTCGAGCATATGTGTGCGCGTGTTTGTGTTTGTGTTTGTGTGTGTGCCTGTTTCTGTGTCGCATATTAAATGATGCGACAAAATGTTGGAGTAAAATCTGCCTAAATAATATATATATATATATATATATATATATATATATATATATTTTGTATACGAATACCGTCACACATATACATTCATGTAATTTTGTAGATCACTCAATTTTCTCGTACCTTTTGCGCGTGTTTTCATTTAAAAGGTCCAGAGGTATGCTTCACTCTCTGTCTCTTTCTCTCTTTCTCTCTCTCTCTCTCTCTCTCTCTCTCTCTCTCTCTCTCTTTCTCTCTCTCTCTTTTTCTGCTTTCTTTTCGACTAAAAAGAACAGTGTTATATAAAGTCAGTTTAAATGTTATATATATATATATATATATATATATATATATATATATATATATATATGCGAGCATCCGAGTAGAACCAAATGGTCGTCATGGATGCGGAACTCAATCTGATCTTGTCCCATGTATCAATCAACCTCTGAGCCTAGAATTAGACGTATCCATATTTATTCTCCGAGTATCCTAATCGCGTTGCCGACAGTGGCATATCGTTTTTTTCTTAATTTTTTTTAGCAGTACATTTGAAATTTCAGATTTTTCGAGAGTGGTTATAAACAAGGATAATCTGACTATAATATAATTATAATTATATATATTATTCTAACCAAACTGTAACAATAATTAAAATTTGTCCAATATATATATATATATATATATATATATATATATATATATATATATATATATATATATAATAGTACAGACAAGAACTTTAGTTTATTCAACCTTTATCTGCGTATAGTGAAATCAATGAAATAATTATCAAATTGTGTATATATTTGACAAGAAGGATTCAATTCATGGTTGGCTTGACCAAACGAATAGTGTTCGATCGTGCAGCATCGGCTTATACTATTTTTATATACGACATTAATCGTAAAGTGAAATTTCACAATCTTACATTATATAGGGCGTAAACGTTTAGTTGTTATCCAAGGGCGTAAAATCAATTTATGAGGACAAGATTTTGAAAGGAAAGCGCAATTTCATCAACTAACTTTTGGGATTGTAATAATCGCATTCTAAGCTTAAACTGTGAAAAAGAAATTTAATTAGCATTATCAATGAAAAATTCCTTTTCGCCATAATTCACCACTTTTCCGCGTCCAACCGCGTGTGCGCGGTTAACTTTTTATTTCGACCGCGCTCGTTGCTGCACGCGTTTCGGCGACTCGTACGATGCTCGTAAACGTTAATCCGACCTTGTCGACTTGATTTAGGATAATGGGAGCCTCTCTCTGTCTCTCGCTGTACTGTCCGTCGCTCTCGGTTGAAAATTAGACGTTCAAATAAAAATTAAGCGTGAAGCTTTCTTTGCTCTCGTTAGGTATAGCGAGTTCATACCGAAAATAAAAATGTAATTGTGGCGAAGTTACACTTTAGTTCTCTCTCTCTCTCTCTCTCTCTCCCTCGTGCTATCTCACTCAATCACTCATTAACTCTCTCTTACATACAGGCACACTCTTGGTTAACGCGCGCTGATAGTAAAAAAAACGAGACTTTTAAGCACGTTGAAAGTGCGCATTTTTCGAATTCCTCAGATGACGAAATTCGAAATCTTTCGTCTCGCGCTGGTCTCAAATCGCTAACAAGAACATATCCGCACCTTCTCTCTTATTGGATTAAATATTCAGAACTTTCTTGTTATTTTAATCCGTCTTTTTTCGTAATACATCGAGTTTGAATTCTTATGCCCGGATGTACGTTGAAGGGACAATTGTCAATGTTCTCGATAAAATTTAGCGAGCATGTGACTTTATTTAAACGACCGATATAGATTTACCAATAATTATGACACATTATATTATATATTAATTGTATATTTTATGAATTTAATTTAATATTGATAGAAATTCCGGTCATTTATACGAGCATATATTACAGTATTTACAATTTACCTGTTTCTACTACTTTTATGCTTTGAAGATATATCTATTCGACATGTATAGTATAGATCAAGAAAAATATATTTTTAATTTTTTTTTTTGTCACATTTCATATTTATTTATAAATCCATACATTGATTCATCCATTTGTCTGTGTATCACACTCTCGATCGACAAATTGACAACGTATACATGATTACACACATATATTAGTATGGAGAAAAAGGAACGCGAATTTCACGTATTTAGATACTCGTATATTATTGAATCTTATGTTTCGAAACCGGTATGCACAACATTCAAATGTCAGATACATATTGAATGATGGTATATATATGTGTATATATATATATATATATATATATATATATATATATATATATATATCGTAACTATAACGCGTATCTTATCTAAAATTTGAATGTAAGGAGGATGCAGGTAGGAAAAGTTTTCACTTTAAAATGAAAAAAGAAATTTCCGAGTGTATCGTGTGGTCGTAAATAATAATCATAGCACAACTAAATAGATAGTAATATATATCTATTTGTGAAAATTTGTTTCAAATAATATATATATATATATATATATATATATATATATATATATAAATAATATGTAATATATATGTTATTCAAGCACCGTTAAGATTTGTATATATATATATATATATATATATATATATATATATATATATATATATATATATATATATATATATATATATAATATATAAGCATTAACGCTATCCAATATATTTTTCTTAAACTATGAAATTCTTCGCTTTAGTCGAGAATATATATATATATATCTGTGTACCTAATAGTTTTCCCAAGCGGTGCGTACGTAAAGTGTGTTAAAAATCCTGATGTATATACATAGACATCAAGTAGCACGCAGATCACGAACCGGAGGCACTTCTCTCTCTCTCTCTCTCTCTCTCTCTCTCTCTCTCGTACACGATGCCCGTCGCTACTCTCGCTCCGTATGGGACAAACAGCGAGAGGCGTATTATATGCTTATATCTACGCGTATTATTCGGAAATTTTCTCCGGTCGTAATAAATATACGCGCGCGTATTATGCGCGTGACAAATTTCTCGGACGCGGCGCAGCGGCCGAGCCATTTCATATACAGCCCGTCAATTTTTATGCAATACGGCGCATGCCGTATATCTGTCCCTGATGGTATTCTTCGCGCAGCTCTCTCTCACTCCCTCCCTCTACCTCCCTCTTCCCATTGTCTTGGATAATGAACGCGCGTATATATTACACGCGAAACTTCTCGCCACCCCCACCCCCGCTGCGTCGTGCGGCGATTAATCATTGACCCTGATTATCGCTCGCTCGCGCTCCTTTTGGCTCTCTCCTACCCCTCCCCCCTTCTTTCTCTCTCTCTCTCTCTCTCCCTCTCTGTGCTCGCGCGCGACCGATTGAATTGTAATGGGAGGAGACCACTTGTCGAATAAATTTTTCGCTCTTGCTAATGTACAGCGCCGACACCGCCTTGCGCTGTATACATACGTTATACGTATGTATGTATTTATAATTTATTAATGCTTCCTCGAAACGCCGCGAGTGCGCCACGCATTAGTGGTAAAGGTTAGTTTATGGCCGGACTCGTTATACATGTGTAATATATATATATAACAGAAGCGGGAACCCAATACGCTTTAAGACATTTGTATTAGGAGATACCGCATGTGTGCTGTCTGTGCGACCATCATTTGATCGCTAAAATCCAACGGATTGCGCGGGCTGCTTTCCCTGCCAATGAGTCCGTCGATGTTGTGGGCAGATAAACATCAAGGCGTAGAGAGCGCGTAGTTCCTTTAGTTTTTTATGATTCCTTATAGTTTAAGTTCGATTATTTGTTTTAAAATCGTCATTCTGTTTGTTTTTTATTTCTTTTTGGAAACCGAATGATTAGCTTTATGCAGTATATTGGACTTGATGCTGATCTTTTCGCTTACATTCGCGATTCCAAATTGTTCGATTGATATTAAATTTATTGGACGTGGGAAATTTTTGTATACACTTAACTATTGGCTGGACCGATGTTCGATCCTTCGCATGATTTTTTTCACAAATACTATAAATAAATTTTTTTGATGTCAGTGCTCGAAAATTATTAACAGCCCCTCTTACGTACGCTTGAATGAAATATTTCTAGATTATTATATTTTCAAAATTAAGGTATACTTTATCGGGTACTTTTAGCAGGTATTTCAACGTTAAAAGGCTTCACGTAGAGCGACACTTCTCTCGATAAGACCAATTATCTGCATTGACAGTAGAAGTATGGTAATTATTAAAATTTTATAATATTTTCTAATTATTATAAGACTTTATATTTCTGACTTCTACAATTATTTTGGAAAAGTCAGATTTCTATTACTTCTATTATTATTATTAAAATAATAAAAAAAAGACCAAATCTAAATGAAGAAATCCAACTTCTATTTGAGACGTCCGCCATTACTTAGTTACGTCGAATACAGCTATCTGAAAAAGGTCCAATAAAACACTGTTAACGCATTTGGTTAGTACCTTCGTGACTTCGGAGTCGCCGGGGATCCGGATATGAAGTCTGCGTCATACGTTGCGCAAGGAATTACTCTTTATTCCAGAATGCAGAAGCAACCTAAATTCCCGAGTGTTATGCAATCGATCCTTTCCCCGCATTCGTATTTCTCATATATACGTATGAGCACGCGTGTAGTGTACCTCTTAGAAGTGCGCCTCTGAAGAAAGTTGGTCAGCCCAATAATTTCTGTGGAGTAATTATTAGCTTCTTAAAAATATTTAGCCTATCTTTGAATTCGGCAGTGATATTCTGCCATAAAGAACCGCTGTCCGGCCATTCGGATAGAAATCCATGTGTACAAGAGAGCTTTAAAGATGTATATTTAAATAACAGCAAAAAGTTTTCCCGGTGCTTTACTTTAATTTCTGTAAAGCGTGCAACTATGTGGTATTTTAATCGTTGAAAAAACGTGCTCAACTTCTTACAAATGGATTTTGTACTTGAAAGTCTCGCCGAAACCGACTGTTACTACTGGCGCGACAAGAAAGTTACACTCGGCTCTATTAAAAGTGACAGTATAAAAATGATGTTTTTACGCTTGTTTATAACGAAATTGAAACCATTGCCCGTTTTTGTATCTTGGAACCGTCGATTTTCATGAAATGGCAGAAAATAGATATCCGCGTTTGATTTTTGATCAAAATTCTTCATAGAACTTTCAAAATAGCGTTCGAACAGTGGTCTTTCTTAGTTTCCAATTGCTTATTGGTTGATCCCTCTGATATAAAATATTAACCATCAGCCCACAAGGAAGTTATCAGCCAAATCCATTTTAAAATTTCAAACGCCGGTCGACGGACATTTGTATACGTTTCTATTGAGCAAACATGCCTTAACCTATCTTGCCGTAAAATAGAGATATATTGACAATATTTTTTATTTTTTATTTGTTCTCTAACTCTTAAGGAAATATATATCGACTTTTCTGTAGAATTTTACTACTGTTTTTTCATTCCTTAATCGATCATCAATAAGGTATTCCATTAAAAACGTTTTTTCTATACCCGGTTTCTGATAAACAAAATGTTCTACCAATTTGAAGATTGGCTGAAAATTAGAAAGCTTTTTCAGAGCTTCGTCTGATATTGCTTTGACAAAGCTAATCGATTAATTACTTTTTTTGCATTTCTTTCTCTTATCATTAAAAGGACGATAAAACTTCATACTTTTATAAATTTTTTTTTATTTTTCTTTCTAATGATTATTCAAAAGAAGAATAGCGACGGTTCTTTTGCCATATTTGAAACTATCTATTTTTATCAAAATTCTTTGTCAAATTTTGGTCATGAGTTGGTAAAAGTCTCAATAATACTATATAACTATGTAACATCTTCTAGCAGTCTTTCAACACGTATTTACGAAAAGATAGTCCTTAATCTCGCGAACGTCATTAATTGTGCACATACAATAGAAAGATAAAATCCCTAAAGTTTGGCATATCTCTCTCTCTCTCTCACTCTCTCTCTCTCTCTCTCTCTCTCTCTCTCTCTCTCTCTCTCTCTCTCATTAGTCACGAATTTTCGGTCACTCGTGTCCTCGATTTTCATATTAGAGTTTCACGTACAGCCCCTTCAACCCAGTCCGAGCCGACCCGGATTTAACCGAGCCCGCTGCGCCTTCCAAGGGAAAGGATGGAAAAAAGGATAGTACATACCAAACCGCGCTTCCATCCGACGCCCATCCAATTACCATAAAACGCGAGCCTATATACATATATGAACAACATTCCTTCGAGAGCCGCGTTAGGGAGAAAGAGGCTGGGAGGAGGAAAATAGCTAGAAAGAGAAAGAGAGAGAGAGAGAGAGAGAGAGAGAGTGAGCGAGAGAGCGAGGCAAATCTCGCGGACCGGGGACCGTGTGCTCGCGCAACAACAAAGCGCGCTACGGCCGCACACCGCACCTCGGACCGCGCGTGCGTCAATGCGGGGTTATGATTCATCGGCGCGGCTACGGGCGCGCGCACATCCGCGCGAAAGTGAAAGGCTTTCCCCTGTGGCGCGACCGCGGCAGCGGCCGACAAAAAAGGAGGAGAGGGAGAGAGATAAAAAAAAAGGAGCACGACCGTGGAGAAGTAAGAGTGAACGCGGCGCAGGCGGGAATGCCCCGGGTTTCGCAACACGCGCGCACCGGGAGTTCTACCGATGTATGTATATATATATATATATATATATATATATATATATATATATATATATATGAAGTATACAATGCGAGCCAAGGATGTACAAAAATCGGTTCCCTTCTCCATTCCCCTTCGAGGCGGCTTCGAAAATGTAACTGGTATATATACGTATAGATGTATATACCAGTCGACGCCTGCGTCATTGTTACGTAAAGGTATCACGAGATATCATAATGATAATAATAACACTTGGAGGAGAGAAGGTGAGTATGCGTACGTGGGAGGCGAAATGAAGATATTAAATAATGTCTTTTGCTGTTTACATTGATTTTATCAATACATACATACATACATACATACATACATATATATATATATATATATATATATATATATATATATATATATATAGGGAGAGAGAGAGAGAGAGAGAGAGAGAGAGAGAGAAATCGATATATCTATATGTCGTACTTTAAAATATTTGACAATTTTTCTGACAATTGTCAGACGTTTTGTTAGAATTTTGTTAAATAAAGAATGTCCATACCAATTTCGTGTTACGGTTAAATATGGATAGAAGAACATACTCGGGGATTATTATCACGAAGAAGAATTCGGCTGATCTTAAATTGCACTTTCAAAAAGGATTAATAATGTAGAGTAACAAAATATAGAAAATGAAGATTAAAATATAAATTGTTACGGTTTATTCTATCCGATCGCCCTGATGCTCGCTGATTTGTCGTATTTTGAAATTTTCGTGTATCTCGATATGTACTCATACATAGCTGACTTTGTGTATTCAACAAAATTTTATATACAATCTCAATGGTACTTTGAAAATACGAAAATATTGCATTGTAATCTTTTTTGTTTTTTCCGAAAAAATTTTACCATTGATATACTATGTACAGCCATAGCAGCTTGAAAAAAAACTTTTTTTTTGTGTTCTCGGGTGAGAATATCAGAAAAAATTGATAGACCAATTATAACGCCAAATTCGTAATCGGCGCACCGGAATCTTTTCGAGAGGTATAGCCACGGCCTCTGGGTGTAATTTTTGTCGGGCTGTCTGAAGTTTAATAACCTTCTCCTAACATAGTTTACGAGTAGAAAACGGATAAAGATAATTTATATCCTAACCTTGATATCTTTGAAAATATTTGAAATTTTCGTATTAAAAGCGCTGCGACTTTCATTTTTTTTTTTTTTTTTTAATACCTCGAATCATCTACGTTGGCCGGCGTGGGATCGGCCGGGCGCCACTGGGCGATGATGTTTTTTTTCTCTTTTAACGAAATGGAGAAATTTAATTAATGTCGTTGAGAAATTCCGAAAACATCCGAGATAAATAATGAAGAGAAAAAAAACAAAGGGGAGAAATTGACTGTCGATAAAGACGACTTTTTATCGCTTATTTGTTTAGTCATCGAGATGATCGATAAATTGAGCTTTGTGTGCGGACTCGGGTGTATATGACAGCGCTGCTTCCGCTTCTTAGACGGGAAGGCTCGCCGCCTGTATTTATGGAGCGGTAAACGAAGTAGCCCGATCGACTGCATTTACGAGCTCTTTAGAGGATCGAGGAATACGACTTGAGAACTCGAGCTTTAATTGAAATAGAAATCGATCTCTCGCGCACGATATATCGATTATGTCTAGTGGAATAATTTCTATTAAAGATTCCATTCTGCCACTTATATTACATTTCATGCATAATTTATGTTCATGCGTAACTGAATTTTCCAAGCAAATATTAAAAAAAAAAATCGAATAAAAATTCAACGCGTTAACGGAATGTCAATTAATCCGGTAAAAATGAAAATCTTTGGTTAAACAAAAAAAAATTTACTAACTGATAGAATGAAGTTTCTCTAGTCGATTCTCTCGTACAAATTACGTAGATTAATAGATAAAACTGTCAAAGCTCCAATACCAATAGCACTTATAGTTTTCTATACGTGATACAGACGTCTCCAAACGAGGATAAATAAAAAATAAACACTACAATTCGTTTCGCGACCAAAAGTCGCAGATTTACAATGATATCAAATTTACACTTTTTATTTAGCATGTTCTGCACGGAAAATTGACCATCCTATACTTATATTTTGTATCTGTCCTTTTTTAGTTTTTGGAATAAAACTAAAAATGTTTACACAAAGGGAATTTCATAGTTATCGATACGAAATTTTTAAATATATTTTTCTTCAGTGTGACTTTGTGAAATGCATAAATTTTCGTTGGAGCTTTTATTATATATACTGAAAAAAATGAATGTTATGCAGTAAATATTTTCTTGTTTTGTAGCAAGTAAATTAGCAAGCAAAATTAAGAAAGTATCTTCTTAAGTGAACGAAGTATTTAATTCATGCAAGAAGAGCCCATTTAAATGAAACAACGTTGTCTTAAACCTATTGAATATTTTATTAATTTAAGAAAATAATTTACTTGCTACAAAACAAATCATTATTTACTTGATAAGTTAAATTTTTTAAGTAAAATATAATCTTACTTTTCTATAATCTTACTTTGCACTGGAAATAAAAGAAAAGTGATAGTATAAATTAGTTTTCAATGATTTCAGAAAGCTCAGTATTTCCATTGAAAGATTTGCAGTTAACTTTATGAAATGGATTTCCAATATAATTTACTTACTTTTTATTAAAAATTTTTTAAATTATTATACGTATCTTTAATTATTTTAGATATAATTATTAAATGACTATGCGACGAAAGTACCCAACATGGTTCGAAAGTAAGTTTTTAATCGTACGTAGTTAAATTTATAAAAAATTAATTTATATCTATTAATGCTTCTATAGAAATAGTTTATTTACTTTTATTAAATTTTTAACAATAAGAAGAATTGTTCCTAATCCGCAGGTATTAGGGTTATTCCCATATATGATATTCATAATGAAATCTGTATATTGAAAACTTTTAAAATCAATAATTCACATCAAATCAAATAAGTAAACAAAAAGTACGTACAGCTATCGGATCCCAAAGTAACTCGATCAAGATCGATACTTGAGATAGATCTCTTACTTTCAATACGAAATCTTTCACTCAGCTTTCGTCGTTCTTTTTCATATATATATATATATATATATATATATATATATATATATATATATATATATATATATATATATACATATACGGCTATCAAATCGCAATGAATTCTATTAAGGCGCTTATACTGTTCCAGTTCATTTCGCTCCGATGGTCTACATATTAACCATCAATTCTCTCCTTTCTCTAATATATATAATATATATATATATATATATATATATATATATATATATATATACAAACAGATATCGCTGAACAACGCACAAGAGTTGCGGAAGACTCTGCGCGCTTTAGATTTATCGCGGTCGTGCGACGTTTTCCTTCATAAATCACGCTGGCGATTTTCCCGCCACGCGGCGCTATAAAAGCGCGCGTGCGCAAGCGCACCCTGCTACGTACGCTTCATTCCCTATGTATTACGTTCATACAGATATAATAAACACGCGCGTATATATATATATATATATATATATATATATATATATATATATATATATATAGGGGCGATATATGTGTTTCGAGTGAAAACTTTTAATTCCAGCCGTATCGTCGGGGCGTTAAATTTTAACGAACGCGCAAGGATCGACGCCAAAAGAAGATGATCAAGAAGCGCGACTGCAATCATTGAACATCGAAAGGACCATTAGCTGGACTAATCGTACAATTTTAGCAATTGCCGTAGTAAAAGTGCGCAAAAACTGAAGCTCCGTCATGAAAGAAAAATCTAGAACAATTTTGATTTACTAAACAATTTATAGTATTTTATTATAAAATTATGTTTATTTTTCTCTTGCAATGAATAATCTACGGATACATTCTATAGCAAGTGTGATTCAACATTGTCTATAATAATTTAGTTATTCATAAATTACATATCTATCATTTTTCGAGAATAGAAAGAATCTCGGTGATTCGAGGTTGACTGTAAATTCCGATTCTTCCTAAATAATAACTGATAATTAGCTTTCCTTAAGGTTAATAAAAGACAAAATAGCATTCTTGCGACATTGATTAATTTTATAAAAACTTTTGTAAGTAGAATGTTCAGTTGCTCCCGCGAAAATGTAACGAATAGTTTAAAAAACAAAACAGAGAATAAAATTTTAAAACGTTTATAGATTTGATTTAAAAAGGTACTAATCGATTGACTGACTTTTTTGAAAAATTTTACTTATAGTAAGAAGCAGAAGATATTAGCTGCTTAAGTAGTAACAGTCAATTGTTGCAAGACAGTCATAAATATTGTCTCTTGAATAAGTATAAATGCTCAAATGATTTTAAATTACTCATTCTTTAAACAAAATGAATAGTTTCAGTGCGATTTAGTTAGGTATTTCTATAATACTTACTAGTAAAGAATGAATCAATTCGTGCACCTGTATGGCTGTGCGATAGAACATCCTTAAGTATATTTCACCTTCTACGTGTGCTAAAGATTCAAACCACAACGAAAGTTACAAGGCAAAGAGTGAATACGGCGAGTAATTTTATAATGATCGTTAAATTTGCAATATCTCCAGGCATAATAAATATTTTTTTAATTCAACCAAATCTAACTGATTTCACGAGAGTACTGTGACAAGTTGAGGGCTTAAAAATGTTGTTCTAATAAAGAGTAAATTTTTTCTTTCAAAAAAAATTTGTATCTTTATTTTGAAAAAAAAAATAACTAAAGAAAACATTAGGAATAATGAACAAATATGATAAAAATGTTCTCTTTTCTTGTACTTATTGTATTGGACAGCGCATTCACAACCGTTAATTTCAATACAATGGGACCAAATTTTATTTATAGGCTGCTATAATAACATAATCTCCATAGAATTTTTCTAAATAAAAGTTGCTTCGATTTGATTCCAATTCAGAGGTTATGAACGCTCGGACGCACCCACGAGTAGATAAATAACAGCTTATTCCTTGCGGCACTACTTCCTTATTCTCGCAGATCAACGAATCTCAAATTTGTCCACACGCGCGTCTGAATTTATTACTGTATAGCCACCTGGCCGTCGTGCACTCCTCGTCGACTAAGACATCGCGCGCACGGCTCGAACCTTCGACCGTTCAGCGGCAATTCCCTCGCGTCAAAATAAACGAATCGAAGCGCCGCGCTTCGCTGTCCGAGGAAGAGGTGCTTATTTACCCCCCCCCCCTTGTCTCCTGTATAACAGTCCCCTTAATACTTCCTTCCTTCCTCGGCGCACCCGCGCCGCTCGACCGCATCGACGTTATACGTCTGAGAGCGTCCAGTGGCGGAATTAATGCGGGGAAAAAAGAAAACGCCGCGGAACCAGCGCGAGAGATAGGAAGAGCGAGAGCGAGAGCGCCGGCTCCGAATCGCTCTCGGCGCGGTTCGCGATACTGGATCTTAGTGTGTCAGTGTGCTTATATGCTAATCGGCTCTCTGTAAATATATATATATATATATATATATATATATATATATATATATATATTGTACGATCGTCGATCGCGCGGAGGACGAGTCCAGACCAATCGTTCGCGCGTACGCGCGCTTCTACATAATAACGAGAGGTGCAGGCGCGGTGCGCGGACCTCCCCGCTCGCGAAAGCCGAACGGAGGCCTCCGGGGATTTTATTCCCTGGTATATGTCGATACGTGTGTCTTGGATATCGTGAAAAAAAAAACATTCCTCAATATCTGTGTAACATATCGCGGGATGAAGAATTTCTGAAATGTTCGGCTTAGAGCTGAGCTCGTCGAACGATGCGTATGAACTTGTATATAGTGTAAACGATCTAATATGGAGGCTATTGTTCTTAATTTTGCACACTTTCGTGAAATTTTTACACCGAAAGTCAACTGTTTTATTTGGGTATTAATGTTTTTTTTTTTTTTTTTTTTTTTGTCTTTTCAACAAAGTATAGAGTAAGAACAAGGAAAAGATAATGTTATTCTTATTTATCGCATGCTCGTATGGAGAAATCAATCCATATAGCTAAATTCATATTATCGATGAAATGTAGCAAATTAATACTTTACAGTATATACGAAGCATTTGAGAAATTGAAGTTTAATCAATCGAAGCACAAATATCTGCACTAATGACAATTCCAAGAGAATTCTGCAAAAAGAGCCTTTAAACTAAACACGTTATTTTTCAAAATATTTAAGGAATTTTTCAATTAATTTCATCAATGTGAAGGGGAACTGCATTTTAAAAAATTAAATTGATTATATTATTTGCAAAATATATGTAAAAATGTGTATATCTTACATACTATACGTCTGTGAGTAATAATTTTAGATGTAGATGAACCATGAAATATACTAGAAAAGTAAAACTAATAAAGGTAAGAAGTGGATACAAATCAAAGACGTAAATTTAAATGTTAAATATATTAATATTAAACTAATAAATATTTTTATCGGTCTTACAGTCTTTATAATATAATATATTAGCTAAAATAATGACAGTCAGACTGTCCTTGTTTATGTTCACCCCCGTAGAATCTGAAATATAACTTATTATTACAATAAATTATATTAAAAATTAAAAACAAAAATAAAAATAAAACATTAAATAAAATAAAATAAAAATAATAAAAGTAATATTCTATGTTAGTAAAGGACAACCTGACTGCCCCCACCACCTTAAATTTAGAATTACCTTGCTGTTCGACGTTTCGAACCGCTACGATTCATCCTCAGGAACTAAACTGCTTATTTTATTAATAATTTAATAATTTAATTATGATTATTAATTTCATTCAGAACAGTCGACATAAGTACAATTTTTAATTCTAATATATTCATATTGGTAATTAAAAATATAATTTTTAATAAATATAATGATAAATAAGTTATGTCATTATTAAAAATTATTACGAATACGTTTTTTTGAAGTATTTTAGAAGTGTTGAGTAATTAAATTTTATAGTAAATTACAGCGTCATATATTTTTTAATTTCTCATGTATTTGAAAATGTTATTTATAGTCGAAAATCTATTACTGATAACACAGACACGATACAGTAGATTAGTTGCTCGAGTACGGAACGTAAAAATTGTTTAATCTTTAGAGCCGCGCAAAATGCCCGGAGGCGTAAAAAATTTTGCTCGTTCCTTTTCGTCCAAATACTTAAAAAATATAATACTTTCCATGGAATAATAATGCAAAATTACTCTGTTTGGGCAATTGAAACATAAAAAATTTTAAGAACAAAAATACGGTTCAACCGAAGTTTTTTTTTTATAAATCTTGAAAATTTAAAAATTTAGGCTCACTTACGCGTCTAGGAATAAACATTCTGATCTTCTTACATTGACCCCATTTCGTTACAAATATTCGACTTCCAAATTTTTTTTGTAAAGGTTCGCTAAAAGTGTTTATCTCTATCGAAAAGATATAGTATTTGATTATACTCAACGAGATACTTACATTAACAAAAAAAAAAGAAGAATTTTCATTAGCTGGAAAAAATGGACAAAAATACAGCTTTTCATTGATTTTTAACTTCTAATATCTCAAGAACCTGACGTGATGAGCTTTCGACTGTTCGAACCATTTAAGCCGCCCATTCATATCACAAATCCAGCCTTTCGAACTGTTCCCGCGATTCGAGCATCTACAACTGCTATAATTACAATGCATAACAACTGCAAATAAAACTAAAATAGTTTAAAAGATGCACGGAACGCATCGCATATTAATAAACGTTATCCGGATCTCTCGCATCCGTATCCGCATGAAACGGCAATTACTCGTAGAAGAATTGAGGGGGAGAAAAAAATAACATAAAGATATGCGGAATTTGTTGAAGGCTTATACGAATAGTAAATAGGCGGGTAAAACGCGGCGAGCGTCGCGCAACGGGAAGTGGTATAATGAGGCGAATTGAAAAATTCCAATGAAGATCAGAGCTCTTTATACGTAGATGTACACACGCGCGCGAACGTTTTAACGGTATGACAAGCCGAGAGATGGCGAAGCGTCCTTGTCGGTCGTTTTCGTGCTCCGTATCATGCATGTATATTATGTAGAAAGTAGTTTTCGATATGTCGAGTATACGTGCGGATGCGCGCGCGTAAATCCGGCTTAGGCGATCCATGGAATTATACATCCATCACTGTTTCCATTTATCTCGCATCTATATTTATATATATATATATATATATATATATATATATATTTGTGTGTGTGTGTGTGTGTGTGTGTGTGTGTGTGTGTGTGTGTGTGTGTGTGTGTGTGTGTGTGCGTGTCTATAAAACATCCTAAAAAATCACCAGGGTTCTTATTTCTCGCGACTGCTCGATCGCCGCAACGACCTTTTCACCCCCTCTACCCTCCCCTTTGATATCTACACTGGAGAGCTCTTTAAAAGGAGGAGTCGCGAGCGCCTCGATTCACAGTTTGTCTTCGATCCTCCCCCCTTGCCCTCATCTCGTTTATATCCTTCTTTCGACTCTTCCATCGCCGTAAAAATAGATAAGAGAAATCGTCCCACGAGAGCTCCTTTTGCTCCCTGCTGCGAGCAAGCGCATGTATATATAGATATAATTGATTGTACGCACATATCATGCGTTTTTCAGAATGAGTTTGAGGCAAAATAAAAAAAAAAAAACACGCGAACACATCTGGAATATAGTTTTTTTACGCGCTAAAGAGACGTGATTAATGAGGATTTATTGCATTATAGACTTATTTAAAGAGGGTGCCCTCATTTTACAAGTTGCAGACTGGAATATCTCGAAAACTGAAGTGGCTTAGAACAACAAATTGAGAGCAATCGTTAAGGATATTAAAGAGGCTATCCGAATAACTTAGTAGATTTTGAACCACGGAAGACTCAGGCCTATTTTCTTAATTTACTACCTTCAATATATATTTGATATATATATATATATATATATATATATATATATATATATATATATATTTGAGATTGGAATTCTACAGCTCAAAATGTAACCGCATACATTTGTCCAGCTTTTCTCAACGCCATTCTTGTTCTTAAACCGCCGATGCGTTTTGAGAGCCGTAAGTGAAGAACAAAAGCAGAAAAGAAAAAAAATATATTGACAAATCAGTGAAGAAATGACAAGTGCTATCTGATCACTCACCCCAAATTGGGTGTATCAATTGGTCCGATTACGCAATGTTTGGTTCAACATATGTTATACTTAAGTGTCGCATAACTCGTACCAGGACTACATAGGGTTCGTCTTTACTAAGTCCTTACCAAGGTTTTGGGCGTAGAAATGGAGATTATGGGTCGAATGGCGAATGTTAAATAAAAGCTTTAAGAATAAAATAAAGTTTGCTATTTAACAAAGGATAGCTCAACTTAAAATTACGTTACTAAGGTAGTCGGATGAAAATTGGATCAGTTATTCGGATAGTATTTTTTGATTTCCTTATAAATTACTATAATACTTTTATTAATTACTATTAAATTACTTTAATAATAAGGCGTATTCAAATCATTTGTGAAATAGAACGACTATTCTATCCGGAAACTTTTTTGATAAAATTCTTTTCGAAAAATTTCGCCCTCAACACTTACGAAGGAAGTCTACACTTGCCAATTACTTTCAGGTTCATGAAATAGATAAAATGTAATTAAATATAGTGAATAAATTATCTCTTTTGTGCCAATATTTCTTTCTCCCATTAACTTTTATATGAAAATTGTTTTCGTTTATGTAGGTTATATGTTATATATCAAGTGTCTAGCTTACTATAGGGATCTTCAGAGCTCTTTTTTTACATCTGTGATTGGTTTTTAGTCATATCAAGTTACAATAGTAAACATAGAATTAAATTCTAGTTTATTACAAGAAGAAGAGGTGCTGAAAACATTAATGGCTAGTATATTCTGCAAATACGATAATAATTATCTTTTTGACATTTATCTACAGAAGCATTATTAACTCTTTCATTTTGCTTTTTTAGCAGTAAAAATCTTTAACTGTCAATAGAATAATTCTGTGCATATGTAAATATAAACAATATAATTGTATTAGTGAAAAAAATAATCTACAGTTTAATTTATCGAGGTATGGGTCATTGATTGGTGCGTTTATGTAAGAAAAAAGACCTGTAGGAAGTGAGAAAAAGAATGGAAAAATATATAAGTAACGAAGAAAATTCTCTTTTTAATGTCAATAGAAGAAAGGCCCATCGCTACGATACAAAGCTATAAGGTATTAATTTTGAATTACATTTGACGAATATCATCAATGCGGAAGCAATTGGTTCTCCGGTGGCTGTAGGTGTATACTCCCCTTGTTAGTCTTAGGGGACTTTATCTCGAACAATTCCGGCTTCTGCAGAAAATCATTATATATAGATAGATAGATAGATGTTAAAAAGAATAAAAAAATCTGCAAATTCCGACCGTTATACGGTAAACTGACTAACTCGATTATTACTTATTATTAAAAATTCACTATTTTTAATCCGACTAAATGTCCGACTCTATACGTGCACCGCGAACGATCGCCACAGCGCGAGATTATAACGCACTCCTGGCGATGGATTCTTTCTCTCTCTCTCTCTCTCTCTCTCTCTCTCTCTTTTCGAGGCGTATTAAAAAATTTTTTTTAACCCACGCGCAATCATAAATTTCAATAATTCATCGTTGAAGCAACGATCGTTAAAAGTCCAGCGTATCGCAGCATCCCATCCATAAATCACGACTTCGCGTCGGCAGCTCGCGCCCCGCGTGATGCCCGAGAAAAGTCAATTTCCTCATTATTCTGCATGTCTGTGTGTGTATTTGGAATATTAAACTTATAACGATAATAGTATAAAAACGAGCTGCTATGATCTGCTGGTTCTTTTTATTAATTCGTCCGTCGTACTGTAATATTTATTTTATCAAAGTTTAATTTATCTCGCAATCATGGTATGGACTTAAGGTCAATAAAACGCGAAAGTTCATCTATTTGCACATATACATACATGGATAATATTATATACAGTTCATCCCCTTGCAATTTTAAATCCATGATAAACGTCCGTGCAAAGGAATAATAATAATAATAACGATAATAATAATAAAATTGCGCAGATCTATTTTTATCTTTTTCACCTATAGACGTCGTGGAGAGGATTACGAATTGGGGACGAATAGGCGTGATTCAGATTTTATATAAAGGAAAATTCAAAGCGAGAGTTGTATTAAAAAGTAAGTCGACGGAGTGACGCACCAAGCCGTGCCGAATATATAATTACGCATGTATAGACGCGCGTAAACTGTCGGCAACTTTCTCGCAATTTTACGCGTGTATCTGCTGGATGAGATGTATGCGTGTACGAACTTATACGTCGACGGGAGCGACGTACACGCGCGCCTATTGGCCGCTGCTGTTGAAAAATCGCCCCGTGCACGAGAATCGGGCGAGGTCGCGAGGCCCGTTGTCACGGATACGAGCATCGTATACATTATTATCCTAGAAACGAAGGATCGTGAACTTTTCACTTAAGAGGAACGGTGTCAAAGATTAATTGTCGCCGATGCCTGGTGGAGGAGCGATATGGGAATTGGATTCTAATGTCGGAAAAAGGTAGAGCGAGGCAAGGCAAATACGGCGCTCTTTAACACTCGGCTCGTATAAACGACGGACGCTCGTCGATGGACCTTGTCATTGTTATAAATTACGATAATTTAATTGACAGATAAATTAGTATTTACCGGTAAAAAAAGAACCATACCTCCTTCGTACTTCGTCTAGAATTCATTCGAGAATATCGTCGTTTTTTTCTTTCATTTTTTTTTTTTTTTTTATTAACATTTGTTTACACCGATAACGTTCATTATCCCGCGTCCAATTAATTTTACGATAAAATTTTTCGCCCCGCGCGCGCGCGCGCGCACACGGACAGATTTCTCCCAGCGGATTGCTATTTAGAAGGAAGAATGAGAATGTTCGTAAAATAGAACGCGACCAATATCACTGGCGAACGCGTACGCGCGCCTTCTCGTCCGTAACTATAAACATTTAATTAAATGCATCGCTGGGATTTATGTACGCATAATGCTCTATGGACACGCGCCGTCAAATGTTTATTAAACCAGTTTGCTTCGTTATACATATACAGACGTATAAGATAGCAATTTACAACCGTCCAAGTCGAAGCGTCCGCGTTCCTTTCGAAAATTTAATGTCGCCTCTCTCTCTCTCTCTCTCTCTCTCTCTGTATGTGTATATGTTCTTACGTGTGTGTGTGTGTGTGTGTGTGTGTGTGTGTGTGTGTGCGCGCGAGCGCGAACAAAAAGGGCTCTATATTATATATGCGAAATCCCGCAAAAACTTTCTCCTCCGAGTTCGTGGAAGAGAGTCCTCGCAGTGCCAACTGCCCGCTCTCCATATAATACGCCCCGGCTCTATTATAATACGGGCGCGCGTTGCGAGCACCCACGCCGACGCGCCGGCAGGGACGAAGTGTCGCTCAACCGTGCTATGGGAATATATTACACACATATATACATATATATTCGTCGGCCGGATGTAACTCACTTTCACCTCGTCGTCGCCGATCCTCCTTTTGGGTGTTACGTGTTCGGTCGCCTATATATATATATATATTCCTGAGCCCCGTGGCTTTATTACGCGCATACTAAATATATATTTAGATAGATAAACGTTCGTTTTTGCATTGGAGAGGGGGGAGGGGGGATTGCGCTCCGAGGAGGTTTTTTATGCGCTTTTTCTTCGATTGATTATTCGACGCTGAGCCGAGACGCGTATGTGACACACACACACACACACATATGATTGTAATTAATAAATCCTAAAAGCAACGAGGGAGGAAATTTGCAGTGCCATCGCTCAGATGAATTTTATAGGAGATTTTTCATAACATGGAGCATATGAGACTTTGTAAACATGCGTTTACAATAATATTTTTTTTTACTTGATATTAACCCTTTTATAAAATGTAAGAGTCATTACAGATAATCACAGGAACTTAGCTAATCAGTTTATCAAAGTATTTCATGATATAATAATCTATATTGAAGACCTGGTGCGTTATGTTACAACTGTCTATACTGATAATAATAGTCTTAATACTTTTCTGTCAAACTTACCAGTGAAAGTAGTTTTTCTTAAATATGTTCAGATATAAAAATTTCATAACATATGTAATTCAGACGCAAACGCGTAATATGTATTTGTCGACGCTTGATATTTTTCCATCAATTGGTCACGCAACAGCTCCAAACCCGACCGAAATTTCCGGCTCGAAATATTTTGTGAAACTCAACCGGGACTACAGGCTTCTAAATTAACACGAAATCGTAACAGCGATGAATCGATTCAACTGCTTTAAATTGAATTAATCTATTAAATGAGAATAATTATGATCATCAAATCTCATCCAGTGATGTCATCAATAAGATACAAATCTAAGTACTCAATTAGTTATTCAATGAAACATTCGGTAATACTTGTTCGACTATGAAGACCGAATAATTACTGCATAAGTAGATTAGTGGATATATATATATATATATATATATATATATATATATATATATATGTCTGTATGTATGTATGTATATAAGTATCATCAAAATTTTTAAAGTACTTCATTGAGCTACGAACAAATTCAAGTAAATTCAAGGCTTTAAATATAAGTATAACTTAATGAGAAAAAAATGAAAAAAGGAATCGTCATAATGCATAGTTCGGTCTATAAGTTATTCTCTTTTAGTTATTAATTTGTCTCCAACTATATAATCAAAGCAAAATGGAAATGATTGCCGACGAAATATACCAGTATTAAGCTTATCAAAATGTTTAACAAAATTATTAGCCATCGTCCGAAGATGGACTAACTAAAATAGTTTTCGATACTTTGTATATTATAATAAACATATTAATAATTCGAAATAGAATTTACAATATCGTTACTGTATTATAGAAATAACATAGTATTAATATATAAACCTTCTGATACTCCGGAATCTACAGAACAATGGAATTTAAAAGCCCAAACAGACTGAGTTTTATCAGTTTAATAACATGATGGCCTGATATTAATTATGGATTTAACTTCAAACTTCAATAATATCTGTAATAAGCTATTGTTTGCTCACAGAATCGGCAGCTTTCAAAAAATCTATCTATGAAAATAGTGTCGACTAGAAATTTCACTTATAAATGCTGATACAACAAAGTTATTGAACAAAAATACGTTGAAGTAAATGAAATAACGTTGCTGCGGTATTATGACGTATGTAAATATGAGGGGAAAAACCGATCCTTTTACGACAAAAGAGAGTATACGATGAAACTGAAAGATAATATATGATATTTTTTATTTTTATTTTTTGATTTCACTCAATAGTTCATTATAAAATTAAAAATAATTCTTATCTTATAGAATTTTAATAAATAATGTTTTTATTTTAATTAGCTACTAATATCCAGATAAATTTCGATATCCCTAATTAAATGTGGATGAACATTATTTTGATAAACGTGCGAAAACGGCCAATGACGAGTCCATCGCGTGAAGTGAAATGGGTACGAATGATATTGACAAATAGCTTTCTCCATTTATCTTTAGTGCGCTGGTCGATAAGCTGATAAAACTTCCAAAGCGTAGGAGTTTATGTCATAAAGAATGCAAATGGCACCGTAATCTACAACAAAACTCATTCTGTCGATCGTCTATCGCGTACTGTGGAGAGGTTAATATTCGCTATCGTGCGCAATTGCGATACGACCAATTACTTTCACGAACTATTCTTTTGACGCAGGGATTGCACGGTCTTTTGCTAAGATAATCGATTGTAGTGCCATTGTTATTGGGTCAAAGAATAGAGCAGGGCTAGAGCAATGGCTGAGCTTAAAATTACGAGGACATTCTGAAATCCAGAATTTTGGAAGTTGCAGAGAAAGAAAACATACCATTCAACGCGTATAAAACTATAGAAAAATGGTAGGAGTGCCTGGAAACACTGCAGGTATAGTATAGCTAAATAAATGCACCTTTATTGTCTGGTAGATGAAGCGTCGTGAAATTCTCCAGTAATCAGATCGAAATTCATCCATGAAATACGGTATAATATTAATTTTTCTTCCATTGGAAATTCTCTGAACTATCTTGAAAGTCCAAGTCTACTTTACAATTGCTATAAATTATTCTGTGTATACATATATAAATTACACAATAGTAATATTAAAGTGTTGCATGTCAATCCCTAGTCGCAACTAAAATTATGTTCATTCGTCGCTTTATTTCCTACTTGAACTTTGAATTGCTATTTAATTGAATGGTAACTTTGGTACATTTCTAAACATTATGGACACAAAATTGTACCAAAGAATACTGAGCCGACTGATTATTGAACTATATACTTTCCTTCAAATTGTACCGATTCATTATTATTATTATTTTTTTATAAAGTATTATTTTATAATGCTAAATAAGCAAATTTTTATGAATATTATTTGTATTATTATGAATTAACTATCACCTACGGATAGAATTCGAAATCCGTCGAAAGCAATGCTAACAAACTTCAACGTAATTGCCATATAGAAACGCTTTTTAATCCCATAAGCCGTCATTATACATACATACATACATACATACATACATACATATATATATATATATATATATATATATATATATATATATACACGCTTTATCTATCATGGACTTTCGAGTTAACGATGACGCGCTCGTTCCAATTATTAATGTCAATGCCGATGCGACTATAATAAGCCGCCCATACTCCCTGTTTTCACCTCTGGCGTCTATTCCCATTCAATTTTAATTTCATTATATATTTTTGCAACGAGCTTGATCTATTCGGAACGTTCTATTCGGCGATATAACGAGCAGTTATAATTAATCCCATTCCTTCTATGCGTTGCATCGCGCGTGGTTTACTTTTAAATCGCGAAACAATGAAATTACATGGAAAAGAGGCTGTTCGTTTTAAATTGGTATTTCATCATTGTCAATTGGTACGATATCGCCGCGTCACTCTTTCGGTTACCAGGGACATTTTTCACGGACTTATCCGTTTTTTTTTACTTTTGAGTAATTGTGAATTGAGATTTGTAAGAAAATAACTTCAATGTAATTTAATAGATTGTTATATATGTGTGTGTGTGTGTGTGTATTACTATCTAATATTAATAAAATGAAGAGCTCGTCGTTGGTTACGACCTTACTTTGATATATATATATATATAATTTTTTCTTTAATATGTGTATCTATTTATATATACTATCTTATTGCTAGTATTGCCTTGATAATCAGCTGCATCGATCTACAGCTATAAAGTTACATTTGAAAATGCAGCATATATCAAAAAGTTTCTATCAATAAAAGGAATATTTTAATAAATAAGAGTATCCGTAATTTGATATATTAGATTGAAGCATGAAAAACTTTTAGTACAATGGTCAAGGCACGCAACGTATTTAAGGGTTAAAGAATGTGCTCGTATAGAAGAAATCCATCCTTCTTAACTGCCCTGTGCTCCTGAAATTGCCGATCTATCGTGCACTTCTTTTTTCCAACACGTGGCCTAAATAGCTACTCTGCGCGTCTGCCAGAGAAAGAGAGAGAGAGAGAGAGAGAGAGGAAGTGTTTAGCGCACGAGAATCGAGCAGATGTGCCATCGCGATGAGGCGACTTCTCCATCGCGAGCTTCACGGCCCATTTACCGAAGCGGTAAAGTTAACCCGATTGCTATGGATAAGAGTAATTGACGACGCGTGCGCGCGCATGCGGTCGATGGGCTACGCACACGTGTATTTCGTCAGTGACAAATTGTGCGAATTATTTGTATATATATGTATGTATATTGATAATTCTTGAATTATCGGAAAAAAGTGTCGGTTGTATTGACTATAAACATCTCGGTTTATTCGTAAGGCATTGCTTTGGCAATATTGGACTGCACGAACAAGATCGATGATTAGAGATTTATGATCGGATCTAATTGGGGCATGGGCTGGCATTATGATATTTAGAACAATCGCTGATTTAGATAAACTGAAAAATTTAATAGAATATATACCTAAACCGTGCTTGCCAATCTAAAATGCACAAGTTCTAATAGTTTTTTACTCACAATTTTAAACGTCCAATTATATATAATGTAGCCTGAAAGAAACCAATGCAAAACATAAAGGAAGCTTAAGAAATTTTTGAATGGAGTTCTAGATGAACTTATGATAATATAAATATATTACCATTTCGATAAATCGTTGTTCGCTCAGAATTCTGTGAAATAACGTAAGCCAACAAAATCCAAACGGCACATATTAGCCACTTAAATTTACGAATAAAAAACCATTGGATCCTGTGGATTCTAGTTTGGCAAACAAGGGCTAGATGTATTTTTTATAATACTTAATATAATATTTATTACCTAATATAAAATGTATTGTATTAACTAATACAAAATATAATATTTTTTATATTTTGTATATTCATTAATGTGATGCGCAGACTGTTTTGAATACAATACTCAAATGTTCTAATAAGTTTATTGATAAGTAACTCAAAATCACCGCTGCAATCTCTACAGACTTATAGTTACATATATCAGAAGCAAACTGAGTGAACAACCCTCGTACCCGATGCTTTAAGCATTAAAGGACATATAGTATTAATTACTGCTGAAAAAAATGTGAGTGTAAGCGAATCCCTATATAGATGAGGCTTTAATAAATATTATATTATTGTCACGAGCTCTCTCAGTATTGTATAAAAGTTGATGTTACAAAAAGAGAGGCTCACATTGCTATCGAATCAAAAATGAAATAATAATTTCCCGTAATAAATTCAAAATAATAGTAAAATAGAGCTTGCTTCGATTACATTTCCATATAGGAATAATGGCTAACGACATTCCATATCAACATTCCGAAAAGCAAAATAAATACAACGAAAAACGTATTAAAACATATATTACTTGTACAAATAATATTCATGAGTCTCTGTTGCTATATATAACATAAAAAACAGTTTATATGTGAAAATCTAATATTTATTTTAAAGAATTATATCTATTATATTACAATTGAAAATTAACATCATACATTTATTTTTGACGTTTCACAACTGGAAAACCATTACAAATAACTAAAATAATAATGAAAATATATCATTTTAATTTTCAATATTATATTTTCATTTCTAATCTCCTAGATTTATAAATTATTTTATATACTAAATATAGTGACAAAAAATCATAAATCGCAATTTTATTTTTTCTGTGCGAATTGATTATTTTCCTTTATCATTTGAAAAAAATGGTTTTATGGATTTAAAATTTAAAAAAAAAGTAGTTCTAGAAATAGATGGTTTTATGGTTGCGACACGCACTGTATGTACATCTCTACATAACTTTTTTTACAGATTAAATTTAAAATATAAAAATGGTCAATTGTGTACAAAAATATAAAATACAATGTATCAAGAAAAGCATTTTTTTTCTCATTATGCAACTACATGGATACAATTGAACAATCTAAGTTAGAGTGAAATGATAAAGATTTTTTAACTATATTAAAATGTTTCAATTAAAAACAAAAAAGCTTGTAGAAAAAATAATAAAAACATATAAAATTAATCATAAATTCCACATAACTTAATTTTAAGCAAGTTTTCAATTAAACCAAATTGAATAAACATAGGCATTTGGTCCCGACTTAATGTTCCAGAAATAGTTTTAATCCTTCATCGTTTCCTCTGCTCCGCTGCGTAAATCCAGTAGAATAAACTAATAACAAACACAAAGTCTACGAGAAGCGCATAATAAAACAACAACAACAACAACAGCAACATAAACAACAACGATCAGCAAAAAAAACATCGTCGGAAAAACTCGTTAGAAAAGTCCATACCGTTTCTCCTCCGTATACGCGCCGAAGAAGTGCGCATTCGACTTACTTTTCCCTCAACACGACGCTTCGATGGTTCTCCTTGTTGCGCCTAACCTCCCTCCCCCTGTTCCCCGCCCCGCCCGATGCCTATCGCTATATAATCTGTCTAATACCACTCAATTTGCGGCGGCCCCATCCGCGCGCTGTAAAAGTGACGGTCGCGGAGGGGGCGGGGAGGGAGGGCGGCTGGAAGGGGTAAGAAAGAAAAAAACCTTAACCGAGCGAAAAAGCGCGATTCCGTACCGTTGACGGGCGCGCGCGACGCGACCAACGAAGCGCGACCGTGGCGTGCGAACGAAAGGAAGCTGCGAGAGAGGGAGGGCAGAGGGGAAAGAAAGAAAGAGACAGAGAGAGAGAGAGAGAGAGAGAGAGAGAGAGAGAGAGAGAGAGAGAGAGATGTAAATTTATTTGTACGATTTCATACACAAGTTAAGAAACAATATGAAATATAATATATGTCAATGATAAAAATATAATCAAGCACGAAAGAACGATTTGACCCTCAAAAAAGGTGATATATTAGTTAATCATAAAAAACGCATTAATATTAGAAGCATGACCACAGTGAATAAATTTTTTGTCCAATCATCCCGTACATATAATCGGGTAAAGAAGAATGTTAATGTATATGCGACATATAACATAATGAAATAAATACAATTTAGATTTGAATTGGTATTAGCCTAGCAGAAGGAAATATCCATCTGTAGAGATAGATATAGATAGATGTATATTACTTTAAAATTTTTTTTGAAATTGGATATATAGCAAAATAAATAAATTAAAAACAGAAATACAGTGTATTCTAGCTTTAAGAAGACCAATTTCTAAATATCAAGATATAATTCGTCAAAACACAATGCTATACAATAGTTACGATAAATACTGTAAGGCATCATAGTAAGTCGTCAGTCTAGGATAAATATTGCCCATCGATATGAAAGTAGTAATAACGTAAAATTATTAAATGATTTAAAAATATTATAAATTGTACTTATGTCGCCTATTGTGAATTAAATTAATAAATATTCTTATCGGTCTTACAGTCTTTATACAATACCATACTATGCTAATATAATGACAGTCAGGCTGTCTTTGTTGATAATCATCCCAGTAGAAACTGAAACGAAAACACTACTAAGAAGAAAATAAAAATGTAATTTAATTAAAAATTAAAAGTAAAATAATCTATATTCTATATTAGTAAAGGACAACCAGACTACCTCCACCACCATAAATTTAAATGTACCTTAAATGTTCGACGTTTTCAACCACTCCGGTTTATCTTCGAGGACTAAACTGAGTTTTAAGACTAACCGACAGAGTTTAATCCTTGAAGATGAACCGGAGTGGTTCGAAGCGTCGGACATTTAAGATAAGTCCGGATGTCCTTTACTAACATAGAATATAGATTATTTTATTTTTTCGGAATAATTCCATTTCAGATTCTACGGGGGTGAACATAAACAAGGACAGTCTGACTGTCATTATTTTAGTTAATATATTATATTATAAAGACTGTAAGACCGATAAAAGTATTTATTAATTTAAGTGATAAAGCCAACAGTAATCTGATATAAATATATCTTGATATTCGTACATGTAAAAGTCAGTGAAGCAAAGGTATCGTGTCTGCGTGAATTCACGCATACGTAACATTTAAATATAGAGCTAGATGGGAACATTTCAAACAAGCCGATATAACAAAGATTAACAAAATACGAGCTGAATGTATGAAGGTCTATCCTCCTCAGCGCAATCTTAATTATAACGGGGAATGGAAGACGACGAGTCTCAACAGGAGCGACGTTTCCAAAACACGAACTCTGGACCTGAAGGGAAAACCGTTCGCGAGCCTCAGTATTTAGAGAAGGAGGCGGAAGTCCTTTTCTTCAACCCTAGTGACAGAATCGCTGTAGGAGAAGTTTTGGAGAAGAGGCATTTCCATTATACGGTTAGAGAGATGATAGAGAGTTGATTTACAGAGAAAGAGAGAGAGGGGGGGAGGAGATCTATAATCGCAACGCCAAGAAAAAAGTTGACGCGAGCCGCATAAATTATTGCATATTACGCGCGCGGACCCTGGGTCAAGCTACAATAATATTCCATTCGAATCCGCCGCGGCTCGCTGCCACCGCGTCGCGTATACGTGCGTAAGAACGTTGTAAGAACAAAGAAAAAAAAATGTCGTCGCGCGTGCATCGCCCGGCCGGTTGCGAGCGCATATATACATGTATATACATATAAATACATATAAATATATATATATATATATATATATATATATATATATATATATAGACATATACATACATATACACCCGTGTGCGCATTGCGCGCGCGCGCTCCTCAAATTTTCTAGGGCATGACGCGAGGCGTTTTCCTTTTGCGCCTGCCCCTCATCTTCCACCTCGCCTCCTTCATACGCTTAATGTCGCGTAGTCGCATTTTTCTTTTCCCGGGCATTCCATTTTCTTTTTCCTTCTTTTTCTTCACGCGTGTATATGTACACACACACACACACACACATATATATATATATATATATATATATATATATATATATATAAACACACACAGATAGACACTCTTTCTTATGGGCACATATACACAACGAGGAAATTTCTCGTCTCGCGATTCGAACGCGTTGGAAAATTATATAGCGCAGCGCTCCGACGCAGGAAAATCGAACGCGGCGCGGAATCCTGTACGTATGTACTTGCACAAATACATCGAGGCGTCCCAGATACGCGGTAAAATGGAAGATTCCGCGGAGGAGAGAAAGAGTTAGAGAGATAGTTAAAAGTCATTCGCGAAGTCAATGGGTCGATCGGGCCATCGGGTGTTGCGTGTTATATCAACGAAGCGCGCCAGTTTTTTGCCGGGCCGTGGAGTAGCGAATCTATTTAGAACGATTTCCGGAGTCCATGTAATAAAGATGGGAAGCGGAATTTTGCAAAATTTCACCGGCAGAATGGAAAAACGACGAAAAGCTTCCTTTACAAAAAAAAAAAAACAAAAAACAAAAAAAAAAAAACAAGGAAAAAATACCCGAGGCGAAATGCTCGAATGAATCGCTAGTTACGGAGATTACACGCTTACATTATTATTAGGTACGGCAGAAGGAGGAAACTACATCTTTACGCTTGGCTTGCTTATTGGCGGTAAAGCAAGGGGGCCGCCGCGTATATATTGTGCGAACTTATAATTCGGTCTGGTGATGTAAAATCGGACGAGTTACATTTTTCATAAGGTGTAAAAAAACAATCATAGATATACTTCAATTCATAAAATTGATAGATTATGGTCTGTGGTTTTTTAAAGAAATTAAAATTATTAATGAAATGTTATTCATCGACAGCAACTTCTTTCTCTATTCCAGCAGTTGCGAGGTCTAAAAATGTGACGTTTTTACAATAACCATGCTCTTCTTGCTTGAATTATACTTAATAAAAATTATAAGTAATAAAAATAATACCAATAAAATTTAAAGAAAACTGTATTACGTTGTTTTTTAATTTCTAAAAATTAGATGTTAAAGGATTCAATAGTCTATATTTATACGAATAATGTTATAATAAATAAATAATAATTTAAATTTAAGGCAAATATTGTAAGACTGCTTTGAAAATATGTGAATGATTAAAAACATATTTTAAATGCATTTCAAATGTGAAATTCATGGAAATTCTATACTTTTCCAGAAAAACAAACTCAATTTCTTTTATAGTATAGCTATTAAGATTCATAATTATTTTATTTTTGTTTTTCTATTAGGATATACGTTAAAAGATAATAATGAAGCAAATAGATAAATTATTTCTGTCTTGGATAATATACGAGAATTCTTGCTAAAACTAAAAGATTGAAGTTAATAAATGTTTATAAAAAAAAAAAAAGATACGATGAAAATAAATTGTACACAATTAATTTCAATTCTTGCGCTACAGTCGCAAGAGCACTGAGCCGATCTCTCAAAATTCTGCGTCAAGTTCCTTTTCCAGCACGCGAACAAGAAATCCCATTCCAATAAGATCGTAAATTCACGCGCATCGATTATTATATCAATTCGGGATCCCATGGGCTCTGCGGCGTAACGCGAACGTAAGTAAAGGAAAAAAAAAAAGAAAAAAAAAGAAAAAAAGAACGAATTAACAATGCGCTCTTCTAGAATAACGTGGCAGCCCAATAACGCTCTCGCATCCCGATGCCCGCTCTAATAGAAAAACAGCAGACGCGCCGCTGCCGCCGCAGCCGCTGCCACCACCCGCTTTCCAATCGCGTGCGCCACATTACATCCGGAATCACCGCGGGCCTCGAGTAAGGCGAGCGCGCAAAGCGCGCGGTTCGCACAGAGGCGGACGCGCGTCGGAGGAAAAGGGGCGTCGGGTTAGCTGGTCGAGTGGGAGGGGGGGGGGAGAGGACTCGCACTCTCGTCGCTGGTTTTGCGCGGTGCTCGTGTGTAATATTTATATATAGCCATTATAATGATCGCTTGATTCTCCGCGCGGGTTTTCCGCGCCGAGCGCGTCATTCGTCATTTCTCGGGTATATAGTGCGCGCGTGTACATGTGATAATAGCGGCACGATGGCCTTGATGGGTGAAAAATCTAGCTCGTAACGGTTCAAATGGCTTGCGATTTTTCATTTGCGACGCCATGTGCGTTTAGGTTGGCGATTTTTTTTTTTTTTTTTTTGGCTTTTGCTTTTGGTAAAAGCAATGCAAGTACTGGTGTGGAGAGTACCCGTTCGCCAGAGAGCAAACTCTTACTAGTGCGTTAAAAAATCGATTAATTTTACAGGAAAATGGAGCACTTTATCATCGCTTGCGTTAAATCATTTTAGTCCTTAGTTTTTACTGCTATTTCATTTATTAGAGGTTTTTAAACTGTAGAATTGCTTATGATACGTTAAAAAAAAGCTATTTTTCCTTTAATAAATCCGTGACGAATATAATTTAATAAAACTATAGGAACAAAGACTGCCTGCATTTCATTGACACTAGAACACCATTATTATGTGATATTTTAAATTTGGGTAGAAAAATTCTTACAATCTATCTAAAACGAATGACATAAGAGTAAACCATTGGACGAAAGGGTGGTAAAATAAATAAGAGAAAGATTTGGATCGCATAAGCTTATGCCATCTTAGAATATTGAACAATTTTTTGACGATTAGAAAGAAAAGATATTGCTTCTGGAAAAAGAAAGTGTAGAATAAAAAAATAGATTTTTAATGCAAGAGAAAACATATGAGAGTTGAAAAACTTTTAATTAGATTTTAGAAAACTTACGTGTCGACGTGTGCACGCGCCTATATTTCGAGCAATGGTTCGTTGGGCTTTTCGTCTCAGGCTTACCGACTGAGCTAATCAGTAAGGCATTGTCGGTAACCCCTACCTTAAACACGGTTAAATGGACCGGATCAAAGGCTTAGATATTAAGCGAAGGCCTATTGGGTCAATCATGGGCGATCTATAGGTGCCAAGCTGCCCTCTGTAGGTAGGCCTGGCTGGTCGAGTTTCCCTACAATCTTAAAAATATTGCACGTCAACTACCATTTAAGCATTGCCACGCGTAAAGATGTTTACCGAGTACAAGTAGATATGAATAATGGGAACAACGGCACGAACAGTAAAGAAAATTCTGGATTAAAATTGCGTAACGTAGAATAGTATATAACATGAAAGGGACGAATGTCCAATGGAATAATACAATGATAGAACTTTTTAATTATTATGTAAAAATAAGGTATGTTTCACTCTCCAGTAAGAATCGATGTTGTTGAGAAATATTGAATAAATATAATTATATTATTTATTAGTGAAGATTTATGAATGAAAATAATGTAAAAATTACACGTGAAAAAGAAAAACAAATAAATATAAGAAATAATTCGGAATATAAAATAATCTATATATTTGACGTGCGCACTCTGCAGAGGATGAACTCTGACGAGACCGACTATAGTCTGCCTATAGGTTTACAACAAAGGGTACAATAAAAGTTCAGGTCAAGAGAACCTTTTCTTCCTTTCTCGTTTACGTCCATTGGAGAAACATTGTAAAGTACAACAATTGATTCTCCGTTGGGTGTGTACTTTCCTTGTAAGTTGTTATAGAATTGCATTATTTTTAAAGTAATAAAAATAAACCTAAGTGAGGGGTTTTTAATTAAAAATCTGTAAAATCGCGAAAATCTATAGAGCGATCCTATTTATATCAACACGAAACAAACTTTGCGATGCTCTAAATAAGCCGTGGGTCTTCTTTCTTCTTTCATTGACTGATAGATTTTCGACATTTTGGTACCAATTTTATTTAAAAAGATTTATGATTTCACTAGGACGAGGTTCACGTTGTTCATCATTTGAAAATTATTTATATGTTCTCAATTATAATTGGTTATTGAATATTTCGTCCCAAATATGTTAATTATTCCGTTCTTTTCTGTACTCACCAAACATCTCTGAGATCTTCACCTTCATTAATCCTATCTTTCAATGAGTTGTACATTTAAACCATCTATTCACCACCACATCAATGTTTTTCTAGAATGCTTACAGGACAATCTTGTTCCAATAATAAAAATACCAAACAGATCTGAGATTTCGAACCTATCGGGCTAAGTTTACTCACCAATGACAAGTTCTTATAGCCTCTAAGAACGAGATATTAAATTTGATATCTTTGATCGAAAAAGGCTTGACAAAATATGCAATGATGCACTTTGCGAAACCCGATTTAAGTATAATAGAACTATTATTTTAGTAGTACTGAAAGCATCTATAATATTACGGTCAGAAACGAACATCACCATTGTAACCCTTTTCTTCTAACCAATGATTTAATGTTTCCGCGAGCTCTGATTCTTTCAATATGCATGAAATCCATGTATATCCATCTAAGTATACCTTTTCAGGTCAATTTATCCCAACGCTACATATTTACAATGATTCTCCAGAAAATTGGAGCAAATGTAGAGTAAGTAAGTAATGTTAATTAATAATTAATTTTAAGTAATTAATTTTACCTTAGCTTTCTTTAGCTTGACGATCCTCGTATCCCAGTGATTCATAATGGTACCTAATACGTCATTACATAAGTATCCGTTACTTTGAAAATTAACCCATAAACTAAATAATTTTTCTTAAGTTCTTGCAACTTATTTTACTGCTGAAAAGTTTGAAATGATGCTTTGCATCTTTCTGCCTTGAGTAATTCAAGCTATTATTACATTGGACTGAATTGGAACGCATACATTTAGTCTTTTGATAAATATTCCGACCTAGCGCTGACTTGCCTCGAGACTTTAATAGACATCCGACTGTATTTCGGCATCCCACCTTTTTTTTAGAACTAAAATCCTTACAAAAGTGTATAAAGACTTTTGTCTGAAATATAGTGTTATAGTTTTTAACCCATTGGCTGGAACTTCCAAGCGGTACGTGCATTCTTCCTAAATCATATTTCTACTAAATAAAGTATAATATTAAGAAATCACGCTTTCCTTTCCCCTTCGCAATATCACGTTAGAACCTAGGAATTTGCACATTTCAGCAAATCGCTCGATTTCTCGCTCGTTTATACAGTCCATGATACCCGTCACTTCCGCTGCACCAACGACCTACTCGAGAGCGCACGCTCATCAAATATCCTCAAGCTATTCACCCAGGTTGTCTTTTTTAGATTCCGATAGTTCGAGGAAGTTTTCGACGCATCGTGTAATGCCCATGCGTAAAGACCTATCGTTACCGGATTCATAGGAGGCGATCAATCAAAACAAATATATACGAGGGGAAAGTTGCCCCGCGAATTGGAGCAGTTTGTTAATTAAACATTTATGAGCTGGGCGCACTTTGTTTTTAGAACCGCGCAGCCCGTCGAGATAAAGCTAAGGTAAACTGGGTGACAAACGTGGCAACTTTTGAAATTTTCCAGGCGATAGATACTTTAGGAAATTCTGCTCAAGGAATTACATGTTTTTTTTTAATTATTAGTGAGTTTAAACGAAAGTTTCGCGAATCGACCATGTGTGACTCGTATATTTTCTTTATTTATTGCGATAAGTACCAAATGTTAACAGCCTAAGATTTCTAGTTGCTTTGAACATCTTTGAGATGAGCGATTCTTTTTTTATTTGTAAATAATAATACGCATTTAATTTGGCCATTTAATCAAAATATATTCTTTAGCAAATACAAATCAATAAGATAAACTTGAAGCTGGCATCCTATGCTGCGATTTGCGTCCTTTTGAAACTCATCAATTTCGGAATAGCGTTGTAAAAGTGCAATAGAATTTCAGCTTTATCGCTATTAAAGTTTTCTTTTATGTACACAAGATTACAAATCGCTTCCGAATGTAAATATTTTATATTTTCCTATTTTAATATATCAATATAAAAAACAACTTCTGCACGTTCTATTTAATTTAGCCGTAATAGACCATTGACCATAAATTTCCTTAACTCGTGAGCTTTCATACGCATTGAAGAAGAAAACTGCGAGCAGGATAACAAAAAGATTTGCAGTCGGAATTTCTCGTTTTTAAATTAACTTTTTTTTTCTCCACTTTCAACACGACGACCCGGAAAAAGTATAGTTTTACTTTCCCCGTGAGATAATCTGAACGGCAAAATATTCTCGTTAAGCTCGGCGACGGTTCTTTTTTCTGATAACATTGTGCAGTGTATTAAGGCCATGATATAATGATAACGTCCACGCGAAAGCTCATTTCCATATTCTTTAGTTTAATTAAGAGGGGATGTATGGGCCGAGGCTTAAACTTAATTTTCTCCATTGCAATTTAATAGATTTCATGATATAAATTTTTAGCGAAACTCGAACTATTTTAATGAATTCGTCGTTTAAATTGATTAATTTAACTCAACTAGATTTTAGTTCAGGGAAAATATGTTGTACGATTTATGGAAAATTTATTTATTACTACATATACTGTAGGGATATATTGAATGCAGGAATAAGAAGTTTTTATCAGGCTATAACACGGTTAGTAGATTTTTAAAATACCGGTATAAATACATGTTTATTAATTATATATGCATATATAGTTAAAGACGATCAATCCAATAATTATAGCAGCTATCGCTATAATTAATTCATAAAATTATATCTCAAAACATATATATACAATCTAATATCGTTTCAAAAACTGGTAATGCGTCTACAATTTTTTGCCCATGCTGCTATACAAAAAAATAATTTTCAAGAAAAATGCTATGTAGAATGTATACAAAGATTTGAAAAACCGGCTTATGTAATAATAGCCTACATGTCGAGAGAGGGAGAGAGAGAGAGACAGAGAGATGTTTTAAGGCCATACAACGCGCGACGAGTGCTACAGCCGAGAAAATTCACGTCCCGTTCAGCGATTTAAATTCGCGAGCGAGACGTCGCTCCTACATGCGTTTAGATACCGCTTCCCTTTCTGCCTCCTTACTCCTCCCCCTCCCCCTTCACCCTCGCTCTGACCGCCGTGCTCGCGCACTTTCACTTCGCCGTTCGCGCGCTTCCGGCCTGCAACGACGACCGCGGAGCCGGGCAGCGAATATCCATTTGTCATTCCGCCCACGCAAGGCGCTGGCGCTGGATTATGACTCAGCCGCGCTACGATGGTCCGCCCGTCCATCTCGCATCAAGTCGCATTGATTAAGACAAAGGAATGTCAGGTGGAGAGAGAGAGAGAGAGAGAGAGAGAGAGAGAGAGAGGGAGAGAAGATAGGGGAAGGGAGGACGCGGCCGACTTTCACGCGGATTATCGCGCAACAGGTGCGCACTGTGAATAAAAATTCTTTTCATTTCGCTCCCTCACTTTTTACTGACCAGATGGTCGTAAGAGAGATATACGCGCGTATTTAGATATGAATGAAAATCAGAATGATAAATATATATACAAATATAATACTGAACATAAGAAAATAAATTTACTTTATCGACGAGTGGCGATGTATTTAGTCGGAGATAAGGCTGTAATTCTTCGATTGATAAAATGAAAGAAACTTCGATATTTTTATATACAAACTATATTGCATATTGCAGTTACAGCTGCTGTGGCATGTTCAAGATATTCTTACGTTTTCATCAGTATTTTAACACAATTATTATGATATGGGTTTCAATTATTTAGAACTACATTGATGTTTGATTATAAAACTATTTTCATGTACTTTCGATATGAATAATTAATAATTACTTGTAATTTTATTAAAAAATTATTATGCAATATTATGAGTATTAAATGACAATAAAAAGATTAAACCATCCTTGCATAACTATACACTATGTTTACGAAATACGTAAGCAAAACAGTGTATTTAACTGTCGCTACTGGAAACAAACGAAATGTTTGGGAAAACCCAAACTGTTATAAAGGCATTTACTTGGATTTTCCCATCGTTTGGTTTTATTGCTACAATAACCACAGTAAGGAGTTGCAAGTGGCGGTAAAATTTCTTCAATAAATTGTTACTGGCTGAAATACCTCAGAAATCGGAAATGGTTGTTTACGTCTACTGTGAACCCCAATAACCTAGTCGGTTCTACATGCAGAATTTTCGCCAATGATAATATATCAACATATATTAAAAAAATTTAAGATATGTTGATCATGTTAGAAATAGTTCTATCACAATTTTTTTTACTTTAGTGACCATATCACACTTCTTTTCAATAGAAGCAAAGAAACTCAAATAATTTATTTGTCTACATATACAGTATATAATCATTGCTATACCTATAGGGCAATGAATACTACTCGTACAATGTGAAAAGGAACGAGCTTATTTAAATAAAAAAGCTGTAAAGTTTCAATTGATGAAATATACACTACTATGCTTGATTATAATAAAAGATCGAATTTTTTAAAAATTTCAATAATACTAATAAAACGGATATTAACAATTTCTAAATTTGGGTACCCGATGCAATTGCAAAAACAAAGTAGCTTTTCTAAATGAAGTTATATCATCTATTTTTAGAAATATATCTACTGAAATTCAATTTCCTTTAAAATGAACAACATCGATTTATCAACTGTTTTTTATTAAAATCCAATTGCACCTAAATAATAACAGTATAACTTATGAAATCAATCGTTTTTTAAAATAAACTCTGAATACTTACATATAAAGAATTATTTCAACGCTATATTACCATTACCAGTGTCCAATCTTTAACACCATAAACTACCAAGTGCAAAATATTATGTTTTTCAGTTTTAATTCGGATCTATCATGACTATCGAATTATTGGTAGGGATGCACCGCTTAACGCATCTTGGGAAACTAGAATTATTACATTTCTTCATATGAATACGATTATGGTAATCAATGCATTTTATAGTTTCTCAAAAATTTGAAACAAGTTGTAGACAATACCTGTTTCTGAATAAAGGATGTAACTAAGAGTGTAGTTGGTATCTCTAGTCATTAGAAAAAATTGTTGAAGTTAATGCGCCAGCATGAATCGTAAATTTATTCTGAGAGATTCAAAAATCAAGCCATAGACTTCCGAAAAATAATACCATCAAGTTAAAGTTGAAAATTGAAGAATATCTTTCACAAAAAGAGATGGCGTAACATAACTAATGGCATTGCGCGTCTTGTATAGTATCTACGTAGATGATTCACTAGATCTCCTCAACATAGGAGGCTATCAGGGTATTAAATATACAGGTGACATTTATTATAATGCTTGTATCGCTTCTGATCACATGTACTGTATAGTAGTTATGACGAAGCGCTAATAAGGCCGAATTGAATGTACTCGGCATGAAATATAAAGGGGATGCTTCCAAAGCATTATTTTCAAGAATTACGAATTGACTATTTTGGATCAATTCGGATATTGTGGCGCAGTTATTACGTTAAACGATTATTACGCCTTATTTATAAAAAAAATAGTAAGTTTTAGCAGAAAAATATTGAAAGTTTATAATGAAGTAACATAACAAGTGGTGAAAAATCGTCAAAGTATTAAGTATTTTACCTTATATGGCACCAAACCTCTCGATTAACAACCACTTTACATGAACAAGCAGAGTGATTCCATATATTTTTAGTTATAGGATAATTGCGATAGAAATTTAATCGGTTCTTAGCACGTCAAGAAGATTGTGGCGGTTATTTCTGATAGTGAATAAGGTAAGCAATGGTGAAGTCTAATAGTAGTTCTTTATGTAGTTAACAGTAAACATATAAATAATAATTTTAATCTGTAAAATCCATACTTTTAGCATAAAACAGATAATACTGTAAAATAAGAATTCCAATTTCATTTACAATTTTTTATAAATTTTATGAATGTTTCTAAAAATGTATTTTACACATTGTAAGAATTTCCTTTGAATTAATATTTTTAATCATTTTTTAAAAATTACTTTAGCGTGTTAATAGTTTTCCAGAAGTCTTTATCTCCTAAATTCGAATATTGTTTTGGCTTAAGATCACCTGGTCCTGCCATATGTAAATAATCTAAAGAAGCTTTTGCAGCATCTACATTTGCCCATTCTGGCTTAAAATCTTTTGCAGACCTGAAATATATAGTATGCGTATTTTTTTTATAATCGTAGTACAAGATTTAATGGAAATATTTTATGTTGTATTATGAATATTACCCCATTTTAGTAACGGATAACCAAAATTTAACCAATTCGGCATGCATACTGAGATCTTCCTTCGTTAGTGCTGGACCAATAGGAAAACTTTGGAATGTAAGAAAAACATCATCGCCATGACTTGGACCTAGTGAAACAAATTAAACATTTATTTACGGTTTCAAATGATGTATAATTGCGCGAGAGACGTCACATATTAGTTTAGGGTCTATCCATAAACTATGTAGTTAATTCAGAGGGGTGGCTCTACTGAAAGTCATCGATAAAGCACGTCGGAGGAGGGATTTCACGCACGTAGTTAATTTCATTTAATATTTTTTTCAAAGATTAAAAAATCTATTCTTAAAATATCTGACAAATAATGTGATTATGTATATATATACGTGAAGACGAAAAATAGAGTTCGGGTGAGCTGGCGAACAGACTTGCGTCTTCTCTCGATTGTGCATACATTTGTTTTGACAATACTCCGTGAAGATGCCATAAATAGTGTTTTTTTAAATAACGATGGCATACAGTCAGTATTCTAAACATATTAGGCATGGTATAGTTCACAGGGAATCAAAATTACCTACATGTCTTTAAACCAATATTGGAATGGTTTGAGAAAGACGAGATCGCAGTAGATGTAAACAGTCAGTAATTTGATTATCAAATAGCACAGGAAGATTTATCTGTAATTAGTGATTTACATACGTGGCTTGTTTAACCATCTATTCAATCTAATACCTTAAATAAATAAAACATTTGTAATTTCTTCTCATTTGTTCAAAAATAAAAAATACGAATCACATTTTGAATGAAAAAAATACGTGCTTTTCATGGGTAAAGGAAGTTCGGGGTTATTCTACGATGAGCTATGTGAGGGGGGAGGGATTAAAATATGGTAAAAAGCAGTTACTTAGTTTATGGATAACCTCTTAAATGATAAAATAAGTAACTACCAAATTTCATTGTAAAATCCTTAGTCTTCGTTCGATTTATTACGATATCACTGATGCTGTTAGCGGCTTTGTAAGTATAATAATAGAACCAAGTTAATTTCGGATTTGCTTTTGCCATTGCTCTCGCTGCTGCTTCACTGTCTATTCCATAACACTTATCAGTTATCAGATTAACAAGAATCTGTACATTTTCGCCTGAAATAGGCTTATCAGCGAAGTAATGCTTTCGAATTTGGTTTGATACTTGCGCTTGCTGGTCTTTTGGTATTACAAATTTATAGTCCAAAAGATCTGGTGCAATTGACGTCCAGTTTTTGTCTAGTTCTTGCAATGATGATTTATTTGTTATAAATCCTTAAAAATAGTGATAGTTTTCAATAATATTGTATTACTTTCTTCGCATTATTAATTTGTTCTCAGGATTAAACATATTGAAAAGGTTTTACCTGCTATATCAAGAAGTGCTTCATTATTAATCATCCCAGTTATCCACGGTACCTTTTGAGCTTTTCCACTGTTAATTATATCAATTGGATTTTGATCAATAAATGGTTTATCTTTAGATTTTTCTACCACAGGACCAAAAGGTGTTATATCGTATAAGATCCATGGCTAAACATATTATATCATATTATTGATTGCATGACAATGACATTAATAAACTTAGAAGTGTAAACAGATATCTATTTATTCCGACTGTACAGATAAATATTAATCGTTAACTGATATTTACTTTAATATTCGATATATTGAATATGGATTTCTGTTACAATATCAGATTTGAATAAATAGTTCTGTCAAATTATCGGAAATATTATACGTAATTCAAAAAAAAATTAATTACGTCACTAAAGCATGTCACTAGTTAATTGAATTACATCATTGTCTGTGTAATGTATAAGTTATTATCATAAAAATGATTATGAATATATGAATTTATGAATAAATGAAATTCATTTGATCGCGCATAGGCAACGCACTATTCACTATGCTGATTGTGTTTTGCATACTAGCTGCCCTCTATAATGGCTAGCAAAAATGAAGAAAAAGTAAGAGGATCATATGTATAGTAGCAATATTGTTCAGTCGCATGACTTTTCACTTTTGCTTCTTTCTTTTAATTACTTTATGTCCGACCAGGGAGAAACCATAATGAGTTAATAATGAGTTGTTTCTGCATAAACAATGAAATCTCTACTATTCTGTTTGTTCAGACTTTATATTTGTTCCATAATTTAATCTATTGTTTATGCTATGATATTATTGCTTAAATTTTAAAGTTATATTATAATAAATCGTTTATTCGTACATAAAAGATCGACTGTGCCATCATCAATGCTTGAGCTGTCTGTTTCCTAAAACAGGCAATCATCTGCACCATGTCATTCGTTGGACATTTTAGAAACTCTGCTATACTAATAGCTTTTTCACGAGGATTTTTCGTTTGCGCCCAAGAGTGAAGGGCTGTTCCACTGATGGAGATACCACTGCGGAACATGCCAGCCGTCATAGGAGATAGATATAAATAATGAACACTTGCAGCTCCGGAACTGAAACCAATTAGGTTGATTTGCTTGGGGTCACCGCCAAAGTTCTTGATATTATTGTAGACCCATTTTAAGGCTAGTGCTTGATCCTTTAAGCCCATATTTCCAGATACAACTTCGTCTTCCGTACTCAGAAATCCAAGTATTCCGTGTCGATGATTAAAGGATACGAAAATAACATCTTGTTCAACCAGATACTTCTGTTCTGATCCAGTAAGAGTACACATCTGAAAAGCTCCGCCGTAAATCCAAAATATTATTGGCAGTGGTTTGTCAATTTTCTGTTCTGGTACATAAATATTTAAATATAAACAGTCTTCAGAGCCCTCGACAGAAAAATTTAAATTAAATGATGAACGAGAGAAGCCCATGCAAACTCCTTTAAACTTATTGGCCAACAGCTCACCTGACCAAGGTTTGACGGGTATGGGCGGCTGCATTCGACAATGAAACAGAAAATTTATTTTAAAATAGCCTTTGTAATTATTTGTGTATAATTTTGGAAAATTGGACTGATGCATTAACTAGATTAAAAAAATTTATAATAATTCATGAGTACAAACTTTTGCTTTAGGAATGACTTTGGATTCGCATTCCAATTGAGTATTTTATGTTTATGAATGATTTTCAGATTATGGTAAATCAACCCTTAGTTTTCACAGCTCTGACGTTCAGCGAAGTTAATTAGCAGTAACGTGATATTACTTAGAGGGGGTAACGATGTAATCTTTTCGTTATGTTACATAAACAACTAATTCAAGTAAATTTTTTTCACTAGGTTCGATCATAGATTTCCCAGCTCACGATCATAACCTTGATTGAATACTGATTCAGCATCATGTAGAGCATCGAATTAAGCGAAGACTAGCAAGAGATATTAAATGTTGTTAAAGGAAATGTAAAGAAAGTAACAATGTAATTAAATAAGCATAACGCAAATAATACTTAAAATATAATATCTTTTTTATCTACAGACTACTAAAAACATTGGTATCATTTTATCTATAAAACATTTATGGTTACATTCATAAATATTAATTTTTTTCGTGAAAAAAATTATTATTGCAAGGTTACAGAAAAACATTATACACTTATATGTTGAATATATAACGGAGTTATTATAATGAAAATTGTAATCTGAGTCTATTGAATATTCTAAGAATAATGTTTGTTGAATTGATTTTTGTTTTTTACAGAGATTAAGATAACTACATATACTAATCACACAAATGAAAGAAATAAAGAATATATAGTTTTCAAATATTGCGATTTCTACTAGAAAGTAATAGAAGCTTCTAGTTCTTAATCATTAAATTTAAAAGTTGTTTAATTTTTTTTGTTCTTAAGTAAAGCCCCCCCTCCCGCAATGTAAGAAATTTCTTTTGATTAACATAAGTATAAGGGTTTTTCGAACTGCTTTTTTCTTGTTACATTCAGTTTTTATTCATAATAGATAATAGTCGGTTTAAATCTATTCTTTAAAAAAAGGATTAAAAGAATAGAATAAAGAAATTCGATTTACAACATTTGAAAATTTTTCTGTGATCAGTAACTTTCAATAATATAAATAATATTATTTGTATAGGATATTAATTATACGGAATAATGATAAAAAACAACAATTTGGTATACGATTGCATCGATATATAATAAACATCACCGTTATCTAATTTAATCGAATCAATAATCACTAACACATTTTAATTGGTTTGTCAAATCATAGAAAAAATGTACATACTTGAAACCTCAGTATATCTACTGGTTTTTCCGCAAATGGAATCCCTTCGAATGCTTTATATCGTTTTCCCGAAGGAGAGACCAGGTAATGTCCTCTAATTTTTCCGGAATCAGTCGTAACCGTGGGCTCATCTTGGGAATTTACACGACAGCACGTTATTGCTAGTAAGATAACTGTAACAATATTGTTATTTAACATGATGAAATAAAATGGCAGAGCCCACTTTTGTTATTTCTGGCTAGGTAAAAATAACTATCTGATAGTAAATTTATTTTATGCGCACATAATACTGATAATTTCTTATATATTTATATACTGTTTTTTCCCTCTGTCTTAAATATGATATACTGCTTTATTTTCAAGCAAAGCAATACTCAATATAATTTAATCGCTTTTCGTGCATATAATATTAATTTATGTAAAGCTTTGTCTTATGAATTTTTGTTACATATGCAAAGCTATTTAAGTACTTGTGGATGCTCATCATGAATTTTCGGAAATTCATCAAGATTTAGACATTGCAAATGTCAATATACGTAATGTAGTCTTTTCGATTTTTCGACGATTGACCAAATGGATGTGAACAGATCTAGAATCTCACATGTCGGTTGTACTTTAATTGAAATTTTTATCAGTCGAGCATACATTTGCAAAATGTTTATAATTGATTAACATTCAAAGCTTATACTATAGTTTATATCAATATTTTATAGTCCACACAATATTATAATCATCAACACAATATAATCAACATTATAATATTCATAATTTGAATCATCTTCCTAACACTAACCAAGTAATAAATTTGTAAAGAATATTTTGTATAATAATTTGAAAACAAACTGAACCTAAATGTTATGAATATTAATTGCCTTTCTGAACCTTTTTGTAAATTACTTAATTCGCTAATACGAGTAATTGCGTAAGTGTATTTTTAGATATTGAAAAGCTTGGGTGAAAAAATGGTAGTAATTTTAATTTTCAGTTAAAATAGACAATATAAAAATATTGTTTTTTTAATATCTCAATTTTTTTACATATCTTTTCAACATATATTTTCAATATCATGATACTCCTTTGAATTATTATCCATTTACTTTCGCATATTCGATAAATTCAATTGAAATATTACGGTATAACGTATGCGACCTTTGATATAGGTGCGATTCACTTCTTCTTTTTTATAGCTGATCTCTTGTGAGTTTGAATCATTTTTTGAACCCAACAGAGCAAAATAGAATAACCCATTTCTTAAGAATATCTTATGTGATAATTAGAAAAAAGCTAAAGCGAGAGTATATTATTGCAAACTTCATTTCAAACATTCCTGTAATTTACTTTAGTGAATAAGCTAAGCAATGGTGAAGTCTGATAGTAGTTCGCTAAGAATTTAAGAGCAAAAATATAAATACTAATTTAAATCTTTTAAATCTTCAATTTTTAGTTATAAAAGAGGATACTGTAATATCAAAATTTCAATTTTTGTACAAATTTTCCTAGACTTTATGAAGGTTTTTAAACATATATTTTTGGCATCATGGTATCTTTTTTGAATCAATATAAATCTTTGAATTATTATAAAATTATTTTAGCATGTTAATAGTTTTCCAGAAGTCCTTGTCTCCTAAATTCGAATATTGTTTTGGCCTAAGATCACCTGGTCCTGCCATATGTAGATAATCCAAAGAAGTTTTTGCAGCATCTACATTTAGCCATTCTGGTTTAAAATCTTTTGCAGATCTAAAATATATAGTATACGTGTTGTTTTCTATAATAGTATCGAAAGATTTAATCGAAATTCTTTATGTTATATTAATAATTTTACCCAGTTTTAGTAACGGTAATCCAGAATTTAACTAATTCGTCATGCATACTGAGATCCTCCTTCGTTAGTGCTGGGCCAGAAGGAAAACTTTCTAATCCAAGATAAACATCGTCGCCATGACTCGGACCTATTGGCATAAATTAAACATTTATTTATGGATTAAAATTATGTATACTGGTGCCAGGGATATAGCTCATTAACGGAAAAGATTAGAAAAGTAATTACCAAATTTCATTGTAAAATCTTTAGTCTTGGTTTGATTTATTACGATCTCACTGATGCTGTTAGCGGCTTTGTAAGTATAATAGTAGAACCAGGTTAATTTTGGATTTGCTTTCGCCATTGCTCTCGCTGCTGATTCAGCATCTATTGCGTAATCTTTATCAGTTAAGACGCGAACAAGACTTCGTACGTTTTCGCTTGAAATAGGCTTATCAGCAAAGTAATGAGTTCGGATCCGTTTAGAAATTTGCGCGTGACGTTCCTTCGGTATTACAAATTCATAATCCAAAAAATTTGGTGCTATTGAGTTCCAGTTTTCATCAAGGTATTGAAGTGCTGAAGTATTGGTTATGTATCCTTGAAATTTAAAAGTATGATTTTCGTTAGTGATTTAGTGTTTCAAATTAAAACTTTCTAAATATTTCACCTGCTACATCGAGAAGTGCTTCATCGCTGACTATTCCAGTTATCCACGGTACCTTTTGAGCTTTGCCACTGTTAATTATATCAATTGGATTCCGATCAATGAATGTTCTATCTTTCGCTTTTTCTACCACAGGTCCAAATGGTACTTCGTCGTATAAAATCCAGGGCTTCATAAATTATATAAAATTATTAACTTGGTCGTAATCAAATTATAAAAGTAAAATATATTTGTAAAAAACAAAAATGGTCTTCAATTATTTCACAAGTAATTTTTCCATGCATTTAATATCGACAACAGCTTTTAGAAATTTTAAATACATATTTGTTAAATGACCCACGTGTAAAACATTATTTAGTGTAATTACGAGATCATAATATTTCAGATCGCTTTTTATATTTATCTTATAATAAAAGTTTTATTCATACATAAAACACAGACTGTGCCATCATTAATGCTTCAGCCGTTTGTTTTCTGAAACAGGAAATCATCTGGACCATGTCCTTGGTTGGGCAGTTTACAGTCTCTGCTATTCTAATAGCTTTTTCTCGAGGATTTATCATTTGCGCCCAAGAGTGAAGGGCTGTGCCACTCATGGAGATGCCACTGCGGAACATACCAGCCGTCATTGGAGACAAATAAAAATAATGAACACTTGCAGCTCCGGAACTGAAACCAATTAGGTTGATTTGCTTGGGGTCACCGCCAAAGTTCTTGATATTATTGTAGACCCATTTTAAGGCTAGTGCTTGATCCTTTAAGCCCATATTTCCAGATACAACTTCGTCTTCCGTACTCAAAAATCCCAGTACTCCATGTCGATGATTGAAAGACACGAAAATTACGTCTTGTTCAACGAAATAATTCTGTTCTGATCCAGTAAGCGTACTGGATTCAAAAGCTCCGCCATAGATCCAAAATATAACTGGGAACGGTTTTTCAACCTTCTGCTCCGGCACGTAAATGTTTAAATATAGACAGTCCTCGACGCCGGTGACAGAAAAATTGAAATAAACTGCTGAGCGAGTAAAGCCCACGCAAGATGTCTTAAACTTGTTTGTCAATAGTTCACCCGACCAGGGTTGAACGGGTTCTGGCGGCTGCATTTTGTAATAAAAAAGAAAATACATTTTTATATGTGTTTTTATTGGATGCTTTTTTCAATGTACATTGTAAATTATTATTGCAGTTGTAGAATTAGCTTATATGTACAATAGTTTTAAACTCTACTTTTATAAGGAATAGAAGATGTTCTTGCATACATAAATTAAAATTTTAATTGATCAATGGTTGTCTGAAACGATGTTCAAATCATCATAATGATTATGTAATTACTTAATGATCAGCTTTTATAAATAATATTCATTAGATGTAGGTCAGTTCATAATTCAAATATTATTTCAACTTCTTTAAACTGAAAGACCAGAACAAGAACCGTTATCTTTACTTGGAAATTGAGGGACAATAGTAGAAAATAAGGATGCAATATTTTAAGATGCTATCTCCCATATATGTAATTTATATTAAAGCTGCTTTATATAGTAATTAGTTGAATAATACAATCATATCTTTTAAAACTTATCGATTTTGATATTAATTTTTAATGTTACGCGTAAAATTATTTTTGAAAAATTGAGGAAACTCGAATTTACAAAATTTTCGTACAGAATTAATTTGAAATATTATGTTACAATTTTAGTTCTGAATATCCTAATGATAATTTGCCCTGTATATTTTATAAACATTATTTTTCACAGAAATTACATAAATTAATAAGCATCTTCCAGTGATTTGTTTAAATAATTGGTAAACTGTACATACTCGAAATCTCAGCGCGTCTACTGGTGGCCTCGCATATGGAATTCCCTCGAAAGCTTTGTATCGTTTCCCCGAAGCAGAGACCTGATAATGTCCTTTAATTTTTCCAGATGCAGTTCTAGCTGTGGGTGCATCTTGAGCATTTATATAAAAACAGGAACATACTAATAAAATTAGTCTAATGCCGTTTTCGATCAGCATAGTGTAAGAAAAATTTCCAACAAAATAATCTTCTGATATTCAAATAGACAATGAGAAATGCCTAAGAGTACATTCTTTTATATACACTTGCGGCATTGATAAGAGTCATACGTGCAGATGTATTTTCAGTAGGATAAAATAAGACTGTTTTCTGGCACGCTAGTCTCATTGTATCACAATTTTTTTCTCATGACAAGTACAATCGTTACGGATTATTGTCCAAAATTTACTTTTTGATTTTATAAGGAAAGTCGTAGGATTTAAACTGCTACATTTTTTTTTGCGAATTACAGCGGTAGCAGGTTCAACGTGACGTCTATAGCATAATTAAAGACGTTCTTCACAAGAATTTCGTTTTGCCACACTATGATTATTATCTGTATCTTCTCCGAAGCTTGTATCGTTCTAGATCGGGACTGTATTTCCCGTGACCTTTTCTATAACTTTACGTCTTGACGTCTGCAGAAATTTTCGGAATTTACACGAGCTATCTTTACCTAAAAATGCATTGTAAACATTTGGCATAAAATCACTAATGCAATGTGCACTTAGTACCGTTAATTAAATTTATAATGGAGTACTATTAGACCAAATGGTAAAAAGGCGCGCATGATGTATTTTAACGTTATATTTTCGCTTATAACTTTATGAATTTTGGTGACAGAGGTAAAAAAAATTACATATGAAATGTAAAGCTTAAAATTTGTCATATAGCCTATGGTATAATTTCAGGTTTATTTTCTTATTTAAATCGACATTTGCTAATTTAAATTATTTTTAAAATAAACAGTAAACTATAATTTTTTTTTTAAATAAAATTACTTTCACTTCCACTTTCAATGTCTGGTGAATTTACAGTATCTATTTATATAAAGTTTAAATGGATTGTATAATTATAAATTCAAATGACGATTCAAATCGATAAATTTAATAAAATACTAAAACAGCAAACAAACCAGATGCAACTAACGATGACAATGAAAAAATACATACGAACTGGAGGGATATTAATTTAAATTCTCGGAAAAGAGCAGCGAAATTATCTGTCGCATTTCAGTCAGATGCGCTTTCACGAATACATACAGGTACTACAAATTCGCGCACTGTTCTACAAATAGATTTAGCGGAAATTTGAAAACAAGTTGTTGTACTTTCAAAAATTCGCAATACGACCGAGTATACTAAGTTTATTTGTATATTTTATGATTAGTCGAAACCGAAGAATTAAGGTAGAGTCACGTTGTTTATACTTGAATGTGGTGCTCCAACTTAGATAATGTAGAAAAATAAAAAATAATCTTATTCCAATTTCGTGAGTGATTCTTAAAAAAAAATTGTTTTTGTCAAAGACTATGTTGAGCAATTTTTTTTAACAATAAAATATCTTGTTTCAAATTAATTTTTTCTTTCTGAAGGAAAATTATGTATTTATTATTTATTGATTTATTATTTATACGGACCAGATAGTCCGTTTACAATGTTTAAACATATGAAGAGACGAAGTCAAATCCTTTCCACAAATTAATATAAAATCATTTTGTATGTGCATTAAAAATTATGAATAATAAAAGTCATCCGTAGCATTTCGTGTAGTTTAGCATATCTTAGTAGTTGAAAATTTCAAAATGTTTAGTGTATAAATATTTTTATATTATCATACGAGTCATATTTTTTATGAACACAATGACTTTTTCAAATTTAAAAACCGTTTTGAAAATTATAAATAAATAAAAATTCATGAGTTAAAAAAAAATCGATATTTTACTATACGACTGCTTTAATGCGATATAATTATTGATAAATAAATATGTTTACCTAATTTTAGCAATTTCTGATTCTCTTAAGTGTTGCCAATATATACTTAAGTATGTCTGGTAAAAAATTTTAATTATTTGTTTTTTGTTCCTTCACACGCGACTTCTTACCATTTGGTCCCACAGTGCGGCGTGTCCTTTTGCACTTGACAAGTATACGTATCGAACTTCTTTATATAAAAAGAAATTATTTGTATATATTACGATTCTTACAAAATTTCATAAGCAAGACACGTTTTAAATTTAAAGTACAATAACATTTATAGATCAAGAAATTTTAACTTAGAGAAAATCAATGTTCCTTGAAAAGAAAAAAATTATAGAATTTCAATTCTGAGATGTACCTACAGCGTATATGCTTGGAAGTACCTCTTAGAGTTGTATATTACGTATCAGTATTTCGAGCACTTTATGCCAGCTGCCAAATCTAAACTCGACACATTTTAGATTTTTGTCCGAGAAGCCATGTTTATTACGATGGGACGAGATCGGTATGCGATCGGATTTCTTTAAAAATTGTTCTTCTTTTTCTTTTTGAAAAAGTCACATTTATTGAAACAAACTTATATGGATTAACGTATTCAGGCCTTATCTCGCAAGTTTATGGAACACAAAATTCAGGTCATGTAGTACGATCTATAATAAACTTCAAGACATATTTACATTTCCATTGACATCTTGATGAATCACAAAACTCTTTGAAGGTATAAAGCGAAAAAAAAATTTTCAATAAAAAATTAATTTTGTTTTGTATGAATAGCATTGCAATAGGTTAAATTTGCGTTATTATACTGGAATATTTTGAATCTTATTCTATGCCTTTGAACAATTTAATTGGTTAATGTAGTTTACATAGTACTAGCTGATAATAATCTGAAAGAAATTTATTGATTACAAATAAAAATTTATCTAAACAGTGTTAATTAAATATTTTGTTTGCGCCAAGATAATAATGAAATATAGCATTACTGCATCCTCTAATTATTAATTAATAAAAAATAACATTAAACTTACACTATTTAGAAAAATATTTATTTGGAACTCTCATTAAATATAAGATATGATTATAACAAAGAAGGTTTCACTTGTGCAAACGTTTGTATATCCGATACATTACCTTACACTTTTATGTATTAAGGTGAAATTCCATTCGTTAAAGAAATTAAAAAAAAAAAAAAAAAACAATTTGAATATCATCAGCATTCCAGATATATTATCCCCGTGTAATTTGATCACGATTTGACTATCATTAGAATATATTTGCGAAGACGTCGAGCTTTTTTTAGATTCCCTTTATATTTCGCGTACAAAAATCAATGAATATTAACAAGCTTGCTATTGATAATAATAAATTACAAGAAAAACTTAATCAATATTCTAAATAGTCTGGATTTTTAACTTCAAACAGTAAAATTCAAATTGATCAACGCGTGAAATCAGTGAATATTTTCCGCAAGTGGTTTACAATTGTCCAAGAATAGATATGTATTCAATAATGCGGTAATTTTGACAGATCTGGATTTTATTGTTTTGGCATTCTTTGGCATCTGCTTTTTCTATAAAGCGGTGATACGAGCAGATATCGTATAGTAAATTATTCAGTATAGAAATTATAAAAGAACAAGTAATATAGATAAGGATGAGTAGAAATATTTATTTAATAATGATGATATCTTAGACGTATTTTAGAGCAAAACTTTAAATGCACTTTTCTCGACATTATTCAAAAAGAGATATTGAACTGATGGCGCTGAAATTTGAATACGTCAGTCTCCATATGTGCCTTTATCTCATCACTTGCGATCGTAATTAAGAATTAACGTTTAACTCTTTTATCAACAATTAATTGTCGAAGAATTTCAAAATTTTCAGTCTGTCCCTTAAAATCATTTTCCAAGTCGACGCGAATGACATGGATTTTTTGGGTTTCAAAACTCGAAATATCGAGTTAATTGCCGTTTAATATGGGTGTGCAAGATCAGGCAGCCGTACTGTCAAAATTTATTATTAAAGATAAAAGAATTTTTTATTGTTATAGTCTTTTTATAAGAGCGTTCAGGTATGAAAGGTTAGAAACGATTGCATTAAATTTTACTATTATAAATATTTCATTAATACAAGTAAAAACATTGATGCGAACTCCATAAAAAATCAAGTGCAGCGTCCGATTAGCATTTCTATCTGATGAAATAAGTCATCTCTCTCTCCTCTCCTCTCTCTCTCTCTCTCTCTCTCTCTCTCTCAGCGATGAAGATACCTTCTTCAACTTAATTAATCATTCTAGTATTACTTAAAGTTAATTTACTTTCGTACCATGCCCTACGAACTGACATGGAAAAACGTTCATCCTGCAACTTATTTCTATAAAGCCACTTTATTTTGCATGGTCCCGATTATTAATGTTTTATGAATGTATGTATATAAGGGACGAATGGCCAGAATGATTGAATACAGTGCGAGGTAGTAGTGCACTTTATTACATCGATTAATATAATTATTATTAAAAGAAATTTACGATCTAGTATTTAGATCTATGAATACTCGGTATTATTTATAATTTTAGAATTCTTTATGTATCACATTATTCTTAATTTTGATTTCTTCGATATTGCAAGTGAATATCTGTCGTCTATCGATATTACATTGGCATCTCTATTTCCAATCTCTTCGGTACAATGGAAACAAAAATTTTCGATTATCAATAAGGTAATATCTCGCGCTTGTAGAAAGTAAATCGCGTTCATTAATTAAGCAAGCGTACATCGTTAAATCTAAGACAAGTGCGCGAGCAAACGGTTCGCTTGCTCTGCAAAATGAGAAAATATTTACTCGCCAATAATAAATTTCAGTGTAGAAAGTCTTATTATTTAACGCTTAACTTTTTCACTGGATATTCAGACGAACGCGCTTATATATCTAATATGTCTCTATATTTAAATATATCCGCGAATCCCTCTCTCCGTTATGACTCAACCGCCGCATTTCTCCCAATAGTAGCGTATCCGCAATACACGTGTATCCTGCCCGATTCTTATATCGACCAAAACGCCCCGCGCAATGGCAAGGCGTCGGATCGCCGCGCGTTTTTCACTTTCTCGCGGCCGGTCGTTGAGCGCGCCCGGGCGCTCCGCTGACGTCAACCGCGGCAACCCCCTCCGAATTGCCAACCCTCCTCCTCTCTTTCTCTCCCATTATAGCTCGCGCGCGCGCGCGCACGCATTTTCGGTGAAAGCGGCCGTTGCTCGCGCGCGCTCCTGTGTTTGTTCGTTCGTTGGTGTGTGTGTGTGTGTGTGTGTGTGTGTGTGTGTGTGTATGTGTATAGCGCGCTCGCGCTCGCAACCAAGGTGGGGGAGCGTATATAGGCCGAGCGACGAAACCGGCGGGCTCACAACGAACCTGCAGCGGGCTCGCTATAAGTCGCGGGTCCCCCGGTGCGAGAGAGAAAGGAGAAAGAGTGCCGAGAAGTGAGGGAATTTTTAAAAAGATAGAAAGACGGACAGACAGACTGACAGTGTTTGTGTGCGCGCGAGACACGGGGAGACAGATAGAGAGAGAGAGAGAGAGAGAGAGAAGCGTTATTTCTCCCTCCCATACGTATATACCCGCTCGGCGGATCTCGTACGGAGTGGTGGACAGGCGCGCGCTCACGACGCGCTCGATTACATTCTGTCGCTCCGCTCGGCGTTCGGCGGGCGTTCGGCAATCCTTAGACTTGCGTTCGAGGCTGCGCCAACGAGGAGGATAAAGTGTGTTGCTCTCCCTCCGCCAGGAGAAAAGAGATAGCTAGAAAGAGAATAGAGATTGAAGTGTGAAGTGCGTTGTCTCGGAGTGAGGAGAGGAGCCTTATCAGTGAGAAAGACGGCAGCAGCAAGAGCGGCGAGAGGAGACAATTATAAGAAGTCGTCGACAGAGGTTTGTTTACATAATTGGTTGTTTTATTTTCTTCTGCATCTTCTTCTTCTTCTTCTTCTTCTTCGCCAACCCTCCTCGTCCGTCTTGGGCGGGTAAAAACATCGCTAAAGATCGGTTCAACGTACCTTTGTATATATGTATGATATTATATTACATGTGCCGTAGGCTAAGCTCGCGGCGGCACGGCGGCGCGGACGTTTCAACTTTTTATTTATTTTTTCCATATCTGACCCGCGGCGCGTGATCGTCGGCGCTGTCCGAGATCTCCATTAACGCGGCTGGGTTTTACGAATTGTGGCGAGATTCCGCAGTTTTGTGCGTGCGTGTTTCAAATCGGTGTCAAGTTCGCCGCCAATTCATCGGAGTAAAATTGGAAAGTCGCGCGAGAAGTTTATGCGATTTTGCGCGGTTGGCGTGGATCGCGTATGCTTAGATTTCGGATGTTTCGGTCCTTGTGGTGGGGGGTGGGGGCAGTGTCAAAAAAATGTCATCCGTTATGTATAAAATATTTAACGATTCTTTTTTTTTTAAGAATATTTACTCTTACCTCACGGGTGAATTTTATACGAAGAAAATTCAACTGTTCTCCCGGTGAATATGGTTGGAGGTGCAATTTTAAATTTATCCGTCTATACGAAATGCCAAAGTTACAGCAGTCTAAAATGAGCAAAGCTTTAATTAATTAAACATTTGATTAAATAATAAAAGTAATTAAAGATTAAAATAACAAGTAATTAGACATTTGATAGATTCTTATTTAACTTATATAAAAAAAAAATTTAACAAAAAAACTATTTTTATATAATAATGAATATGAGCTTGGTATATATCGGTTTTCTAAATATTTACCTGCACGTATGCACCTGTACAATGTTGTGTGTATATTTTTAATTTTTTATGCGTACATTAAAGATGCGATAAGTAATTGTCAGTATATATAGAGTGGCATAAATATAAATGATTTTTTTGTGATGACATTTTATATCATATTTCTTTAATCAATAATTAGCAACTATTTCCAATTATTTATACGTTTATTATAATAGAGGGGCACTGAAAGTCAAACAAAGATTTTAACTTACAATTAGGCGTATATCCTTTTAAATATTTCCCCACTTGTAATCGAGAAATCCCTACCGGAATTAACTAGACGGTTCGATGAAGAAAAAAATAATAATAACAAAGTTCGCATTCCGCCCTTACATCGTCTTTGACATATAAATAAAAGAATCGTTTACTTCCTACTTGTCAGCGCCCCCCCCTCTCCGCCCCATACCACCTCCCGGCGCATCGGGGGTAATTCGGTGAATCGGCTCGATTTCCCGCCGCGCTCTCGAATCCGCGCGCGCGCGCGCGCTCGCCGGTCGCCGGTCGCCGGCCGCCGCGCGCGCCGTTTCACCTCTCTCGCCGCCGCGGCGCGCAGAGCCGGAGAGGTAAAAGGGTATGTGGGGTAGCGAGTCAGTGTGTCAGCGTTCCCCATCTCTCCTCTCTCTCGTACGCGCGGAGCACGCTCGCGCACGTACGCGCGCGCACACATGCACCGGGTACCTCCACATATATATCTGTATACATTGCCTTCCTGCGCACGGCGTCGCGTCATCGTCGTCGTCGGCGTTGTCGTCGTCGTCGTAGTGGCCGTCGTAGTCGCCGTGGCCGAGCGTCCCGCGAGATTAAGGCCGAGAGCACGCGCTCCATGTCGCTCAGGGGAATGGGGAGAGCGCGCGCGGGACAGGAGATGAGTCCTCGTCCTCCTGTTATGCTCCTCTTTCTCCTCATGCTCCTCTTCGTTCGAGCACGTGTACACCTGACTCTTCGCATATATATGTGTGTGTGTGTGTGTGTGGCGCATGTGTACGTGCATGCGCGAGAGCGTGCATATTAAATTAGCGTGCCGTTCAATGTTCTATATATGTATATATATTGGGATTAAATTTTTTGCGAGCGAGCGCACGTATTACATGCCTTGTATATGTACACCCGGCGTGAGAACGACTCTTTTTTTTTTATTGTTAAGTAGGCTAATGGAGAATGCGTACGCGCGCGGATCGCTTTGATGACGCCCGCGGGTTGGGCGATTTTCAGAAGTATATATACAATGCGTCGGCAGATCTTGGCGTGGCGCAGACGTTTGGATGCGGCGACGATTGTCTTCGCGGTTTCGGGCGCGATTATATTATATATATATATATATATATATATATATATATATATATATATATATATGGAATGCATAAATTATCTTGAGTGAAATACGGGCCCTATTTTCGCTTTTTATCGGGGTATGTATATATATATATATATATATATATATATATATATATATATATATATATATCTAAACGTATATAGAAATCCATATCAATTTCGTGCTACACCATGGCAGATTTGATAGCAAAACGAATTATAGGGTTCGAAAAACTTTTGCCGGTTGAAAACTGTCTGTGTTTTTACGAAACATTCCTATGCGATACAGTTAATTTTTTCTTTATGCAAGTAAATTAATTAAAAATAGTAAAAGTAAATAAATAAAAAAGTTATGATTTGAAACAATGGCTGAACTTTTGAAAGTGTTAATCCGAAAATTAAAAGAATAACATTTGTATGCCTATATATAAATAAATTTATGCACTAATTATGAAGATAATACAAAAAATTAACGCAAAATTAAATATTATGATTAAAGGTATGAGAAAAAAAACGAGGGAGAAGAAGTTGACAGATAAGAAAGACAGATCATATTTTACAGATGAAATCCAGTCAGTAGTTCAATCATTCTTACTCTATGTAGAATACATTAAAAATCAGCACACCGAAGTACGTAGAGATTCAGGGCTGAATCAAATCGTTGGAATGGTTCGAATAGTAAAATCAGAAATGGGATTATGACGGTCCAAGTATTCGCGTTGCTCAAACATTGTAACGTATCCAGTCCTCCTTATTTTTTATTTCACCTCCCTTTGGAAATCCATTCGTATGAGTTTCAACGTGTAAATTAATATATTTCCGAGCTTTTAATATTTTTATTTGATTCACTTATTGATAGGATAACCTGTATGAAAAAAAAAAAAAAATTAGTAGTGCCACGTTCGCGTATTATCCGGTTTAAAATATAACAATATTTAATAAATTATATGTCAACATAAATAAGAACTAGGGATAATTATATGTTTGTATTTGTAAAATATATTCAGACTTTGATTATAAGAAAATAAGATTCTTCTCAAATATATATATATATATATATATATATATATATATACATATATACATAGATAGGCTTTTTAAGCAGGTGAGAGAACTCCGCACGTTTATACATATAGCCTCGAAGCGCCGTGAGTCCCGGAAGTGAAAGTTTCGTCAATGGAACGTGTACCACTATATTATATATATATATATATATATATATATATATATATATATATATATATATATATATATATATATTGATATACATGGCACGGGGCGCGAGAGAAAGAGCCAGAGACGCGGATACCTATATAGCTATTTAGATATAGATATACATACGCGATAGAGAGAGAAATGGTTCCTTTTTCCCCGGGAATTTTATCCGGGGAATATTATTACTGATGCGGTACGGGCGCGCGCGCACGGTAAGTTCGAGGGTGACGGAGAAAAATCAGTGACTATATGTAAATCTACTACACACAATTGCATTGTCGCGCGCGTGAAAGCTCGCTCACGTCTATCGGTCCTTTTGTAATTCTCGGGCTGCGCGCGCGCGTGTGAATTTATCTTGTACGTTTAAATGTACACACGCGCGCACGCGCGCGCACACACACACACACACAACATATATGTATACACTGTGCTTATGTACGCGCGACTGTGCACGCGTGTATAAGTCGTTCGAGAAAGTTGTTGTACAGCGCTTGGCCGCGCCAGCGAGATCTCGGTTGTAACCGATTTACGCGAAGTAAACGGGGCCTTGGGAAACGCCGACGTCTTCAATTTTCGAGATTGGCTTATATCGACGAGCATAATTTAAAACAAATATGAGGCCAACAAAAAAAAAAAAAAAAAAAACATTACGAGTTTAAACGCGAGCGGCTCGAACAAGCGCAAAGCCAATTATGCATTTAAATCCGCGAGATCCGTAACAGGGGACTTGCACTTTTTTCCAATTTCGCCTTTAATGAAAAATCTTACTGGAGCGCTATTCGCGCGTTTGCTTCGAGAAATTGTAATAATTAGGAATGACAAGTCGAATTTGAGGGATACTAGCTATGTTTATGGGTTCAAATCAGTTCGATACCTGTTACCGACATGATATCGGGATACACAGGATTCTCGCAGACCGGCAATATAATTAGTTATTTAATTGATTATACATGTTGTTTCATTCAACTCGTTTTCTTTTACTATCGTAACATTCTAACAATGGAACCAATTTTAATCGATCACGCGTCACTACTCTTTATGGTAGCGGTTTTGAATTAGTCTTATGACCAAGAATCGTGACATTAGAAATTTCATTATTTGCTAAAAACGATTTTACAACCTTTTCATATCTCTGGCGATGCTCTGTAATTTTCGATATGTCCGTTCGAGCGTTTACATGGCAAATCGAAGTTGGTTCGAGTTTGCGCACGTCTTGGGCGTTCTATCGTTGCAATGTATCCAATTTTAAACTATTTACTGGGAGTCGAATCTAATGGGAACCTTTTTTGTGTAGCGCATCGCGTACGCTCCGTGAAGTCGCCATGTCACGTGGAAATCAGAATCTTCTATATTAATAACTAGAATAATTTTATTAATCGCTTTAACATTTTCACGATATTTTGACGCCATCTATTGAGAAAGGCGTTTACAGTCGTTATTTACAGTCGTTATAATATAATATACTATGCTAATATAATGACAGTCAGTCTGCCCTTGTTTATAACCAACCCCTTAGAATCTGCAATGAAAGTTACTACTCAACTGGAAAATTATTACCTACACAGAGTTAAATAATAGAATTTACCTGACTTAATGCAGATTTTTTCGTCCCTGTAATACCGCCTAAGGCTTATCGATGACAAAGCTGCCTCAAATCCCACGAATTGATCAAAACGAACGACGTAATTCATATTAAAATCTCATTGTCTCTATTTTCTAACCGTCGCTCCAGATATGCTCTCATATATAAGAAAAGCAGAAGAAAAATAATGCAAAAAAAGAAAATCATATCCTACTGACATCGAACGCAAACATTCCATAACGATCAGAAGAGAGAAAAAAACACTATCGGGCAGAGAAATCACAGGAGATGAGACGCGTGGTATATAGCGCGCTCAATATTTACCTAAATAATAAATTCTTCTCGCGGCTTATATATACATACGTACATACACTCGCACAATATACACACGTATTTTTTTCTAACTGGAGCGCCTCTCATTATCGCATTATACTTGCTTTATTGCGCCTAAATATACAGTGATTTGGAGTAGAGGTGGGAGGGTGAGAGGAATAACGAGGCAATTATAAAAAGGAGGAAGAAGGAAAAAGAAGGAAAAAATCTCGCCGTTAATTAATCCTGTCTAACGAACCGCGGAGTGGCTCCGGGGGAGGCGCCGCCGCGCGAGCTGCATCGTTTCATCTGTAAATATATAGATATAGCAAAACGAGGCGCGCGCTTGCTTGCACATTTATATCGTGGACCGCGAAAAAGCAGCAAACGAATAGCGGGATCACGAAGTGCGAAAATACAGGGGTGAAGTGTATGAAAAAAAAATTATACATAGAAATCAATGCGCGTATATCGGCCGGTCGGCTGTTTTTTTTTTTTTTTTTTTTTTTTATTGTTTTTTTCGAACTGTACGCGGTAGAGGTCGGGACGTGTTGCGATGCAGGATCGAGTATGGAATTTGTAAAATCTTGTGAACGTTAAATAATTGGTATCGATTTTCTTTTGTGTTTTCGAATTTAAGGAGCGCGCCAAAAAAAATTGTAAATCTCCTGGACTTCCATTAATTAATCGATGAATATCGATGAATTTTGATCGAGGTACACGCGGGTTTTTAAGAATGACTATATCTTCGTATACAAGGGTGTGTGTGTGTGTGTGCGCGCGCGCGCGTGTGTTTGTGTGTGTGTCTATATATAAAACTCAGAGCAGCGCAACAAGAAGATCGCCGCGCGCTCGCCTCGCGCCAAAATCTAACGAGCGGGACGAATTCGCGCAAATTTTCCGGCCGCGGGACAGACGGGCCCGCGGCCCAATTTCGCGCTTTCTTCACGGGCTGAATGGAAACGCCAAAGAGGGGAAGGAGGATGAAGAGCGAAACTGTGCGGCCGCGCGGCGACAGGGCGACGCTGAGAGTGGGGCGGACGAGAGAGAGAGAGAGAGAGAGAGAGACATTTGTCCTCCTTAATTAGCTGTATAATTAACTGCGCGCATGCGCGGATCTCTGCGGATAAATATATCTGGTGCAAAGTTTTTTTACTTCGCGGGTATTCCTCTCTATATATATATATACTTATTATTTGTCCAATCAGCAGATATTTTCGAATGGATTATAAAACTGAATCAGTTGTCTGCAATAATTTGATATAAAAATAAATCTTCTTCACGAAAAAATGGAGGATCCCAAAAGTATGTTTGTTTTTTTTTTTGGTAAATGAACTGTGGTAAACGGAAATGTAAAAACGGTAAATGAAAACTTAAAAAATATCAAAAAGGATTCTATTAAATAATGAAGTTTTCCATTAACAACAATACTAACTTGACAAAAGTTACATTGTCTCAATTCCACCACTGATACACAACAGTTTCGGCTAATCGCATTCGTATTCATTCTGATTTGTTAATTTTCTCATCAATTACTTCGAAATGCAACTTTACGTATGAAATTTTTTCTCATTTTAGTCCAACTAGTTTATTGCGTTTATCTATCTTATTGTTTACTGTAGATTAAAAAAAATAATTCTTTTACATTTTCTATATGTTCCATATATCCATAGATAGAAAAATAATTAGCTCCGTATAATTTAGTAATATATTGCTTTAAACATATTGCCGGAATAATTCTATTATAATATCTCTAGACAATATTTTGTATTGCATCATCGGCGAATAAAGATATCTTTTATAAGAACACTTTTAATGGGCGGTTTCATAAGTCAAATTTTTTCCGAGATAATACCACCGCGTCATACCAACGCGTCTTTTGGAGGCTCTTTAGATCGACAATCTCACGACGGTTTAATATTATTCACGGATCCGTATATGTATTTGAACGTCAATAGACGCGTGCATACGTCTACTCACGTATATCTATATTAAGTGGGTGGGTGTATTAATGTTATTATGACGGTCCGTTGCCCTTAATAGGATTCTCGAATTTTTGGGCCGGGCGGCACTTCTGCTATACGATGTCTATATCTTCCTTACTGATATTTCTTGCAAATCTGCACATAGGCTTCGAGAGAAATTTCAATACATTTATTCAGTATTTCATTCTAATACATTTTAATACATACTATATATATTGGAAAAATATAACCTTAAATAATAAAATTCTGCGACCTTTCTGGATAATTTTGTAAAAATTTATTTACGCTACCTCCTTTCTGTAAAGAATTACGCAAGAAACGCGCGTTGACTGACCAAGAGAGACTGAGTCTCCTGTCGAAAAACAACTATATTACGCCTCTATGTTATAAAATACATATTTAATTATATTATCTACCGGACGTTCATTATATCTTTAATGAACCCTTTCATGCCAAATGATACATACACAGTACACAAATTTCATTATAATTAATTATGCAATAAAGTTATTGGCAAGTTCCATCTTCATTAAAAAGATAAGTCCAAAACATTTATATATTTAATATCTAAAGGAAACATCAATTCATAAGAAAACGATCTCTCCGTGTTTTTGTTTTTAATATGAGTCTTTTACTTTTTATATTTATAATTAAATTGAATAAAAAAAAAATATTCAGTGAAAGTTCCTAATATAGAGAATACGGATGACATATTATTAATAGTTCATAAATATATTATAAGCAGATCTTTAAAGATGATTAGAATATTGGACTAAACTCGTGTTATTAGTATGTAATTATGAGATGAGTCATGCTCCGTGTTTATTATCAAAGCTGCATCAAGCCTTGCTCTCTGATTTATAGATCGACCGTCCCCTCTGTCTCCCTATCTCTCTCTCCCTCTCTCTCTCTCTCTCTCTCTCTCTCTCTCTCTCTCTCTCTCTTCCTCTCCCTCCCTCCCTATATATATATAGATATAGTACATCTAGACTTTCACTATGCGCGAGACTACCTGCCTTTCCCCTTAATTTACAAGATAATTACATATATCTTCATCAATGAAGGATTCATTAATTACCCGGCATATTATGCATTCAATTGAAGTCCTTTGCTGTGCCTGATAAATTCCATGCCGATGCTTGAAAAGAGAAGTCGCACTGTATATGCAATAACAGGTCTCTATCTCAGAATATCCGTGACATTCTCCCGGGAATTATGTACGACAATGAGAACTCGAGCAGAATACTCGAGACCTTTGAATTCGAGCCTAACCTCCGAACTGTCGCGAATTCCTCTCCCACGGTGAAAATTTCTCTCTCTCTCTCTCTCTCTCTCTCACGCTGCTCGGCCGGTCCCATTCCAAAAAGTATATGTAATAACGTGTATACGTTGCGCAAAAAGAGCTCGTATAATTCTTGCCACCCTCTCCCTCAATCCCACCAACGCGCTGCGGTACACCTTTTTTTTTGCAAACGTATATTATGTACGGTGTTGCACGTATTACACTGGCTCGTTGCCACTGTATACCTTGGCAAAATAAGAAAGGGGAGGGAAGAGGGGAGAATGGGAACATTGCGTACACGCACGTAGGTATAATGTATACACTGTAATATATATATATATATATATATATATATATATATATATATATACGCGCTCACTTTCGCGCTCGGTCCCTGTCCTTCTCCACCTTCTCCACCTTCTCATCTGTCCCTTCGCAGCTCGAACCAGTGTGAAGGATATATATATATATATATATATATATATATATATATATATCTATATATATATATATATGCATGCCAAGGCAGGAATAACGGTACTTGCGTCACGCGCTCGCGCACCTGCAGCGCCGCGCGTATGTATATATACAAGTCGGGTTTTGCGGAAAGGGCCGATCCGCGCAGCCACGGGTGCGTATAAATGTGTATATATATATATAAGCGAGTAAACAGACGACACACAAAGGGAAAGGTACCCGGCGACGCAACGGCTCGGCGGCCGGGCCCATTTTGCAGAGCTGCCCCCACTATCTGTCTGTCCCCACCACCTCCTGCCCGCGATGCATATCATCCGATATCACGACTTCCGAGCGCCCCGCGCGAGCGCAATACGAGAGAGTTTACCGTTCTGTACGCCGGAGGACGAGTGCCTTTCATCGTTCTTTGTTGTTCTTTTTTTTTTCGCCTTTTTTTTCTTCCTCTTCATTTTAGCCTTTTCGTTTCGAAACTACGGGGCAGCCCGCGCGGCTCGCCGGTAAGGTGCGCGCGCGACAGTCCCCGCTCGCGTGTATTACGAGCGCCGCATTGCTCGGCTCGGCTCTGTTTTAATTTTTATGCACTTCCGTGGCTCTGCCTGTGCGCGCGCGCGACAGTTTCGTCCATTCTTCGATATTCAGTATTATATTCGTATGCTGCGCGTTCTCGGGCGCACTTTGTCCGCGGCGCGCACAATCGAATCACGCGCGCGGTGTCTTCTCTTTTTCTTTTTCTCTGTAAGTCTCTCTCTCTCTCTCTCTCTCTCTCTCTTCTCTCTCTCTCTCTTTGTTCTACATAATCAGGGCATTTTCCTGGCGAGCTCTCCACTCGTACAAAAGTAAAAGGGTCCGCGCGCCTTGTTGTACTATTCACAATTTGACGGCGTGGGCTGCTTTTCTTTCGGATCTTCATTTACATTATACATGTTACGCTTCGTAAAATTTAGACGCGCCAGGCTGTACACTTTCACTTGGGTAAATTGACCCTTTTTCCTTCTTTTATGTGTGTGTGTGTGTGTGTGTGCGCGCGCGCGTGTGTGTGTGTGTATCTCGATTAAAGTTACAAAATTACCAACTGAGTGCTTACGTGAGTGTACACATATATCCATTCACCCATTCACACAAACATACACACACATTATTTAAACTTCTATTAAAATTCTGAGCGAAATACTGTGCATTTCTATATGTACATTAGTATGTCATTTGTTATCAACCAGTCTTCGACTGTAAAATTATAGATTCCTATCATCAAACCCTCGCAAATTCTTCCAGTAATAGTCTTATGAATAATTTTTTAATGAAATTAATGGTTAAATGTGACCTAAAATTAACGATGCAAATTTATTTGTAGGCTTTTCTTTAATAAAAGTAAGATTTTCCTTATATAAATCGTCTATGAGAGCTTTTCCATAAATTGATCACATATATATATATATATATATATATATATATATATATATATATATTCACAAAGCCATGACAGGTAAAACTTATACCTTCTTCGTATATCTAAACGATCGGATTGTTATATTATTGCAGCCAATATTGACGTATATCCGTCTCTGAATTACTCAAATAATGATGTATAAATATATAATAGAGCATCGCGCTGCAGTGAATGAGATTGAAAAGAAATGTCCACCACCCGTGCCGCGTCCTTCTCCGTGACATCTTTTATCCTACTCTCGATACGTAACGTCATCGATCATCCGGCGGCGCCGCGCCGGGCCGCGCCTCGGGAGGGCCGCGACTTCGACCGATCCGCTGTTCCGCAGCATCATCGTATCGGCTTCAAATTCTCTCGACGGTGGCCACGCGCGCACGCGCGCGTGATGCTCGGAAATTTCATGTGTAATATATATATATATATATATATATATATATATATATATATATATATATATATATAGGCGTGTCGGAAGTCGACGCATACAGCAAACAGGCTACTATTATACAGACCGCTTGTTAGAATTTTTGACGTCTCAACAACCATGGCCGTATCGCCACACGCAGCTCGAACTACTTATTTCATTCATGTATATACATATATGTATATATATGTACATAGATTTGTACATATGTGTGTACATGTATATCCCGCTCACTACTGCGATGAACAACTTCGCGCTTCTACGGAAAAACGATCGCGATACTTCCCTCCTTTTTTCTCTTTCGAATTTTTTTGGAATTCATTCGATATTATAAAAATAGACTACAATGTTTGGATAACTGATTGGCCTAGAGTGAGGAAGGCAACTGATTATTTTCAAAACAAGCACCGCACAGTTTTAGGACCTAACGTTCTGCAACCATTTCATTTGAAAATTTCCAATTATTCATTCTAACGCGTAGAGAGTGAAAATTTTAATTCCTGTAATTTTTTTTTTTTTTTTTGTTTTGAACCCGAGCTACTCTGAATAGAAAAAAACGGTCGCGTGGCTTATCAGGCGTATCGGAAGCCACGCGCCGCGCCGCCGTGTCGGCCCGAATCGGGGACTCGGCGAAAGTGACGCCGCTCTCCTTTCTGCGTTTCATGAATTTTAATCGATCATTGCCGATCGACAAAACAAAGAATTTGAAATATTACAGCGACGCGAAGTGCGCGCATATGTATCTCGTATCACCATCCACCGAGCGACGTGTGTTTCCCGCCGCGGCGTCCACCTCGCGCGAGACAGGTGCGCACGGGTGAAAGAGGCGCACCGCACCGGCTCTTGAGTTTTCCGAGAAATCCTCTCAGTGAAATCCTCCCCTCTCATTCGCGGACTGGCTTGCGCGTCTCGCGGACTGCTATATCAAAATGTGTGTGTGTGCACACGCACCTCACTCGACGATCGTTCCAATTACGCGCGCATCCAAGCGAAAGAGAGAGAGAGAGAGAGAGAGAGAGAGAGAGAGAGAGAGTGACGGGCCTCTCTGGTCTTGCTTTCCTTTTGACTCGTTTCGTCTTTCTCCCTTCCTTCTTTCGCCGTATTCAAACTTTCTCAGACGTTATATATAAATATATATATATGGGGGTATTACACACGCGAGAAATGTCGAAGCGCAATTTTTAAATATGCACCGGCTTCCTATATCTTTCGGTATTCGGTGCGGAAGTAATCGTCTCATTCTCCTTCTAACTCTTCATAGATCGACTTATGCACGTCGAACTTTAAATAGATGTACGCACAAAACTATCCCTGAACTTTCTCACATATCCACCTGATTTATGACCCTCTTATTCACATTGCCTCCGAGAGTTTTAACTTTCGACCGTTTCTCGTTCGGTTGGTACACACACACACACACACACACGCGCGCGCGCGCGCGCTCGTGTGTAAATATATCTATGTCTGGTCTCTGGTATATGCAGGCCACCGCATTGCATCCTTCATACGCTTTCGTAGGAACACATGTGCGCCCACAGGCTCTCAAAGTCTATGTGTGCTCTCACCCTATATCGCGCATTATTCCATCTCGACTTATATATGCTTCTTCAATCTTCCCTCATATTTCTCCATATATAATATATATGCATACTGAAATTCGCCCCCGCATAGCTACCACGTCCCTTACGCCAACTTTTCTCTCGAAGCCCCCCGGCTGTGCATCTCGGTTTATCTTCGAATTTAACCACGATTGAAACTTTTTTCTTTCTCTCTTGATTCTCAGAGCGATCTGTAAATCATACGCGCTATTCTCTGGATTCTCGACCGTTTCTTCACTATACCTATATATATACATATATATATATATATATATATATATATATATATATATATATATATATATACATATATACATATTTATTCTTTCTATCTTTTGAATCTTTTTAATTTTTTCCATGCTCTTACGATTGGAATCACTCTGTTAACCTTCCTGTTCCATATGCTTCTTCTGCTTCAAAGTTTGTCTCTACTCTCTCCGCAGAAAATTAGATATATTTTGTCGATATCTATAAATTGTCTTCTTTTCCTTAACATCCACGAATATCCATTTCGTACAGCATTCTTAACTCATTAATTATATAAAACTTGCCCTTTTTTGATTATATTGAGTATTATATATTATTATATTATATATATATATATATATATATATATATATATATATATATCGTTAAATATCGTCAATCTATTGTATCTCTATTTGATATAATCCAAAACCTATAATATAAATTCGACCTACATACGTATGTGTACGCATTTCAACAAAATATGTGCACGAATCAAAGAGATCAACTAAAAAAAATGCCGCTGAATATTTTTTGGTACAGCAAGTATATGGTTTTCACACCTCTATCGCCATAAAAAAAACCCACGCTTATGATGCCTCGCTCTCTCGCATGCACAAAGTAAGAAAAGCGTGTGTGTGTGTATTTATAAAAGGCGAGAAGCAAATGAATGGTCTCTCCAACAAATAGTGAATAGCAACATTATATATATATATAGTATATGCGGCATGCACCAGTACGACGAGTGGTGGTTCGCCACAAAAGCCGCGCGTACGCGCTCTAGGTATATCTATCGGTACGTCCGCTATTATTGTCGCTTTTATCACCTCGCGACTCAGTTTTAGAAATTCTCACCACGGAAGTCGGGCGACTAACCGACATGCTTATCCCTGTGGAAAACTGCAAATTCCGAATATATATAATTAATATGTATATATATATATATATATATATATATATATATATATATATATATATATATAGAGAGAGAGAGAGAGAGAGAGAGAGAGAGAGAGAGGGAGAATGTGTCGGTTATCCGGCTTTTTGGCGTAGTTTTCGAAGACCGATCTTAAATGAAAAAACGAATTCAACATTGATCGCGAAATTGAATTTCACACGAATATCTTATTGAAACGACGATTTTCTTTTACCATGAATTCATAATGAATTCGCATAGACGATTCAGATTAAATTCAATGTAACGAGAAAATCCTTTACCGGAGAAAGAGTATCGGGCTGGTGGAAGTGGATTCAGATCGGGAATTCAAAAGTGTACGTTATAAATTACGAGGACATTATGAAGTCTCGATCGGTTATTGTATATTATCGCCAAGTTAATTTATTATTAGACAGCCACACTGCACTCCGCCAAGTGAGACGAATTGGGTTTCGAATTTATGAAGACCCGTCATACAATTTGTGAATTGGAAATCCGTTCATTATGAATTACAATCTGCTGACATTTATGAAATAATAGGTGAAATCTTGCTGAATATCAACTCAACGCATTATGACTTTCATATTGAATTCATGATGTATTGGTCATTAATTTCTGGAATATGTTTAGAATTCTATCTGAATTTAAATACATAAAATTCAAAATCAATGTAGATACCTGAATTCTTTTTGAATACTTTTTGAATATTCGTGACGTTGCTATCAGGATATGTTAAGATCTTCCGATAATAATGGCATATATATATATATATATATATATATATATATATATATATATATATATTAATGGACCTTCGAAATTGAAATCGTTGTTAGAATAGACTAGACATATAATTATAATATAATCGGTTGGTCTGCCTTCGATCAAGATCAAAGTAAGGTTATTATTTTATCAATTTCAACTCCTGCGCTAATTCGTACAGTTGGTAATCAATAATCGAAAATGTCCAATTTTCTCACTAATCCCTTCATTCGAGTCAGTCAGACTTCGATAAAGCCACATTCATGAAACTTAAAGGTACAGATGCAGTAGGGTACAATACAATAACTGGAAAAATTCGAAACATTTAACCCATTTCAACGAATTATCATCGGCGATTCCTCGTTTTGCCAATTTTAGAACTGCCGTGGGTGTGGAAACTAAGAAATCCCGGCGGGAGGACACCGTTGAAACCGCGCGTAAATCTCGAACTTTTGAGAATAATCCGACAGTTTCTACTTATATACGCACAGGGACTACAGGTGATTCCTTGCTGGATTGCGCATCTTGAATCCAGTCTACCGATTATCGAATCGAGCGAAAAAATATCCGCGAGCAAGTGACATAAGACTGCCTCGTTTCGGGGCCTAATTCGACGCGTTTTCCATCTCTGCGTCTGCGCGTCCGTTCGCCAGGCATCGAGTATAGGCACGCGGGATTAGGCGTCGCCACGTCGCCGCGAGCCTTTCGTCTACGATCGGCATTTGCGTAATTCGACCAAAGCAACAGGGCAGAGGCTGCGAAGAATGAGAGTTAAAATTTTTTTTTTTTTGCCAGCCCTATGTCTGTATATAAGTTCACGTTGGACAACAAAAGAATAAAAATCACGAAATTTAGGATAGATATACTGTCCAATCATTTTTAAATACTATATATATATATATATATATATATATATATATATATATATATATATATGTATATATAAGCAGAATTCATGAAAGACGCTTTCATTTCTATAAAACGCCGGGCAATCGTTCCAAGTCATTCACAAGAGGCTCGTATATAATAAAAATTATGTGGGTCACCTTCGTCTCTCAGCGCGTTTCTCCGCGCAGGTGTATGGAATTCCATCCGTTTGTATTCCTCTCGACGGGCAAATCGCACGGGCTAATATTCGATGCGACCCTTAATACACGAACCGTCACGTATAGTACCGATGCAAACATACAGGCACGCGTTCACGCCCGCGCATTTACACACAACTCTAATTCCGGCCTTGTACGAGTTCCTTATATAAAGGGACGTCCTTTGCTGTTTTCCAGAGTCGGCAGATATTTTCCCTGTTCCCTCGGCGTCGAAATCATTAGCGCCAGCGGCGATAAGATCCGTATCGATATGGCGCGCGTCGCGTACGATCCCATACCTAGATATATATATACATTGGGTTAACGTCGCGACGCGTCGGACGGGTCGCCGCCGGTAGTTGCGGCGCGCGGTGATTACAGGAGCGTGCGCGCGCGAAATATGTGGCACGCACGGCGGCGACCGCGACGAGACGCGCCCGCGATACCGATTTTCAATAGTTATTCGTGTGTATGCGCGTGTGCGTTGTGTATGTTGTGTGTGTGTGTGTATGTGCGTGAATGTTTTTATGCGTGTTTGCTACATCGGCCGGCTAAGCGGCAACTCGGAAACTCTCGCAATGCCTCTATATATAGAGTGGACAATTTTTTTCGTCTGCATTTCTCTTTTCCAATAGAATGAATGGAATAGATCGGTATTTGTTTTATCGTTTCTTCCGCGAGTATCGTTGTAGGATAAAGATAAGGACTGACCGATTTTTAAGAAAATCAACGAATTGACGAATGTTTAGATCAATATCTATTGGAATTCAATATTCCAGTTCTTTCGCCGTGAGGTAAAATCGCTTCTGGCGTTGAAAAGATACAATTGTGGAACAAGATATAATAAGGAATCAAAATATTGATGATTATATTTATATAATTAACTTATGACTGTAACAAAAAGCTTATCATTCAAAATTTAAATTGAAATTATTAGCAAATTTACATTTTATTATAATATCTCTTTATCTATCTCATAATCTTTATTTCCATCTGTAGAGAGAGAGAGAGAGAGAGAGAGAGAGAGAGAGAGAGAGAGAGAGAGAGAGAGAGATAGAAAATAAAAATGACTGGCCAAATTACTCAATATGCATTTAATAAATTCTCTCTCTCTCCCTCACTCTCTAGTAAAGGCTCGCTTGTGAAGACTTGAAAGCTGTAGCAGTTCCGAAAAGACAGAGTAATAATATAATATGTCCTGAAAAAAAGAATTATTTACATATATAAATTTATGAAAAATTATCACAAAAGTAAATTTATACACTTCTTATTACACATTGATTCGTAATCCAGACCAACGCCATTTATAGACATTTTTTTACAAATAAATTATTTGTCTGTTTAAATTGGAAGGTCGAATTAATGGAGTCGCTCGTGAATTTCAAGTATTACATCGAAGTGATTTTTTACTGTACATCCTGTATCTACTATACGCAGGAGTCCTAGCAGAAGCAAAAATAAAGTTTATTAGTAATAGTTTGCACTAATTTTAATAATTCGTAAATCTGTGTAATAGATTAATACAATTCCGATTTATAGCTTAAAGAGAATGTACAATTACTTTTCAATTTTTTATTTTTAAAATCGGCATCTAAGAATTTTTAGTATAAGAATTGTATATAATTACTTTACGCATTTTTCTTGAAACAGTTTTTAGCCAACTATCAGAGAGGTTCATTTTTTATTACTAAGACGTTTCTACTAGTGTGCAATGGAATGTGGGGGGTAGCGTATAATATGCGATCTATATATATATATATTGAAGTGCTTGAAAAACAATACGCGAGGAGAAGCGCCCGACCGAAATCTGAAATATGGGCTAAATATACCGGATATCTCCAGATGGATCCTCGTAATCTTTATACTATATATGCATATTCCCGTGCCCCAATTGCCGATCATATTATACCGATTTCGCCTCGGAACTCGTCGCGCACCTCTCGCTCTCTCTCTCTCTCTCTCTCTCTCTCTCTCTCTCTCTCTCGGCCTTACTCCCTCTTTCTCTCGTATCTCGCTGCGCTTCCTCGGATCTGCGCTATATATATATATATATATATATATATATTACAGGTATCAGAGATCGTCGCGGAATCACGTTCCATTCCTCGCTTTATGCGCCGCGCGCGCGCCGCGTAATTACATACATAGCGATTCCTGCAGAGCGCGCGCGCGACGTGCGATCTCCTTCAAAGCGATATATACCGTTTTCTATATAGGTATATGTATATATATATATATATATATATATATATATATACGCATACATCTACCTGATTCTTCTGTTCAATTTCGTTTGCGAGAAAGTTTGCGATTCGAGGCCGGCGCCACCGTCGCACGGATACGCCAAGTGCGTGAGAATCGACGCAGGAGGTCCACTGGCATCAGATATACACGTCGGATGGGGTGTAAGAAGGGGAAGGCCTTTTTTCTTTCTTTTCTTTTTTTTCTTGTTTTTGGGCGATCGATTACTGAATGAATTGGTCGTCTAGATATATATTAACTGCACATATTGGCCGTGTGAACGAGGTTTTCTGGAGCTTTAAAAAAAAAAGAAGAAAAAAAGCAAATATCGTTTTTAAAGCGCATGGTGAGATGTCCAAGACCGTCAAATCGTCTGACGAAGTATAGCTATAATTTTATACATATCTCAAAATCAAGTGGCTCTGAATTCGATCGTAAATATACCATCGTCGATAAAAATTCACCGAGGAAACATTAAACACACAAATGTAGGCTCGTCGATTATCTAAGCAACTATTGCTTTAATCTGAAAATCTCAACGAAGAACGCCTAAATCGATCAGATTCCTTACACTTCTGAGTTACGAATTATCGTCGCCGACGTCCCGTCCGTGTAAACAGTGCAAACTGCGAGCAGTGACAACCGACTTGTATAGAGATAAAAACGTTAAATATTTGCATTCTCTTTTCTTGCGGCGTGAGAAGCAGACGACGTTTCTGTAGATTTACAATGCAAAAAAAATAGAGAGGGATTCTCGTTATATGCGTTCAAGCTATTGGTTTGCCTATTTTAAAAGTTCCGTTTCCTCAAAAATTTCCGAACGGCATTTACCCTGCGTGTATTATATCTTGTCGCGGAATTAATCAGATGCGATTCGGACAGTGTCACGGCCTAAATCGCCGCTTTTATTTGCACATGTTACGATATATATATATATATATATATACGTAAAATTGTCGCATACAAATGAGTCGGCCTTTTTGCATACTAAGGATTAAATGATAAAAAAACGTTGTCTTTTATAAATCCGTCCTCTTTTTTTATTTCCTGTTTTTTTTTCTTTTTTTGTTAGAATTGGAGATTTTCTTCTTTTACATGGCAAACGAAATAATCTAAAGTACAGAGGAAAGATTTTATTTCTTTTGATTTCCGATGAAGGTCGAATTATTCGCTCGATTTTTTGAAAGGTATATTGGTCTTCCGATTATGAAATCCGAAGTGTAAATTATGCATTAAAAATGTTATTAACGCATGAATACTTGAAAATGGCACGGACTTCGTCTCTAGTATCAGAATTTCATTTGAAAACTGTAAATCTTTTGTAATTTTCATTAGAAATCACTTTGGTCGCGCAGAATAAAATGGTTTTTCAATCGAATTTTTCATATATTCAAATAATCATATGATACGCTCGCTACTTATCTAATATAGCGTTTGATGCGTACTGAGAATTTCAATTGCTACATCTGGTTTTGAAACTGAAAAGTTTCAGAACCAGACCCAAAGTTCGGTATCATAAAAAAAACGTATAGAAGTTGTTATTTGTTTATAGTCAATCTTGATCCCAGTCTTGTTTGTAAACAAATTGCTTAAAAATCACAAGATCCCGTAAAAGATTTCCATTTGAATAAGAAAGTATTGTCATTTTTCATTGGCTCGATAAAAAAAAGGGAGGGGGGTTTCGAGCGCCCGATGAATTTATGAGCTATCGGACGCGCAGTCACGCGACGGCCGGCACCGCTCGAGGCTCCAAGGGGTCAAGGTGCAGTTACCGAATTAACATCGTCTCGAGTTCCAGTCGCAAATCCATTTGATTCCGTGAATTGCGAATCTCTAAAATGCGGATTTAGCCGCGGGACCCAGATTCTGCGGTGTTTTAAAAGACGCATTTGAAAAAGAAACGATAAGAATAAAGAAATATTAGAAGGCAGTTTACGGAAACAAAGGAACAGATTTACATATTTGTAATTAGCGCATCGCATACATATCATATCACACACCCACTCACACACACGCACACACACACACACACACGCGCGCACGCATATATATATATATATATATATATATATATATATAATAAAATGTTACGTAAGGTCGTCGACCCGTTCGTCGCGTCTTATTCAATCGCATGCGCAGGAATGCTCCTCTCCTCTATTTTTCTGATCCGCCGTTTCGCGCACCATCTCTCGCGAGTATACTATTAGGGGGAGGAGGATGGGGGGGGGGCAAGAATTGGCCTTTTAAAATACAGGAGCTAACGACTATGCGCGCGCGCCTCTGGCGCCGTTTAATTATATTACATTCGCCTGACGGCGAAGGTAGCTTAATATATATAGTAAGCGAAATATAGACAGAGACGATAAACGTATATAATATATGAGGAAAAACGAATGAATATTACAACGTTAATATCAACAAATTTAAAATGCCAGACATATGTGCACACATGCGCGCGCGCGCATACACACACACACACACACACACACACACACAATGTATCTGTTGAAGTAGGTCGTTGGTCAAATGTTATAAAAATGAAAGAATGATTGCGGAGGGGAAAGAACAGTGCAGTGTGGATTAAATCGTTAATTAAAGGGTTCGACGTTGTTTCCACCCCATAAAGCAGCGGGAGGACGTGTCTTTTTTTCAGTAATGGATTATTTACCCTCTTCTTCGTTTTTCCTCCGTCGATTGACGCTTGCGTTTATTTGTTGACGCCGAGGAAAGTTACGCAATAGTTCCGCAAACTGGTTATGATATTATTTATTATTAGTGTGTGTGTATGTATATGCACATAAGTGAGTACATAAATATTTTTTTCCCAAGACTCGAAAGTACTATATATATATGGTTTCACCTAGCGGATCGCTTCAAATGGGACATTTAGCGCGAGGGACTATGTATCTGACATGGGTATCGGTTCGTTTTTCACGCCTCGTACCGGTTCCAGCGAACCTATACACCAGACGTCTATGCATATATGCAGCACTGACTAACGAATAGGTTTTCCTCTCGAATGACCCGAATGCTTATATATGAGATTCAAATACTCGATTTTAATATTTATGAATAGGTGTATTAATCGTTTAGATAGAAAATATTTTAAATGTACATTTTCTTTTCCCAATATATATACGAGATGAATATCCAATCTTTCTTGCGCCCATTAACGGTCAAATTACCTAAAATTTCACGCGCAGTTTGAGTCTATGAATATTAATAAAATGCCGATCGATTTAGCTCGAGATCAGTTTTTTTTTTTTTGTGGAGATGTTTTCGGATTCGCTTTACACGATTGTAATAAATTATAAAATATTTATTTAAATATTTGTTTAATTGATAATAAAACAATACGATTTATGTTCTCTTAGAAGCATTAAAATATCTTCCATTTATTTAAATGAAATCATTAATATTATATTTATAAAATATTCATGTCCCGGATTAGAGGTAAGCGCACCAATACTGTTCGCGATTTTATCAAGTTTTTGTGAGTGACAAAAAACTTGGAATTTACAAAACATAAAAATTCAGTATCGTTCCTTATATATATATATATATATATATATATATATATATATATATATATATATATATATATATATATATAAGTTTGAATTCCTTTTTGATCATAAGTTCGCTCAATTGACAAAATTAAAAGTCATCCTTTTTTTGTCCAGACCAGCACAATGTCGAGAACCGGACAAGACCGATTTTCCGATTGACCTAAAGAATATTTTGGACTAAAATGTTTAGCCCTCGTCGGCCACTCCTTCTATACATACCGGATACCTATCCATTCATAATTTACATTTCTATGCGTACGGCGTGCGGCTTAATTATATCTATATGCACGGTAAGAAAAAAAACTTCGCGCTGCACCTATGTGTGTGTAAGGTGCGCGTATGAACCGTACGTGCGGCTCTCGAACGGATACAGCTTATTCTGTATAGAAATAGGGATTCCAGGCCTCCTTCGAGCGCGCATCTCCGCGTCATTCGCGGAGTAGTGAAAAAAAAAAATAGACGACCATATGTATTATATAGTATGGATAGACCGAGTGCGAGAGAGTTTTGGGGGCCTTGCGCGCGGGCCGCTTTCACCTCCGCATAGGTATGGTCGGTACTCCCTCTCCGGCGACGCTTATACGAGCTCTCGTCGACCTTGGCGCTGAGAGAGAGAGAGAGAGAGAGAGAGAGAGAGAGAGAGACGTTGGGGACGAGAAAAAGAAGGTGCGAGCTGCTGTTGCTCCTGCTACCGCGACCCATATATTCATGGTTCGACGCGCCTCGCGGCTCTGTATATATACAGTTTATATATATATATATATATATATATATATATATATATATATATATATATGTACCTACCGATCGTACATCTTGAACGCGAATATTGCCCCTCCCATCCTCTGTTCATCTTTCTTTCGCTCGATCGGACACACGCCGATCCGCGCCCGAGGATCCGACGGAGAAATGGAATTCTTAGCGATTTCTTCTCTTTCTCTCTCTCTCACTCTCCCTTCTTCTGTATATATACATATACTTTTTGGATGTTGTTTTTTCGGCTATATATATATATATATATATATATATATATATATATATATATATATATATAGTTTGCGCGATTATATACCGTTTTTGGGAGAGAGAAAGAGGAAGGTGAGGTCTCTTGATGGTTCCCTGGTGCCGACGACTCGGTCGAATGGCATATCGGACGCTCGGACGCGATGCTCCGGTGAATTATTTATGAAAACGCGCTCGTGTGCGTATCAGATATATATATATATATATATATATATATATATATATATATATATATATATATATAACTTTTAGGTCTCCGCGTGGATTGAGTTTTGAGATGTTTGGTAAAAGAGTCAGATGAAGGAAGAGGGGGGGGGGGCGACTGCCGAAAGTGTCACGCGGCATTTCCTTTTTCGTTTCTGGATTATATGGCCTGCAGGTCAAGCGGCACCTTCGAATTTTTGTCTTTTTCTTTTCTGTTTCTTTTCTTTACTTGTTTTTTTTGTTCTCTCGTCGCGCGTTGCTTAGCTCGGGCGTCGATCGAACGATACTTTTTTTTTGTTTCTCTTCGTCCTTCTTATTTCTCATTTGCTTTGCCGCGCGCGACGTCACGGTGCTCTAAAAGTGCGTTTCGAGAGACGCGCCAGGAAAAGGTTACGGATGGCGGAGGGTGGGGGGCGGCTGCGCACACGGGCATCTCGTGCGACGGTTAGAATTTTTTCGAGACGATCCGTTATCAATTTTCGGAGGTGTCGATTTGCGCATGTATTTATACGGATTTCTCACTTTGCTCGGCTACTTAGCGACTGTACGCGCGTATCTATATATATATATATATATATATATATATATATATATATATATATATATATATATATATAGAAAAATCCTACTTCCCGCAGCCGAAAGCAGCGCAGAATTCTCGCGGAATACATTTCTTAAGTATACATGCATGTATAATTATACCAAATGAAACGTATATGATTAAGAACGAAACGTTTCACCGGCCTATATATTTTTAACGTTGTGCGATATTAAAGTCAAGAAATTCATAAATTCCTGCATTATATATAGTATAAATCTCGTATTAATGAAGTCTTTTTTTTTTTAATGCTTATAATATAATTTAACAATAAATTTTCTTGAAATTTAATGGTTACATCGAGCTTTCTCTTATCCTTCCTTTAAAAAAATTCACAAAATGCTCTGGAAATCTCATTTCTTGTCGGCCTGCCCTCGCTGCGATAATGAACGAGATAAATATAAATCAGTGTATATATACGTACTGTGATTAGGATACCAGTTTTATTTTTCTTTTTTACCGATCTTGACAGTATGTAGCGGTGTCTTTAACGAAAATATGTACACATTATATATTTGAGGAATTTTACTTGATTTTAAAAAATTTTAAACTCGTTTAGACATATGGATGATGATCATCTTTTGCATTTTTACCTTTCTTTTATTTATTAAAAATTACTTGCACTATGTGGAAAATATAGCGCAAATTTTTTATTTTACTACTCATTGTCACAATTAGGTATAATATATAAAATAAATTAACAAATTAAAATAAATATTTAGTTACAATCTGCCCATGAAACGAAAGCAGCAATCTTTCTGTCATATGATTTAAAGGTTGAGACATTTCCTATCTTTGCGTACGTGTTCGGATACCACCATTCAACTGGGTTTTCCAGTGTTCAAAGAGTCGAATCAGATCGAACGGGAGGATGTTTAAATGATGCGAACATCTCGCACAGCTTGTAATAACTCTAATGACTGAAAGACGATTTTTCATTATTTGAAGCTCAAAAGGTTTCCCGTTTGGAAATAGATCTTAGTTATTCCGATAAAAATATTTTAATCCTATTTGAATTAAATTTAATTGAATTTAATCATTTTTTTAGTGTATAAAAATTAGTTAGGTAGAATTCGATTAATGAAATTTAAAGTTGTATTTTCATTTGAAAATAGCTAACAGAAGCGTTCTCATCGTTTCTTATTAAAAATCTTTTGGAATTTATTTCTCTTTTTATCGTGTATTTTTCTAGATTAATGTAGTTTCATCATTTTTCCACACTATATACAATAACTAAAAAATATAAATAGGATTGAAAGGACAACGCGAATATATAAATATATTCTGTAATAACCGTGTTATCTCTATCTACGTAGAAAACTTCCGCAAATTCCGCAAAGACGCAGAGAAATCAGATGTCTCTAATTCTGGGTTTACATTTCATATTTTAGGTTGTATATATATGTGTGTGTCTATATAAATATATATATATATATATATATATATATATATATATATATATATATATGTATCCTAAAAAAAAGAAATATATAATTGTTAACTAATCGATTAGAAAAGTTGGCGGCAATCTTTCTCGCGCACGCACGAATAATACGTATATTCAAGAGAAGCCATTAAATTTTCACTGAAAATAAATACTAATATTTTTCCAATATTAACAGTTCAAGAAGCTCTCTCTCTCTCTCTCTCTCTCTCTCTCTCTCTCTCTCTCTGTGTACATCTAAAACGAAAGAATGTCCGTTTCTTCGACTCTCCCCTTCTATTGCGCTCACTCACTCTCTCTCCTCTTGCTCTGGCTTTGCACGTTCGCTCCACTTCGATAAGATCCGTGCTTTGGGGTACCTATATATAAACTCATCTCCTGTCTCTCGTATACGTATATATACAGAATATACTGGCGCATACCTCTCTATACATATATCGCGAACAGAAGCAAATGGCTGATTATAAATTAAATATAGAGACTTTTGTTACTTTACTTTTGTTAGTTTACTTTTGTTACACTACTCTCTCTATACCTACGCGGATTTGCTATATATATATATATATATATATATATATATATATATATATATGCGCATATAACCAGAAAGAAATTCTCGCGACCGTGTCGAGTGAACAGTTCATTTATTTAAAGCGCCTCATTCGCGTGAGAAGGGCGCTATAAGCGTCGTCTCTCCCATCCTGCATCGGGCCGAGTCGCTGATGTGCGCGCCGAGGAAAATTGTCTCTTCCTCTGCATCTCTATCTCTCTTCGTCCGCGCGCTTACTAAACGAAAGCGAAAGCGCGGCCTTCTATGCACACAAGTACACACGCACATATATATCTATATATACACTCGCGAAAATCTCCTGCGCACTCCCTCACTCCATTTCCTTACTGCTCTCTCTCTCTCTCTCTCTCTCTCTCTCTCTCTCTCTCCTTCTCTCTTTTTCTCGGTATCTCTTTTTAAAAGAGGCGATAAGAGAGTATACGCCGCCGTAGAAAGCGGCGCGACGGCGTTTCGCTTTCGCGCGGATATCTCGCTCTTATCGCGACTTGGTTGGGGTTTATAGCACTATACTATTATATATATATATATATATATATATATATATATATATATACACCGGATGCTTGTAGCAGCATAGAGCCCGCGGCATGCGGGCGCAAAATCTGGGTCGCGAGCGCTATATATGCAAAATCGCTTTCGCCGTACCTGTATAGATACATACCTTCTCTCTCTCTCTCTCTCTCTCTCTCTCTCTTTCTCTTTGCTCTCGTCAGTCCATACAGATAAAATACGAGTTAGGACGTCCATTGAAATTTCTATGAGGCCTCTTTGATTCGCGCCGGATTCGAGGTTCGGTTCGCGCCCCATCATCGGGCGAGAGATGGGAGATCACAGAGACTCTGGCGAGTGCGCACACACACAGTACGCAAACATAAAAGGTGAGAAAGAGAAACGAACCCCGCGGATACTCGGGTTATCTTGCCGGTGATTAAAAAACAATGAGAGAATACCCGGTTTAGTGGTTTTCTAGGACTGAGCCGGTGATTTATTAGGGTTCTCTTTTTCATTCAGCTGGTCTCCGACTATAGACGTTTTTTTTGCTGGTATATGAAATATGCATTAACCAACATTTAATAATATATATATATATATATATATATATATATATATATATAAATTACCGTTTCACTATTTTTACCCAGTTTATGTAAAACAAAAAAAGACCCACAGAAACATTGCCGATGACTGATAAGTTTCATTAATACATTATCGATTACTATTCGATACAGCTTGAAAAAGAAAGTGCTGCGCTTATGCAGATATTAAAAGCTTGTCAATTTCAGTTAATCGTACTCTTTATATTTCTAAAGTCAAATTTCAAATGCGTCGAGCCGTGCGGAAATAAGAATACTTTGAAAACTTCATAATCAGAAACAATAGAATGTGTTAAAAAGCAAATCGAAATTTAATGATCGCATTTTCAGACGATTTGACAAATCTAATAGAACTTCGTAATGTTGAATGAACGTAAGTAAATGTTATGATGAACTCTGATTTATTAATATTTCATATTTAAACGATGTTGAAAACGGCATAAAGTTTACAAGATCGGTATAGTAATTGACTTCGACAGCTACCTAATGAACCGTTGCCAGAACCTTGCAAATAATCTACACACACACACACACACACACACACACACACACACACACACACACACACACACACACACACACACATGCACGCACACACGCAAAATACACATACGCAACACGCGCGCGCGCGCGTGTATGTGTAATAATTATAATGTTTCAAGCACTCGATTATTATTGTTAAATGGGAGGTTTGATAATATTTTGTCGACAGTTGTAAGAAAATTTTACCAGGGTATTCTTCGTATATACATATATATATATATATATATATATATATATATATATATATATATATATATATATGTATAATCTGTGTGTGGGATCAATTGAGAATTCAAAAAGCGTGAGTTCCCGAGACGCATTACTTTTAAACCAAGGAGAAAGCTCGCGCTGACAGTATAGAGGCAGAGGTGCATTGAACTTCTTTACCACGAGCATAATGTACGCCAGTACAGAGCCGGTCTGCATTGCTTAATAATTTCGTTAAAAGCGGTTATAAGCGCTTATTATATATATCTCTATATATATGTGTTTGTATATATACGTTACCAATTCCAGTAAATCAAGAGTTATGTAAATTCGAATAAATTGAAGATAGCTGTATCGATGGATAATTAATTTACATATATATTCCGCACGCTGAGTTATTCGTTTATTTGAATATATATATATATATATATATATATATATATATATATATATATACACGCATATTTATACATATATATTTATATATACAACTTTCGAAACAGATTTGTCAATTATGTGTGCCAAAGTTATATAGTAAGTTTTTAATGCTCGTATATCAACACGGCCAATTTCCATTTGTTGCGACAAAAAACTGCCGCACTATAATCTATAACTATAAATATCTATACGTATGTATGGAACAATTGCATTTGCGCGGTGCGAACGCTACGCGCATATCGCAACTAAAACTCGCTCTAGCGGGCTCCTAATCTATATTGATATTCACGCGCATCATGCAAGAACGAAACCATCGAATGAACAAGTTAAAAAAATCTCCCCGTCTCCTTCTCACTCTGTATACGTACGGGTTATTCTCTACCTTTCGAGCCTGTTATCACCATATGAATTTCGCAACCAACTGCGCACTCTTTCTCTATCTCGCTTTCTCTAGCTCGTCAGTCTAGCAATCCGTGGCTCCTAGGTGCGTTTCTTCATACTGCGCGCGCACGTGGCAATTAGAATGACAAAGAGATTTTCCAACGTCGCAGCGCACGTCGCTTGCACTCTCTTAACGTCTTGTTTTTCCATAATAATAAACACAGCATAGATAGTAGATAAGAATAATAAGAACACGTATATATATATATATATATATATATATATATATATATATATATAAACTATATAGAACGCATCTCGGCACTTTTTCCGCTTTCCCTTCCTCGCGTTCGAGTCACGTTCGATTCCCTGTCCACGGAACGATGATTTTTTTGTTCTTTTTTTTGTTTTTGTTTTCCAATACTGCCTGAGAGATTCGACACGGTGAGTTCGATGGACGAAGGAGAAAGCGATTCTTGGATTTTTATATATTGGCCATTTCATTAACCTTGACGGACGTTTGTATATCCTGGATATAGGCCCGAATTTTTTAGATAATTTTTAAAATTTTTTAAAACTTAACTGCACTGTTTTACAAAATTTTGTAAAATTAGGCCTAAAAAAATTGAGTATTGTAGTACTGTTGGAAAAAGAATATATTTCCGAAGAAAGTATAATTCTAAAGAATTAATTTGTATTATATCGATTATATTATTAATAAATATTTTTCTTTTCATTATCACTGATATTTACAAGAAATGAGCAAGCGTCAATTTTTGAAATTGTTGGTTATTTATAGAAGTTTTCCTTAATCGAATTTAAGATCTGAACAATATTCTTACTTTTAAAAAAAAAAGATATTATGATAACATTCTTTCTTCCTGTTTTATGGATCATTCTAAAAGCACTTTATTACTTTTATAGAAAAAATACTTCAAGTAATTAAGTGGAAAATAAGTTTATTAAAAAAAAAAAAAAAAAAATCGATACTGGTCTTCAAAAATCTAATGTTTCGATAAAAATATATATATTTCTAATCCTTTTATTTATAGTGCAGCATTTTAGAAGGGTTTTTTTTTATAATTATGTAATTTTGAGGTAGACTTCATTGAGTATTTGGTCTGTCACCCTTCTTATAGACCCTGTAAACAGCCTCAAAAGTTTAGAGAAATTAGGATACCTAAAGTATACAAATGTCTATTAATGTAAACTGAATGACCCATATATATATATATAGACAGTGCTGCTTATTCCTTGGGAACGTATATAATTATATCAAGGCGGCTTTGTATCTGGAGCGTTTATACTATATATATATATTCATGTTTTATATAATTTTTTCGCCGAACCCTCTTTTCCACGCCAACAATCGCGGCGGCGATGGCGGCAGCAACAGTAACAGCACCAGCGAAACCTTTCATTTACGAGAGAAAGTTGGCAAATTAGTCGAAAGAGACACATTATTTCCTCGATTCATCAATCTCTGCTGCTGCTGCTGCTGCTGTTGCTGCGCGCGCGCGCGCACGTACACACGCAACGGGCGAGCAAAAAAATTCAAGGCAAAGCCTAGTATAAAGGGAGTATACACGGAGGCGATTTGCAAAGGTGCACATACAGACGATTTCGACGAGAGGTAAAAACAAAAGCGCGGCAGAAATCCGTGGCGACGTCGATGAAGTTGATTCGAATCGCGCGCCCGGGTTTAGCGTCGGGCCGGCCGGTCCCAAAAGTCGGTGAGAAGCGGTACGAGGCTCGGCGGCAGGCAATCGTCAATGGGACGAAGAAACAAAAAAACGCGAAAAAGAAACGGAATTCGCAGAATGGAAAAGGACGAAAATTTGCCGGGAGAAAGGACAATAATTGCAGATTATTACGGCAGCAGCCGCGGCGAGCTCCCGATGATGCAGATACGGGCCATCAGGGCAAGGTGTGTGTGTGTGTGTGTGTGTGTGTGTGTGTGTGTGTGTGTGTGTGTGTGTGTCTGGGCGTGTGTGTATAGGAGAGTCACGTTGTATAAGAGTGGCGAGGATTAGCGACCGCGAGCGCGAGCCCCTCCTCCCTGAAGCTCTTCATATATTTGATTACTTTCGTTTGCGGTCGGTCGTGAAAAAAAATTCACGGGACGAGAGATGTATAGATAGATATTTGGGAAGGAAGAGAATCAGATATATATATATATATATATATATATATATATATATATATATATATATGTATACCTCGCACATACCTCGCAGGCCTCTGAAAGGGCTTTGACGCGGGCGCACCTTTCTCTTTCTCTTGGGCGCCGAGCGAGAGAGCGGGAGAATGAATAAAAAAAAACAACGCAGAAAAGAGACTAACGAGTCTCTGTCTTTCTCCCTCTCTCTCTCTCTCTCTCTCTCTCTCTCTCCCTCTCAGCCTTTCCTCTTAACCTGCCGCGTTCGTTGAGCCGAGTATATATATCTTTCACCTGCGCCCGCGGCACGGTATTATAATATCAATCTGCTGCGCCGCGCCGTTTTGGTCCGAGTAATAACTTCGATGCAAGTGCGTGCGCATACGTGCGCATGAGGAGAGAAAGAGAGAAAAAAAGATCACGTTGACATTGAATGCCTACTTAAATGGTCGGCCGATGGATTCTGGGACGAGGCGTCCAATATAAGAATGTGTCAGTTTCCATTTCCAGTTTACAAATGAAATTTCCATGAGATTTTATTGCTTTTTTCCTTTTCATTTCCGTTTTTTTCTAAAAAAAAAACTAAATTTTATCGATTAACTGTAAAAATTTGGGTAATTAATTGCCTCATCTTCATCATAGTATTTGAATTTTGTTCTACTAATTTTCAGTTTAGACGCTGATCCGTTATCTATTTTTTGGTATCGAATAATCTATACATCTTCTATTAAGATCGATTAGTCGATAGAAAGTATTTTTAAGAATCCATAACGATGCTTTGGTACTGTTATTTTTATTGCTATTATTGTTGTTGTTTTTAATGGTTTTTTATATTATTTCTTTTATTGTTATTATTACACGTTTTCGACTTCTGAGTTACTGTTACTATTGTTGTTGTTGTTGTCGTTCCACTTCTTATTCTGTTTATTGTTATTTTTTTTATTGTGGTCCTCGCCGTCGGCGTCGTCGTCGTCGTCGTTGTTGTTGTTGTAGTTATGTTTAATCCATCGAACAACCAAAATTTCTCATGCAATAACTATTTTCTACGATAAGGAGAAATTTTGAGCGGTGTCAATTTCGCAGTTTCGCTAAATCAGGATTGTTCGTGTGTTGTTTTAGCGCTGGACGAGGTGGCATAAGGATGGGCAGCATCGGGCACACGGATAGAAAGAGAAAGAAAGAGAGAGAGAGAGAGAGAGAGAGAGAGAGAGAGAGAGAGAGAGAAAGGCTCGGTCAGCATAGTACATATCGGGGTGGGAAAAAAGAAACGCGTGTATCAGACGCGACGCGTCGCGCCGCGCTACTGGGACATACAGTATACAATATCATGTGAAGTGAATGAGAAAGAGAAAAGGGGATATATATATATATATATATATATATATATATAATATAGGTGCGGGGGGTACACGGAAAGACAGAGTGACGGCGCGAGAGTGGCGGGGGGGGGGGAAGAAGCGCGTGCGTATACACACGGCAGCTCGCGGGCCCGCTCTCGACGGCGCGGAAGACCGGGGCGGGATGGGGGGAGGGGGAAGCGGTAGCAGAGCAGGCCCGCGCGTGAGTAGGTCAGTGGGACGTGTTCGCTCGGCGCGCGCTCCGCCGCCGTCGCTTGCGCCGGTGCAGGAGCGCGCGCTCGCGTTCAGTCAGTCCTCGCGTCGGGCATCGGGCAACAGACGAGACGAGACGCCGACGTCGCCGCCGAACGGAGTCGTCGACCGCGGGTCTACGGCGGATTTCTGTTGGTTCTTTAATTTTTCGATTTTTTCCTGTATTTTTTATTTTTTATTTTTATTTATTTATTTATTTATTTTTTTTTTTTTGAATAACATTAATAATTTTTATTTCGTTCATTTTACGGTAGAGAGTCGCGAGCGGGCCCCCCGGCCGCCCGCCTCCAGCCCCCATCGCCGATGTGGCGGCCTTGTTGCAGTTAGAGGAGCAACTCCCCCCCCCCTCCCTCCATCTAATTCTCGCCGCGAACGCGTGACGTCGGGGAGAAAAAGAGATTGCCGATTGTTTTGCCGGTCGCCGCGCTCGGGCCATTTCGATCGATCAGTGCGCGTGCGCGAAACCGAAAGGATAGCTTCGTCGACCTTGCGGAGGATACTCGTGGGCGAGGCGAGAAGATATATATATATATATATATATATATATATAGATATTGTGGCAGACGAAGACACCGGTACGTGCGGTCGATGTTATGATACCGACGATCTTCCTTGGTCTTTTATGTATACATATGAAGTGTTGCCGTTCAGTGTTTTTTTTTTGCAGTGTATTTTTCGGAAGTGTGTATGTTGTTTGGCAGAAACATCGCTCAAAAGTGTATCGATATATTTCTTTTTCTTCCGGTCGTGGATTCCTTCGAAAGATCCAAGTGTAAAATCTGTTTTGGTGACACCTGCAGGATATGCTTCTTTCAATTCGGAAGACTCGATATTTTATTACCTGTTACTGTTGAATTTATGATATTTTATATATTGCATGGTTGTATTTTTTTTTTTTAATTATCTTACGGATGTTTTATTGAATTAAAACTACGGAAACCTCGTAATAATTTATATTACAATTTCAACTGACAATAAAGCAAACCGAATGTTTCATTCCGATAAAAAACCGTTGCAAAAGGAGAACGTTTGAAAAAAATTCAACCGATTCCGAGAAATCGTCGAGTAGAGAAAAAAGAATTCGTATAAATATATATACAGCCAAATGAGCCGTTATACTCTCGAGAATATAAAATGACTTTTAATACCATTTCGAGTAAAACTTTCTCTCTCCAAACTCTATATATATACAGTTGGCATTTATATAGCACCGTGCACAGGTTGGACTTCTCCTGTATATACGTACTAGCATTTCTCGAGTTTTCAACATATATTTATATTCCTATTACTCTGTATGTATTCTTTCTGTTTTTATATTACAACAGGCCTAGAGATCCAATATAATATATACATATATATGCTATGTAACAGGCCCAATATCGCAGTGGCCCGTATAGATAAAGACTTCCCCGTGCGTATACGGCGCAGAGCGCCGGTATTCTGAGTTTTCGAACCCGGTAGCGCAATGATTTTTAATTAGCTACGGTGTATAATATATATGTATATATATCTACAGACACACACACACACACACACACACACACACACACACACACACACACACACACACACACACACACACACACACACACACACACACACACACATGCATACGAATGTACCGATCCGAGAGAGTTGTTTACCGCTGCTTTAATTTCATCTTATCCGCGCGGGAATGAATAACTTTTGCAAGAGCCGGCACGGTCGAGCTCCACCGAGCGAATCTCGCGTTATGTACGCATGTATAAAATTCAGCTTTTTAAATCTAATTGATTCTTTCAAGATTATATTCTTCGTTTGATTCGCACACGCGCGCGAGCGCGTTCACACACGCACACACGCACAAACACGAGCGCGCGCGCGCGCACACATAAACTTACAAGTATAATGCTGATATATTTATTTATGAGTCCCGGCTTGATTCTTTTACAAAGGCTTATGTTCTCCTCATTTTTTGATTTACAGAGCGAAGCAACGACTCGGACGCACACACGCACGCCGCACATATAAAAACAATGGGCAGGACGCGGAGGAATATACGAAAAACGGCACTGTCGTTGTTGATGCCGTTCTTATTTCTATTGGCAGTAAGTATTATACAGATCCATTTGTTTAGCGAGTGACAAACTGTATGTGTATGTTTTCGCGCATTCTGCATTTCTGTTTTATTTTATGCATTATAGCACTATAATGTATATGTTTGTATATATATATATATATATATATATATATATATATATATATATATATATATATAATAAAGTGCTTGTAAGTGAGAATGAAATTAGCCACAGAAAAAAGAAGCGGTAGAATAGTGAAAAAAAAGTGTAAATATAGATAAACCACGTTAAGTGGAACTGCCGATTTGAAGGCCGCTTTTTTATCGTTTTCTAAACCCTATTCATTCACAATCGTATGAGCTTCAAAAAGGTTTTTTAGATTAAATCAAATACTTGAATTTGTTATATACTATTTTCTTGCTTAAAGCTTTTCTAACATGATAAATATTAAAAATGAAATGTCACGTGTTGACAATAATGTTGATTTTTGAGATTTAACGTATACATTATGTAGACGTTGTTTATTTTATTAATTTATTAAATAATATTTTACCGACAATAAGCATTAAAATTTCACAAGAACATATTCTTAAGAAGGTATTAATTAGTTAATTAACGATAATATAATAAGTAAATTACAAAAAATATATATATACGAAACTAAAGTAATAGAAAGAATAGAAAATGCAAAAAGATATTACCCATACTATAAATACAGATTTAAGAAAGTAAAAAAATCTGAAGGACGTATTTAGTTCTATTAATAATTTAACAAGTAATTAGTTTGCGAACAGTTGCTCTTTTCACAAATTCACTAGTCTTATCGATATAAAATACATGGGAAAAAGTTGACTACCGATTGGAAAACAAGCAGATCGTTAATCCACTGGCATTAATCCGAGGATTGAAATTTGCGTAAATTCAAAGTAGCTATTTTAGTATTATGAATCGAGGATGGTTAGTTTGACGCGATATTCGGAAAAATTCGGGTCGTCACCTATTAACCAGTGGCGGAACTGATTGATGGTCAGCAATTTTTTGTTTAAAGTTGTTTTTACGCCGTTACTTGCAAAGTTTATTATTTGCAAGAACGCTTCTCTTGCGCGTTTTAATTCCTTATAATATAAGAAAACAAAATATATACGCTTTTCAGTCTTTCAAGTCCGTTCGTTAAAGATATTTTTTTTTATGTCCGAAAGTGATACTTTTTTAAATCCTTGCCCGATGCTTTAAATAATAAATTATTACGGATTCCGTGCGACCCAATTCGAACGAAAGTTTCCTCGCCGATGCTCGGTACGAATCTATAAAGAAGCGGCTTCGGTGCTTTTTCGAAACGGAAGTGTGGGGAAATAAAAATCGAAGTTCTCTGTCTTGTTGCGTGCTTATGTATGCGTATAAAAGAATTTCATCAGCCAATTATACGTGCGCAATCTCTTAGAATTTAAAGTGTTCGTTTAAAGTAATGCTAATTAATCGCGAATTGCGTGCCAACAACAGCATAAAAATAAGCGAATTATTAAAATTCGAAACACGGCCCATTGACACCAATTAATACAGCGGATGAATACTCATACTTCCTATATGTATAATGTTTATATATATATATATATATATATATATATATATATATATATATATTACTCTTGTATATCACAGACTTGACTCTGTTACAAATAAGTATAAATAAGCGACCGATAAATAGCGAGAAACAAATGTGTAAATGACCGTGAAGAGTGGTAGGAGGAAAAAAATTGATGGCTCTTCGTTACGATGATGATGCATCTGTGGCGGGAGTGTAAGAGAGAGAGAGAGAGAGAGAGAGAGAGAGAGAGAGAGAGAGAGAGAGAGAGAGAGAAAGAGGGAATCGTTGAAAAAAGAAGACATTGATTTTGATGCAAAACATAACTCGGGATGTTGGTAAAGTAGGACTTATATATAGGCGCCTAGTACAAAACAGGGACTCTCGCCGCGTTTCTTGCATAGCGCCATAAGCAGCTGCGTTATATATGGAATTTATAGAATCGAAAGTGACGATGGCAATTTGGCAGCGAACGGCGTTTCAATTACGCCCCGTGACAAAATTCACATAAGAGAATGTATCGTTATCAAATAATTTTTCTTTTTTTTTTTTTATATTTGAAAAAGCGTTTCGGAGGATCGTGTCAAGTTCGAGGGGGGTAACAAAAGTATTAATTGCGTAGATTATTTCTGATTAAGTAACGAGGTATGTAAATTGAAGGTTCGGTGAAAGGGATAATAATCATTATGGGCTAATGGGATTGTCAGTCGACGACAAATAAGTAATTGTTACCGCATATACAAAAGTTAACGTAATTAAAGCAGCAATCTTCGGCAAAACGTGAGCTGCGATCTTTATTAAAAAAATGTCGAATCGCTTGGAGTACACGACATCCGCAAGTTAATGCTGGGACTAGTCATTTATCCGACTCCTCCTTCGGTTTATTCGCGCGAGCGGACGAAATTATAGGTTGGTATACGGATGTTCGGCTGGGATCCGTTAGTTGGATCAACTGCGGATAATCGGATACACCGATGTCTAATTACTATTCGTACGCGCGGTTATCGGAAATAGGAATCTTTCGACAAAATTATTTCCAAATTTTGGCGAAACGCTTATCCGCCTTCAGATTCAATGATAATATAAAATTTCGCATAAACGCGCGATTAACGGTAAATAATTCACATTGCAAAATTAACATTTATACACTTCGGAATATTTTTGAACTACAGATAATCGAATATTCAGATTATTCCAATATGTAAAACATTCCTATATATTTAAAAAATCGTATATTTAAAAAATTCAGTTATGGAGGTACCGGCATTAATTTGAATATTCGGACGTGTTAGTCGGGTATGTGTTGCGCGGACGGATAAGAAAAATATGTGAAAGGAGCCCTCGTTTATTCATCGGGGCAAAAAGAAAATTCACGTTTCATGCGACAATTGCATCTAATTTCGCAATAATTTATATACATATATATATATACACTCGTCGAGTGTTCGGGCTTAGAAATCGAACGCGGGTATGGCGCCTACATATATATATATACAGATCGTAAATCGCTCCTCCTCCTTTTTGCATTCCATCGCGCGAGCGCCGAAGCTGTAATAAATTTTAAACTTTCTACGCGTTCATTACTAGGCCTGCGCTCTGACCTACTCGGGCGCGACTTCTCTTAATGCGTTTTGCGATATATACATATACATATATATAACTTTACAAAGTTTACACGTCGCGTATATATGTGCAACGGGTAAAGAGGACTCGAAAAAATAATTTTGGAAAATGATTCTCGATTCGATCTTTAATCGAATTGGCGAAGTAACGTCGCTCGTCCGACGGGCGAAGCACACTTCCACTTGACGCAGTAACAAGAAACCGATTTGAAATAGACAAATGGATATGTAGATTTATTATTTTTATTTATGCCCCGTGTAATAAAATAAAATAGATAAAATCTAAAAAGAAAAAAAATCCTAAATATAATGTATGCTATAAATAACGATATACGCGCGGTATAGAGAAAGCCGCAATAATGCCGATGTTACGATATACAGCTTGCGAGGATATATCGCCGATGTTAAGAACTAAAAACACTCTAATAATATCGCAGTAATCGTGATTTCAACCTATATCGCGGAAACATGTAACGTTGCAAGGAAACAAGAATCTATGTATAAATAATTCCGAGCCCGTGAATATTATACATCTGCTAGCCAATTAACCTAAAAGATCACACGTACATCGGATGAAAGTACTCTAGCCAGGCATCTCTTAAATGCTCTCCTATGTAAAACCTAGGATTGGGTATGAAAAAGTTGAGCGCGCAAAGCAAATTAACACGGAGCATGGGTGAAATTAATTTAAAAGAATGATAGACGCGGATCCATAGCTATATATATATATATATAGGGAGAGAGGGCGAGATGTCTTCGGCAGTTACATCTATCCTTCCCTTTCGATTTCTAGACACTTCCGCAAAATTCATCCCACGGCCGTATTATTATATTACGAGAAACTATCTTCCGTGATTTTACTAGGATCAGGATTAATGCTAGGTGAGAGACGTTAAAATCGGCTATAATCTCTGGAATCGGTCATTCGGAAGCGCCATATTGTTGAAGTCAGGAAAAAAAGCCTACGTAAAATTAACCTCCATACCGAAGGGGCGAGCTCCCATTAGCCCGATAATTATCTTTTTCACATTACGAGCGAGAACTGCTATTCGCAACTGCGGAATGGTAAAAGAATATACTTACATCGATAAAATTTGTCTTGCGGAGAATTTAATTTAGTCATAATCTACGGCGCGCACGATACTTACGAAACGAGCGAAAGAGTCTATTAGAGAATGAAATATAGATTCCGTGAAGAAAAATAAGAGGGAAAAATAAGATTGTTTTCGAGTCTCGATTCGATTGAATGTACTTACAGTATTTGGTTTTCCAAACGAGAAACACTGATTTACGAAGAAGCAGATAATAATTTTATATTTGTTATTAAAAGACAATATTTAATATTTGATTACGGCCAATGTGTACTTAATACTGAATATGTTCGACTATTTCGATTTTGAAGTACTTTGATTTTGTATACGTAATGAACATCAGGCACAGCTTTCACGAATTCACAAACCATCCTGCTATGAGTTATAACTTTATGATTTTAACGCATACTTTTATTTGCATTCTTTTCACAATTATTATTTATCAGAGCAAGATAACTATATATACTTAGATAGTTTTCACCCGACAACTTAATTAATTACTTAGCTAACTCAAATCAGAGATATGAATAGGAATTAATGTGAAAAAATTTAATTTCAACTAATTACTTTGATAAAAAAATAGATGCGTGTATAATTAGTTCGTGTTCTTTTTTTTTATACTTTCTTAGGAGAAGGACGTGTTCATCTCTGCTTTTAACTCCGGCCCGCGTCACAATTTTCACACCAGGTCCCGCGTAACCTAGATCCGTCCCTGGGGGCGCCCCTATAAGAAATACGCCGCCTCGCAATTCCTCCCTCCAAATTTTTTGCTCGGTGTCCGCGATCCTCTTCCCTCCGACAAACCCCCTCCCCCTTCCCCTCTCACCGCACCAAATCGCGAACCACATCGAATTACCGCGCAGGAGACAAGGCCGCGCGCTCCGCCCGCCGTATGGCGAAAAGCAAAAAGAGATAGACCGCGGGAAGGGGGAAGGGGGAGTGGCGCACGGTGCGCAGGTTTCCTTGCGCGGGCACACGCGTGTTGATATATATATATATATATATATATATATATATATATATATAAACACGTGGAGCAGTCGACGCGCTGGGGCGGAGCGACAATAAGTAGGTCACTGCGCCGGACGCGCGCTCTGCCCCGCTTCAAAAACTCTCGCGGGTTCTACTGTCTATATATATATATATATATATATATATATATGCTGCGAGATCGGACTGCTTTTTCTTTCTCCTCTCTATATCTCTCGCCGACTACCCGTGTGCCCCTCTCGCACACGCCGCCGCTTTCTTTCTCGGGAAGAGAGCTAATGCACAATACGTACAGGAGCGCGCGGCGCATAGGCAGAGGCACGCACGCGCGGCACAGGCCTGTGTCGGGGATCGCGTCAATATATATATATTCTATATATATGGTCAAAAGCGGCACGCGCGGACTCGTTCCTGGGTGGGATTCTTGGCTTGTTTTTCTTTCCTTGCTTTTTTACGGCTTTATTTTTTCTTTTAGATACATATATGCTTAGAGACCGGCTCATTCGGAGCCGGTGTGACGCACGCGCGGACGTTAGCATACACACTTGATGTCCGTGTGTGTACTTGCGCTCGGGCGATCATGTGTGTGTACAGTTTTAGCAACTTGGGGTTGGACTAGCAGGTGCGGCATATTCAACGGTTGTGATGCAGCTGGTTAGATAATGCCTAAAGGCGTTATTAGGTTGGTGGGCAAAGGAAGGGGTAAAATCAGTGGAGAGATTATTCCATAAAGACGCTACACTATATATATATATATATATATATATATATATATATATGTATACATAACGATATATTGTAAATTCCTGTTAGACTAATGTATCGGTCCGTAATGAGTGTTTTTATAGTCAGAAAGTTTTCTTATATTATATTGCTGGCAAATTTTTGCCTGACAGAACAAGGGTTATTCCACTGCCTTGACTAATAAAAATACATTAAAAACGCTCGGTTTATTTCTATCGTCAATCGATTGTGTAATCAATATCATCTTAAAGTCTATTAAAGAGTATCAATACGAAACAATAGTAATTGAATATTAGTAATCAAAAGCAAATGGTTTAATTGGTAGCGGTTTTCATTCAGACTTAGTCGCAGATTGTTCGATAATATAAATCCATTGGGTAGACTAGAAAAAAATAAATTTGTACAGGTCATCGAAGGCAGAAAATTCGATTGTCTATCTCAGACACGATAAAAGTGCACGTGCACAATTATATTAATATATATCTGGTCGCTTTATTGCTTACGATAGCGAGGTCTCGAACGGGCAGGGCGATTCTGTACTCGATGCTTATATTCATATGATTATTATTATTAACTGCTGGCAAAACGATATTTGTAATTAACTTAAGATTATTGTGGATGTAACTTTGAGTAATTCTGTAGCGATAGAAAATCGTTCTTATATATATGCTCGACGTTTCATTCGCGTGCATACAATCCGAATTTTTACTTTTTAATTAACGCTTGTAAAACTTCATTAACAATTTCATTAGCAATTCGATAACAAATTATGGACAAAATAGCTATATATGTACAAAAGTATATATATATATATATATATATATATATATATATATATATATATGTATATATATGTCAAAATTTGCCGCGAAATCTCGCGTTGAATAATTGCGCCGGATACGTCTTGTGAAATTCGCCACTGCACGTGCCAGCTGATTTTTCTTCGTTCTATTTTTTTTGGCAAAACTGTAGCCCGTGAACCGTTGAAAAAGTGTCGACCAATACATACGCAACTAGAAAAAGTCGTCGAAAATTTTCTCCGCGTCCAGACAGTGCCGATAATTAAAAGACGTAACAATAAACAAAAAAAAAAAAAAACAAAAACAAAAAAACCCACACCCGGATCAAACGTTCGTTCCCATTGCTGCACAAAACCACTTCTCGATCGATGTATATATATACCTATAGAGCATCTAAGCCAGTAGGCAATAAGTGGCTCTTTCTCTCTTTCCGTCTGCGACACATTTATTCGAGTACATGCAAGCAACAACGTATAATCGCCGACTAGCCGCGTGTAATTCCTGTTTCCCCCTCGGTCATTATAGAAAGCGCGCCGATCCTCCACCCTCTCCTCCTCGCCCCCTCCTCCCGCACGAAATCGATTGGAGGAATGCGCGCGCGCTCCCATTGTGCCAATTAAAATAATTTATATATATATATATATATATATATATATATATATACACCAGATAATTATATCGATCGTTTCTACATACGTCTTCGCCTATTTTATCGTTCAGATCGGGCGCGATATGATATATTAACGGAGATATATATACAGGGGTCTCAATAGTTCGGCGCGTTTGTCATTATATACTCACTGCATGGAGCTCCTGGAAAATCAAGCCATTTCTCTCTCTCTCTCTCTCTCTCTCTCTCTCTCTCTCTCTCTCTATATATATATATATATATATATATATATATATATATATATATATATATATATACACTATACATACATTGTCTCCTCTTTTCCACGATACATCACGGTCAGGTCGCGAGCCGAGGAGGGAATTTTTTGCACTTTACACCCGGTTGTGTTCTCTAACTGGTTCGGGAGAAACTGCTGTCCCAGTCTCTCTCTCTCTCTCTCTCTCTCTCTATCTCTCTCTCTCTCTAGCTGCGTGCGTCGGTAGCAATTTCTCGATCTACTTTTCTATAGCGCTTAGATGTGAGTGCGCGCGTTTTGATCGGCCGCTTTCACGCCAATTTGAATAAAACTCGCGACTTATCGGGGCTCTCGGCGAAAACTTGCTTCTTTTCTCTCGAAATCCTCTTCCTTTCTCTGTCTCATCTTTTTTCCCGCAGATCAGGCATTTGATGGATACTTTTAAACGACGATGCTGCGCGCCGCATACTTTTGCTGCGTCGATCGAGGTAATCGCCGAGAAAAATTTAATAGCGAATTATCGTTCGATCCTTATATATTTCCAAAAGCCAAGTCGATAGCAGCGATGTACACATTTTTACAACGAAAGTGAAAAGCGTTGGAAAAGTCGTAACCTTAACGTCCGCAAAGTCGATCGGTAAAATTGGAGGACAGCAATTGCATAGGTTGAATTAAAGAGAAACGAATTTTCATTCTTTGACAAGGATGCCCTTGTGACGACATCCAGACGTCAATAATTTCTATGTTTGCGACGCATTAATTTAAAACCTCGAATCAATGCGGTTAGTCCCTCCCCCTCCTGCCTCCGCAGAGGCTTATAATTTACTCATCTTCTAATGATGAGAATGTTCTTCAACGAAAGTGAGTGTTAGTGAGGGAGAGAGAGAGAGAGAGAGACGCGGAGATAGCAGACGCAACAATGATGAGTGGCCATACAATCGTGGCCGCGTGACGTCTTGCGGGACGCCGCAATAAACGCCCAGTCGCGCTCCTCCTCCGCGTCTAACGCTCCCTCTTCCCTTTCCGTTCCGCGGCTGGTTTTATATGCTTAGAGATGTATATATATATATATATATATATATATATATATATATATATATATATATATATTATAAATAGTGTCCTCGCCGCGGGGAAAAACGAAAGTGACGCGCGGTCTATTGCAACCCAACGCGAGCGAACGAGAAGCCGCTCGTCCGGAGTACTTCCTGTATACGGTTTTCGGCGAATATTCACTGTTTTCCGGATTCAAGTGTCGCTGTCTTGAAAGGGTAATATGTTGCCTATAATTTTACAAGATTTTGTAAATTTTTTTTCTTCAGCGAAAAGTACAAGTGCTGCGATGTGTCCGAATATTTTGGGCAGTAAAACAGATCGATTTTCATATGTAAAAATGACAAATTGGTAAATTAAAAAAATTTCATCGTTACTCACGTTTCAAAAAAATTTAGCCACGATGCCTCATGTATAATACTTTTTGATCTTTTTTATTACATCGAGAAATCAATATTCATTTGAAAAAATGTCTGAGAACATTGTTACAGAACCTGACATTGCGTAAATAAGTACATTAGTACACTTACATTCTTAAGTCAAGTTTTTTTTTGTTTTTGATTTAATATTCAATCTTTTATACCAAACAGTGGATATTGAGGGTGAGAAAATAAAAAAGAAATTCTGAATGTATCATGAAAGCTACACACAAGCTATGTAAAGAATGATCAAATTATATGATTCGAACGAATTAAATCCAATGAGCGACATTATAAGTAAAGCGTATTTAAAAAAAAAAAAAGACGAAACCAAATTCTATGTTCTGACGTTATTTTAAGCCTACGGGATATGTATGTACTCGGGCAGTGACAGTATTCCTCAATGACAATACTCTAATTTCAAACCATTCGCACATTTTCTACCTCGAGTACGTCTTGAAAGCTTGAGCTTGACAGTTTATGCTTACCGTATCTATTGTCTGTCTACATTTGCTTCTGTTAAAGTTACGTTCCTCGAGTCAATTTATCGAATTCATGTACAACAATGAATGCAACTCGGTCTCTACATATCGAGCGGTACACCGGCTTCATTATAGATCTAACTCTGAAAGAACATTTCATTATTTTTTACGTGAGCCAAAGTCATTTCTGATGAATTATCCCTTTGAACATTATTAAAGAATGTTTATTGAAGATCGCATGCTCTGCCTCTATATTAATTATCCTTACATATTTGCATCGAGAGCGGTCAAAATTAATTTTTTTTTAAATAATTCATCATTGTCAATACACGACGTTGACTTCTCAAGTGTTTTTTTTGTCGTCTCATTATTACCAAATTGATCTCGAGCGCATTATTCGAGGGAACGGCTCGTATAGGAGAAAGAGAAAGAGAGAGAAGAATATACACACACACACACACACACACACATATATATATATATATATATATATATATATATATATAGAGAGAGAGAGAGAGAGAGAGAGAGAGAGAGAGAACACGAAAATTGTGCACTCGCTGTGTATATCGTGTATTGTTATTGTGCACTTTAGCGCGGAGCGACCGTGACCGAGGCCGAGCGAGAATTTGGGACGAAAGTAGGAGGAGAACGGCGGTGAGGTGGAATCGAGAGAAATAAGGGACACGCCGTGATGCCCCTGCATTATATGCGCATGTATATATATATATATGTATAGGTACACGTCAGATGTAATCTCACGCTCGCAATTTAATTATAACGCGAATAGCGGTTCGCTGGGGCGAAGGTCTACTCGCGTCCGGTCGTTTTGGGCAAACAATTTTTTTCCCTCTCGAAGATAGCGTCCACTCGTGTTGTTTTGTTTCGTTGTTTTTTTTTGTTTTTTTTTTTTTGTTTTTCGTTTGTTTGGTGTTCATCGTATCTTCGGCCACGCTGCCGTATCGACGAGACCGTCGCGCCGTATATAATTCGCGTTTGTTAGCGTACGTTATTAGGGAAAAGGATGGGAATATATATATATATATATAAGCCAGCGTATATACGCTGGCGTCGTTTTTTCGACGAAATATTCGCTTTTTCAACCTCTTCGCGTTCCAACGCGTGGTTCAGAAGCATCGATTCGCGTATTTTTGAAGCTATTGAATTGCGCGCTTTACCAAAAAAAAATTCTTTATCGCTTTTATTGACAATGCACGATATGCTCCGATAGTAGAAACAATAATGAAGAATACGCGTTCGGCATCAAAGTAAAATATATCAAGTGAATAAATCTTAGGTACGCTAAATATTTTAGATAATGATAAAGCAGGACGAACAGTAGTCAAGTAAATTGTAAGTTAAACAATTTACGAATTTTACTAGTAATAAAACTACAAACATTTGTTTTCTAGTTCGGGCTATTCATCTCTTAAAATTAATTTATCTAGGATGCTGAAAAATGCAATAATATAAATTCTTTAAAAAACAATGGAGATTTCGTACTAACTGTGATCATAGGAATATAATTTGTCGCCTATTTCTTAATTTGGACTAGATTGAGGAAAAATAGAATTAACTTTCTCTAAATAGTATCAGAATATTATTCACTGCTACGCTAAGCAATAATAAGAACATAATACTTGACCAAAATATGTATATATATATATATATATATATATATATATATATATATATATATATATATGTATATATATAGTGATAATTTGGAACATTCCAAACAGATTACCAAAATATTGAAAAGTATAACCATGAAAATTCATTATCGCAACTTTAACGATTTTCACGAGTTTATAGAATGGGCAAAAGTCCCGTCGCGCCTGCCGCGCGGCAAAACACGCGTCGAACATAATGCACGTTCATCCCTCGCAAAACAGAGACCTCCAGACAATGAATCTCGATTTCGTCATACACATATAGAACAGATATACACACATATGCGTATGTATAACAATCGTTGCGCGCGAAATACCTATAGAAACGCGCTCGCGCCCAATTAAAAATTAACCCGGTATCGAGGAAAGAATCGAAGCGACTCGTCGGCGCGACGGGCACGTCGGGCCCGATTCTCACGTGTGCGTCAATGTGCGCGCGCGCGCCCGCGCGTCAGGGCCATGCGTATAATGAGCCGGCTGGCGTCGACGCCGGCGAGGGACGCGCGGCGCGCTTCTCTCGTTCGAACGGTTCGAGCCGCTTAATTAACGCGCGCGCCCGTATCGCAAACGTATGTGTACACGCGTACAGCTATAGATACGCTGTAGCCGGAAAATTTTTCTCGCATGCAGCTGCGCATCGTATGTGTATGTATAGGTATAAAGAGGCGTGCGTACGTCCGCGTATATAAAAACCGGGAGATGGATAGGAGAGGCGGGGAAGAAAGAGAGAGATTGAGAGAGAGAGAGAGAGAGAGAGAGAGAGAGAAATCGGAACACGATTGTATACATATATGCGAGGCGAGACGACATTTTCCCCATCACTCGCCGCCGCGTACACGCATTACGCTTGTGCGTCAGCGTAAATAGGCGAGTCGGCTGCCGCACCAGCAGCAGCAGCAGTAGGCGCGGGAGAGTCGCGGTTGCGAGTGATTGACGGGGGCGCGGGAGACGAGGGACCGGGGGGGAGGTGAAGTGGAGGCTCCCGCTCTACTTTCCGGTATAGGACCGCGTGCGTCGGGATGCCGCGGAGGGGGAGGAGCGACGACTTTGTGCTCGCGATTTTCTCTTCCACAGAGAAAGAGCGGGAGAGAGAGGGAGAAATCTTTCTCTCTCCTGATATCTTCGGCTTGGAAGCTGGGTGTCACCTGCACCGGTTTCGATCGCGTACCTGCATACACACACGTGCGCGCGCGCGCGCGCGCGTAAAAGGTACGTCGCCCATCGAAATTCCAGAGACGATTCCGACGCGGACGGCGTTCGGTGTGGGAAGGGTGGGGTATGAGACCCCCGCGAGAGAGAAGAGCGCGTCCGATGCCCGTCGCTTTACCGCGATATACTTACCGGACTGTCGATTATTCGTGTTTGCGCTCTGGCGCGGAGACATAGTCGTCGGTCGACCTTACGGATATCATACATCCTCGTTTATTCAATTAGATCGTCGTTGCGCGGGAGTATTTATGTTCGTGCGTAGATCGATTCTTAGTCCAAAATTGCCTTACTGTCACGATCGTATCAATGATTCGTGAATTAAAAATAATGTACAACGTGCTATGAAAAAAGCAATCAATTAATTGCAAGCTGAATTTGTCAAGAAAAAGTATTTCGATGAAGGATGCTCATGACGGTTGATAAAATTTAAAAAAAAAAATGAAACGGCGCAAAAAAATCTAGAAAAAGATTGAATAAAAAGTATGTTACGCCCTGAATTAATGGGGCGTCATTAAAAAAGAATTGTTGATACATTATCTCTTGCATATACTTTCAAAGCCATTTAATTCGCTAAATAATGCTAAGAAACGATTACTTATCGGTACGTACAATGATTTACAATTTCTGTAAAAATTATTTCCAAAGTAATTTTTCTGCCAAAAGCTGCGAATAAAAAATCGCACCGATTTTATTCTGATTCAATAGGTGCATGAACACGATGTCAAAGAAACGAGTACGACTAACAACAGTCTGTTCCTGCTTGCTTCTGATATTCGTTCCTTGTTCTTTGTAACCTAGGAAAGAGCCTTTAGGCGTGATTTGAAAAATATACGCAATGTCTTCTATTCCTATTTGAAGTGTTTATCATCGATCAATAATATTTCGCGTCTTCGAACAAGTCGAATGTAATTGCAAATAAATTCAAAAATTGTTTAATTTAATTTTCATACACATTACTTATTTATATCGCTAAGAACTAATCGAGGTTCGTCTCCATAAGGAATACACAAGTAATTACAAACTACTCTCAAAAAAAATTCTACAACGGCATCACCATTGATTTCTTCCTCGAACCTTCTCCTAATTTCGTAAGAAAACGCCGAATTAATTGTCACGAATTCTTCAACAAAGCACGGCGACAAATAAGAAAACAAATAAATTGACTTAAATTATTATCTATTATAAATTAATCTAGTAAATATTTTAGATTTATAATTGAAATTTATCCTAAAGCTTTGATCATTTAACGAATTTTGATGAGAATGTATAAGAAATATCTTATCCAGCAATTTACATTTTTCGTTTTTTAGTTAATCGATCACTTATTATGGCATAAAGACTCGTGTAAAACACATCCGTCCCTAGTAAACCCATCGTCGCACATACGTGCTTCTCTATCGTTTTTTGTATTAATTTTCCAGTTTGACCTACATATGGATAGATAGAACTTGCTATACGTAGTCGTTAAATTAAATTTTAAATAATACATTACACTCCGTCAATTTTATCTTTCAATACGTCTTACATGGATTGATCGAGCCATTAAATTTATTGTTAATGCTATATGGACTTCTCTGAAGTTTCAAGATTCTTTTCAATGCTTCTTAATTTCAAACTTTAGGATTTAATCAAAGTCAGTATATCTATATATACATATAAACATACATAAATTTTCCGCAAAAATTAGACGGCAAGTACCGTTAATTGAATTCATTACTGTTTGATTTATAGATAATGGAAATGTTCAATATTGCGCTTTGATATTGCATTTTTGAAAATTTCCATATTAATAGGAGGCCTTTATTTTACGTGCGCACGAAGAGGAATAAAAAAAAATTTTTTTTTCATTAATAGCTGCAAAAGTTTGAAATTCAATTATCGCTCGATCGCCACTTGAATTTTTCGAAATCTAGAAATTTATAACCGTAGGCGCGATATTTGATTTAACGAGTTTCAAGATAATAATAAATGTAATTTATCATCTTTGCCGATTGACGTTGCCAAAAATATTTATAATAAAATTATTTAGTTTTTTTTTTCTTTTGCACGATGATGCTAAAGCCAATTTCTCGCATATACCATATCACGGGAAATTATTAAGACGACGTTGCGTAACGTCGGCGGCGCGGTAACGAGACTGGACGCCGAGGCGATTGATATACCGGATGTATTCGGGACACCTATAGCACCGGTCTCGAAGCGTTGACCGGGCTGAAGAGGGGGGGGGGAGAAAAAAAATGCAGTTCTTTATTTTTGTGCCTCGTAATCGTCAACGATCCCGTCCTGCTGCTCTTGCGCTATACATACAGTTATAAGATAACGTAAGGGACACGCTTGTGCGAGACAAAAGGGGAAATTTTTGAAATTCCTCGATATACATCGCTATGTATAATTACGTGCATTAATTACGACGGTTCGAGGCTCATCTGCATTTCCGGATACGTTACAGAAACGTTTCAATGAGAATGCTGGAGAATTGAAAAGGGGAAAATATCTTAAAATCATTTGTTAATTTATTGGGAATTTCGAGATTTTCGGAATTTGACTCGATGTTATACGATATTGCGTGTTTTGTATATAAACGTTTAACAATGTTGAAACAGGATAAGACTTTATTTCGATTTGCTAGAGCCACGTAATAAATTTACTTAAAATATTATTTAATGAAAAAAAAGACAATTCAATTTATTTAATCAGATATTTGCTTTGATATACATTATATAAATATAAAATACGTTCGTAGAAACAGCACGTTCAGCCTATTAATATCATAGTAAACATTAAATAATGAGCTCTTATAATTATTCGATAGTTTTGAATAAAAATATTTCTATAGATTTGAATCCTAATATACAATTACTACACAGTGAAGGAAGATTTATATCTGTAAATTTATCCATAGAATATCGACACGCATTCGTTTGTTTAAATACAGAAAGAAAAAAATTTAGTCTAGTGCACTGGTAGGCTGACAATAAGTCAATCATAAAATATTGAAAATCTATGAAATTATCATAATTTCTCTGCATGGTAAATGATGAATTTTTGAAATTTCTTACTATTTGTGTATACCTTCTATGACCATAGAATGTCGGATGGAACGAAGGAATTTCACGCATTGCGGACAGGGAGCGCGTACTTCCTCGAAGCGTGCGTAATTCTCGTCCCGATCGTTTCTTTTACGCGCGCGAGTTTCACCCGGTTTCACCTCTCCGGCCGGTCGGATATACGAAGTATACGTACGTATACACGCTGGGTTAACCCAGAAAATCCGTAGTGCGCCGGTCATCGCGTCGAAGCTGCGGCGTCGCGATCGCACCTCAAGACGGCAATGGTCTGCATCAACGCGCGCGCGCACACGCACGCGCACACACACACACACACACACACACACACACACACACACACACACACACACACACACACACACACACACACACACACACACACACACACACACACACACACACACACACACACCTAAACATATAAATAGGCGCGAGACGGAAGATGCCTCCGTACATATATATATATATATATATATATATATATATATATATATGTGTATATAGCTTTCTTACATTCTTACATCCCAGCACAACAACGCCAGCTATATATAAGTACGCGGCAAAAAAGTCGAGCGCGGTTTTCATTATATATATATATATATATATATATATATATATATAAGAGCAAGCCATATAATATATCCTTAACCAGCCGTGAGTAAAAAGAACCCGAGCAGGTAAATTGGCAAATTTGTTAAACATTTTATCTAAGCGCGGTTGGCGGCCGCGCTGTATATTATCTCGTTAAACGGAATTTAAGCGGGGCGAATTGTGTGTATATATACATACATACATACATACATACACACACACACACACACACACATAATATATATATATATATATATATATATATATATATATACGTTACAGTTCCGCGCGTCGTCGCGAAGCGTTCGCGGCTCCTGCTTTACGGCCTCTTTCTGCTTTATGGGGATCAGACGAGTTTTTCCGTTCGCGCGGCTATCGGGCTGATTAGCCGGCAAGAATTATTCGAAGATTTTTTTTCCTCTTTTTTTTCTGGCTCTGCGCGAGGCCCCGACGCTTCTTAAGGCAACGCTGTGCTTTTTGTTGAGCACGGCTAATCAATACGAAGGTGTTCCCGGCTGTAGGGTTTTTTTCTTTTTAAGAGATATTACTTTGAAGGTGATGTGTGTGCGTGAAAGGTTACGTTATTTCTCGACTCAACGACTATGGATTTTTTTCGAGATTTTCACTCCTTTAGCATGTTGTAATTGGTCCCTTTGGAAGATAGTATTTTAATGGCGCTTTCGCGCTGGCAAATGAGTACATCTTTAAAAAATCTGACTTTTAATGTTTCTTTTTTCCCGTATCGCTTAAGAAGGAACAATTCATTATTTTTATAACAAAGTAGAGTACAAATACCATATTCCCGATTTGTGTTTCTGGTAAAATTTTAACCGCTTATTCAATTGTTTTATTTATTCATTTAATAAACGAATGACTAAGCAAATTTAATGAAAAGAATAATTTATTAATTTAGTAAACGGATTTGAAAAGTATTGTCAGGATAGGATTCGCGTGATAGGAGAAAAATCAGAGAAATTGACGTCGTTTCGGGGAGGATACTTATCAATACGTGGACCAGCTATAACTGACAATAGATTTTATTACGCTTCGATTATATAGAATCAGAAATCGATGTTGAGATACGTATTTATCAACAGTAGGGCGCAGCACTCGCGCCACCTTGAATGCCTTGAACGCCTCAAATGCAAGACGCCAAGTCGCATTCTCTCATCGTCTGTTCACGGACGATTCGAGTCTGCACCCTTCACTACCCTTTTTTCAAAAAACAAAGAAACCCGAACGACTCTCCGTGGAGTGATCCATTAATTACTAATTCACAATTACTTTCTTAACAAGTGAAGTTTTCGACAGTTATAGATGTTTACGCTAAAAGCCATCGATGCTTACATCTTCCGCATATAGACATTGTTTTATTTATTGGCCAATCTTCTATTTTTCCGTCAACTGTACGCGCGCCTAGTTCCAAAGGGCAACCGGGCCAATCGCGACTGCCGCCTCGTCCGACAAACAAACACCTTCGAAAATTCCTTCGAGCCGGGACGATAGGGCGTTAAACACGCGTCACTTACCGTCGCTCGGCCCGCGTCGACCCGTTCGACCCCATTCCTGCCGCCGCACGGCGACGGGTGGCGCAACGCCGGGCGCTGCGGTGGCTCGCCCTCCTCCCCCCCCCCACGGAAGATCGTCGGGACGAGATTTTCAGATACGTAAACGCGCGTCCACGCCAGTGGACATCGGTGTGATACGGTGTGAGCGGGGAAACGAGCACGCGGCATTGTTACGCCGGCGAAATTAAGTGTACGTGCGACACAACGGCTCGGCGGTATGATCGTCCGTCTCGTAGTCGCGAATCTCGTATACGGGATGCCGTTACTCCGTCGCGATGGTATAACGATTTCGGGCGCTTCGCGGCTGTCTTTTGGTTGGTTACGCGTTTAATTTTGAACAAGAGCTTTCGAAACTGGTCGGATAACTCGACAGGTTGTTATGTATATACATATACACACGCATTACTACATTAATTGTTAAGAATGTTGAAGACATATTCAAAAAAATACAATTTTACAAGTTTTCCTTGTAACGAGCATTGCAATGATATAGATTAAGATTTATTTTTCGTAATTTATAAGTACTTTCTTATTCAATGGGAATTTTAATCCTAAACCGTTTTAATACATAGTTTTTCTGTTCGTTCTGTATAGTACTAATCTATGCGTGAATTGGATGCTCAAAGACTGATTATCTGCGGTTTAATTAGTTACAGAACGAGAATTTGTCTTTCTCATCTTATTGATGAAAATTTGATCTTTTAAATAATATGGCGATAATTTTAACTCCACTGAACGATACTTACTTCTTACTAAAATATATGCTGGTTTAAGAATTTTTATTATCAGTCCTTAAGGGTAGGTCGATTGCTCCTTTATACGTACTGAGCAAAATTTGCTTTTTTAAAAAATATAATAAGTAAATATTCAATTATTGAAAACTTCACTCAACTCTTTATCCAATAACTTGCTTTCATAAAAAATTATAATTATATTTTTAAAAAAGTTTTCATTATCATGCCGTTTGACGAATCAGTTTAAAACTTCACAGCAACGTAAACTAGACGTAAATAAAATGCATTATAATTTACAATCGGCAATAATTTAATGCTTACATATAAAATTACTCAAAACAGTTAATATTATTAATTTTATTAAAGAAAGATTTAACCCGATTGGTAAAAAATCGACTTTGTCATACCCTTAATAAATGACTTTAGTTCAAGCAAGTACATCAAAGAACTTTATTACAGAATTTACCTCAGGCAATACATCTACCATTGTTGGGCCTTGCACTCCCAAGTTGTTCGTTTAATAGGGTATCGCTCATTTTAGTTTAAGCGTTGCATAATTTGGGCACTAGCCTGTTATCTTTAATTTTGAATAATTTTAATATTGAATTATCTAATTGTGCTCAGTATATCTAATCGGCCTTTTCTTAGAGGAACAATAATATCTAAGTTCATGATGTCCGAATTATAAACGTCTATCGCAATACAATCGATTTTATATAACCATACATCCTCTCTCGATGTTCCAGAGCACGAATGGCGAGGCACCGCTCGTGGACAGCAGCGCCCTGCCGCTGGAGCACCGATCGGTGTACGGGCCGCCGCCCGCCCAGTACGGGGCTCCGAGCGCCTCGCACGGCGCCGAGGAGAACTGGCCCCTGGCCTCGCCCGACACCCCCCAGATCAAGCATCTACAGGTCCAGTGCGAGAAGACCCACATGCGCGTCAACATTGAATTCGACCGGCCGTTCTACGGCATGATCTTCAGCAAGGGCTTCTACTCGGATCCCCACTGCGTCCATCTCAAGCCCGGCACCGGCCACCTCAGCGCCACCTTCGAGATCTTCCTGAACTCGTGCGGCATGAGCTCGTCCGCGAACCACAACGTGGCGCCCTACGGCGCCCCCACGCCATCCGGCAGCTACGTCGAGAACACGATCATCATACAGTACGACTCCTACGTACAGGAGGTCTGGGATCAGGCGCGCAAGCTCAGATGCACCTGGTACGACTTCTACGAGAAGGCGGTGACCTTCAGGCCATTCCAGGTCGACATGCTGCACGCGGTCACCGCGAACTTTCTCGGCGACAATCTCCAGTGCTGGATGCAGATACAGGTCGGCAAGGGACCCTGGGCCTCCGAGGTGTCCGGCATCGTGAAGATCGGCCAGACCATGACGATGGTCCTGGCCATCAAGGACGACGAGAACAAGTTCGACATGCTCGTCAGGAACTGCGTGGCCCACGACGGCAAGAGGGCGCCGATTCAGCTGGTCGATCAGTACGGCTGCGTCGTTAGGCCGAAAATCATGTCCAGGTACGAGGGCTGAGGTCACATCGACTGTTCGTTTTTTTTAAAGCTCGTTCGGCTTTTGGATTTGGCTTTTTCAAGGCATTTTTTATTGCTAAACATATTATTATTTTAATAGAATGTAGAATGGAATTTATAACGATAATCAGGAGAATGCCGCGATAAGATCTGGCCGTCGTAACACCGCGTAATACGACAGAAGATTTGACGACGTTTGTACACAATAGAAAAATTTGTACTCTTCAATGCTGAAAAATTATTATTATCCTAGCTTCCCATGAAGATAAACAGTCGTGGCTTACTCGATAGTTGTGGTGATAATAAAAATTGTGTAGATATGTGTAGATAAAAACAGACGATCGAATTTTCAACCAAATTTCATCACCTCAGTCTCAATTTTTATTATTTCTAAATTTATTAGTTAAATTCTGATTGTTATTTAACGTGACCAGAAGTTCATTAAACAAAAGTTTTTCACCAACGAAGGGCACAAATCGTTCTATGAAAAAAAACATGGTTCGACGACGCGTTGTAACGTTCGAATTCGGCTACGAATTATCCTTAAGCTGCAACAAAAATACTGCCATCTAGCGCCTTTGCCGGCTTCGCGACTAAAAATAGTTCATTTGAAAGCCCCGGTAGTCCGATCGGTAATTATACTTTCGTACGCGAAGCATTTCAATCGTTAAGTCGTAAAAAAAAGAACATTAATTGTCAGGTTAGAGAAACAGTTTCAGCATCAAAGAAGCTATATAAATACAAATACCGATCCGTAAGTGGGCATTTGGTAATGCAGAAATCCATTTATTATCGCGTTTACGGCGTGGAAGCCGGGAAAGCTTTTAATTTTTATTATTATTATTACGTTTTTTCTTTTTTTCTTTTCTTTCTTTTTTTTTTTTTTGAGTTTTCCACGCGCGCCGCGCCTCGCCGAGCGCGCACGGATGTACAGTTAACTCGAACGCGAGAAGGAATCCGACACTTTCCCGGCGTTTCGCCGCGGTCCATTAAAATAGACGCATCGATTTTTACGAGGCAGCTTTACGACGGGCCCCAATGAATTTTTCGTGCCAACCTTATACTTTGGCGTCGAGGAACCGAGAACGATTCGGAAACGGAATCAATTTAACGATCGCGCCCGATAAACGCCGTCGTCCGAAATTCTTCCCGGTTGGACGGACATTCTCGTGTACTTTATCTCCGGGTAATGACAGAACAGAAGACAACAAAAAAACGCACCACCTTCCGTCAATATACTCGCCGAACTAATCGAATCTCTGTGTGTCCACCCACCTCTATCCACAGATTCCAGAAGATCAAGAACTTCGGCCCGAGCGCCTCGGTGGTGAGCTTCGCCTACTTCCAGGCCTTCAAGTTCCCGGACAGCATGAACGTCCACTTCCAGTGCGTCATCCAGGTCTGCCGCTACAATTGCCCGGAGCCGAAGTGCGGCCACCCGGGCCTCGAGTACGGCGCGGCCTCGAACTCGATCGGGGCCGAGTACGGGGCGCCCCTGCACCAGGGACTGTCGGAGTACGGGGCGCCGCCGCTGCCCGAGTACGGCATACCGCCGGCGTACGCGGATCCGCGGCATCCGAGCGGACCGGCCGGCGCTTACAGGTAAGGCGAACAACGATTGCGGCTGTTTTTTTTTTTTTTATTTTTATTCCGTCCCCGACACCGCGAGATTTCGAACGTCGCCGTTGGCTTCGGATACTAATTTTTTTGCATATTGCTAAATGTTTGAATTGTAGATATTGTTATTGAAATGATTGGCATTCAAATAATATTTTACAGCTGTACCGGTAATTGAAAAAAGTTTCTAGTCCTCGGAAAATACATTCTGAATTTTGTGAAATAATTATTGCTACAAAAGAGTGCAAGTACATTGATAATAATAGTTTAAAGTAAAAACAATAATCTAGTTTTTCAAAATAAAATATATGTCATTAAATATAGAAGGAAATACAATAACAAATTATCTCTCGGGTTTCGGTATTGTGACTGATAGTGTCACCAATTCTATCAAAGATTGTTTAAACAATAAAATAGGACATAATGAAATAAATGTTTTAAGTGATCTTTTTCGCTCGATATTAACATCAGCTTCTACGGTCGTTTTCCATGATCTTTTCACGTGGACAGAGATCACCCTATAAGCATTAACCTCAAAACAACGGTTACAGCACCATTTTCGCGATGTATGGTATATAGTGTAAAATTAGTGCGATAAAATTAGTGTTTACATCGTAGGATTTACCTCCTTCACCGATCGTAAACTGTCTCGCGGGAGCAATAAGTAATCAACTTTCACATTCGCGTTGAGATGCGCCGTATATTGATAAGCCATATAGCTTTTTTACCGCGCGATGTAAATTGAGCGCGGTAAAAAAGCCCGCGTATAATGCAAGTTTACGTATGGCTATTTACCTAGAGCGATATATGAAATAATATTTACATTTGCACTCGCGGTTTTCTACTTTACTCATTGTATGCAATAGTCTTGGTTTCGTAATGACTTTTACGCGCCACCAATCATAAAAGCAATATTTTCGTATATTCTTATGTTTAAACTACAATTCTACATTGATATATTCAACACAAACCAGAATCATTTAATTCTTTCTCCAGTAACTCTTCATTTATAATTAATTTTAATATTGTTAAAAAACGCTTAATTAGTCGACACATCTAAGTATCGAACTATAGATATATAAGGAAGCAAATCAGAATTTAATATTCCTAATTTCTCACGATCATTGCAGCGAGCCGAATCCCGACGTAGTCCCGGCCCCACAGGCCCAGACCTCGTCCTCCTCGCCGAGCTCGACGTCGACTAACAACAACAACAACAACAACAACAACAATAACAACAACAACGACGCGACCGCCAGCAGCAGCGCGCCCCAGTCGAACTCGCAGCAGCAGCAGCAGCAGCAGGACAGCATTCACTTGCCGCCGCCTCCGCTGCCCGGACATCCCGCCGGCGCTTACCAGACGGTGAAGAGGAAGGGCACGGTCGGCAGCGACGAGCTCGAGGGCAATCTCGCGACCCTCGGCGGAAGGCCGAGATCCGTGGAGGGACTTCCCGCGGAACTGCGGGGGGCGAGGAGGCGAAGGGCTGCCGCGCTCGACGAGGAAGACGATAATCAGGTGAGCGGGGGCGCACGATATATCGGTGCGCGCGCGCGCGCGTGCGTGTGTGTACGAGGCTGGACGCTTTTCTATGTGCGTATGCAACAAAGTATTCTACGAAAGTCTTTGTAAAAGTCGGAATACAATAAGGGCTCGAGCAGCTTATCTCGTGGACTTCAGAATCTTTAGACTTTTATAGTATATATGTCACATATACTTTATTTAAAAGTATTTTTAGATATTTCTGATCAAAAGATATTGTATAATTTCAATATTTTAATATTGAATAATAATCTTTAGTTGTGTAATTTTGTTCAGTAACTGTACAAATGATATCTGAAGATCTAACATTGTTTTAAATAGGTATTTTTAAAAAGTGTTAACTAGAAAAAGGGTTTAATTTTAATCTTCAACAATGATTGGATTAGAAAATAATTAAATGTATTAAAAAGATATTTTATAATAAACCATCGTAGAAAAAGAGAATAACACTTCTCTAATGTTTACAAATTTAACATCTATATCGTACATTTTAACAGTTTTCTGAATCTAAGAATTTTATTATATTAAGTAAATTCTAATCTTTTAAAATAAACTTGTTACGTTAGACTTAAAAAAACATAAGATGACTTAAGTATTTAAATTAATAAACATTTTTTCGTTGGTTTTATAGACCAATCAATTGATGGGACTGTAATACCAATGAAAAATATTTATTAATTTGTATATAAGCAGTCGACAAAAGTACAATTAAATTATGACTTAAGTATTTATAATAAATAATCCATAAAGTTGAACGTAGTTTCTTAGAACTACAAATTGTTAACCGTTCACAAATATTCGGCTATAAAATACTATAATATTTATATGCAATCTAGTCCAAATATATTAAAATCAATTGGATTATGTAAAGAAGATAATTATTATTTTATTAATTTTGTAACGATTGCGCAAATTTACAATCGAAATTTTTTATCGTGCTCTATAAAAATATTTGTAATTAACAAACAAAAATGGCTAAAATGGTAAAAAAAATTGTTTAGTTATAAATGGCATTTTTTATCAACTTTTACGGTTCTTAAAAATTTTATGTAATCGTATTTTCGGAAGCTTTATCTAGTTTTTTTCTTAATTTTAATTTCATTTTGCAAGAAGGATTATTGTTTAGTCTACTCTAAATAAATTTCAATAATTGCGCATTAAATTCATGGAAATAGAGTAAAATTTATAATAACCTTGATTCAAACACCGAACGGTAGGAAATTCCACACATATTAGCTCGATTAAATTTTCTTATGTAGTTCGCGTAACAACGAAACGGTGAAAAGAACAAAAAAAGCGATTCCCATGCCCACCGAACATTATTGTCTCACATACGTATACACATACAAATATACTGACATGCAATATGAACAAAACGCTAACTTTCTCCTTTCTCTTTTCCACAGAGCTACTTCCACACGGTGACCTTCGTCACCTCGCATGTCTACAAGCGCGCCGCCCAGGAGATGACCGACGTCAACACGTCGCGCATCATCCAGGTCGTCTCGCCGGGCGACGTAAACTTCGCCCTCGGCACCCCGAGCTCCGACAACGACACCACCGTCGTCATCCAGGACGCGGCGAGCGCGATCACGGACTCCGAGACCATCTGCATGTCCCTGCCGGGCTTCGTCGGCGGCCTCGTCATGCTCCTCCTCGTCATCGTCGTCGCCTCCCTCGTCGCCGCGTTCCTGTTCGTGCGCGTGCGCGCGGTCGACCGCAAGAACGCCGGCATCGGCCTCGGCTTCGCGCATCCGGCCTACGTCACCGAGAATCCCGAGCTCGTCAAGGTCGCCAACTGAGGTGCGAACGCGCCAAGAACAACGGCAATCGATCCGGCAGGGACGATGTCAAAATAACGAAGAAAAAAAAAGACACGTTCTCACGAGGGATCCGGACGAACATCGCGCGCATTTAACGCGGCGGGAGTAGGGGCGGAAGGAGAGAAGGAGAAAGAAAAGCGACGAGGACGATGGTTTTTTTGCGGATTTCACGAATTTAATGGACTTTCTTCTCTTTCTCGGATCCTCCCCCCCCCCAAAAGCCCGCCCACAGAGAAAATTTCTCTGTATATAAACACAGCGCTCTTTTGATCCTTCTCTCGCTCTCTTGAATCGTCCCGCGGCCTATAATCCGGCTCTGATATATATAGGTATACGGGCGTTCTCCTCGTACGCTTTCAAATTTCCCGGGACGACGATCAAAGCTTCGATCTTTCCCCCGCGTGTACTGCAGTCGACCGAGCGCGCATGAATTCTTAATGCCGCGCGGTCGACCGTCGGATTTATAAATCATCGATCTTAAGATGAACTCATTCGTTGAATTCTCTACGAGAGAGGTAGAGAGAGAGAGAGAGAGAGAGATAAATGAAGCGCTTTCCTTTCGCGCGTTCCGCGCACATATTTATCTATATGCGTATATAGAAGAGGCCGATAAATGTCGCACGTCCGCAAGCAAAGACTGACACCGCACCGGCTTTCCGTGCCCCGACTTCCCGGCGAACCTCCCGAGAGGGGCGGGGCATCGGCCAGACCGACGCCTGTGTTCTGCGTGCTCTTGTGTAAATATATATTGTTGGAGAGGGTACGTATATGTTTGTATTATATGGCCCTCGGCGGAGAGGAGGCCGATCGAGCGATCTGCTCCTCTCCCTCCCGGCCTCGGCGGCTGGTCAGTACGAGAAAAACAGAGGGTAAAGAGGACGAGTAGGAGGAGGAGGAGAAGAACGCGGAATAGGTTACAAGGAGTTTCGAAGCAGAGGCAGAAGAAGGAGGAAGAGGAGTAGGAGGAAGAGGAGCACTCGCGGTGCACATGTATATATACGAAGAATCGGGCTTGTGCTTCCTCGCGAGGGGAGGGCTTCGCGAGCGGAGCCCTCGGCTTTATTATATATTTATAATATTGTTTGTGTTTGTTCGTTTTTTTTTTTGTATCGTTGTTTCATCCCTCGACCGTACCTCCCTGGCTCTGTCCACCACTCCTGCATTACGATTATTGCATTAAATGTAATCTTTTCTTTGTATCGTCGACGCGTACATCTATAACGTGTATTTGTATAACAGAGAACCTGTGTATGTTTGGTAACGAGAAAAGAAAAGAAAGATGAGGGAGGGAGAGAGAGAAAAAAAGGGAGAAGTGCGTAGGCTTGTAACGCGTTATACAGATCTGATCCTCGATGAAAATGCCTAATGTAATGCCAGTTTCAATTGGAGGATCTTCGGATATTGTTAAAATTTTTATGTTATTTTGGTGCTTAGTTTTTTTTGTCTGTTAATGGCTAAAAATCAAACTGTTATCGACCTTGGTCTGTATAAAATTTCGCCTCTCTACCCCTCTCTTCATCTCACATTACGATTACTTCGACGACGGAGGACAGACGTGCTTCGAGCTATTATTCTCTTACACCTAGTTTTACATACCCGCAAATCTGTCTTTGTCTCAGCCCCCTCCCTCTTCCACGTCCCTCCCAATTCCTCCACGAGCCCCTCATCCCTGCATCGTCTTCCATCTGCCATCGAAGAGCGTCGCTCGTTTGTATAAATCGACGCGGCGCAGTCTCGTTTCTTTATTTTATTTATTATTTAACTATAGATAAATACATTTAAAGGAAGATTCGACGTTAATCCCGCTTCCACTCTCTTTTTAACGTTCCTAAATTTCTATCCCGTTCAACCCCGTTCCCCTTCTTCTTCACTCGACGAGGATACTAACCGCGCACTAACCTTAACTTATTGCTCGAGACCTTAACCGATTTATCCCTTCCACTATACGCTTTTCCAGAATAGACATATTCTTATTGTGTCGTTCAATGTCATGACCCATCTTCTCCCCCCCCCCTTTCTCTACTCCCTTACATGACCATTTTTTTAGCTCAGTCTTATAAACATTCTCGCGGCGTGAGAATGTGTCTTATAATATAATAATGTATAATGTGCGTCTTAAGCGCAAGCCCCCCGCCCTCCTCACATAGATATCGTACGATTATACTGGAATACGAACAAGATAAATTGTAAGGACTTTTCATGATTAATCGAATTATATATTAACTTTTTATTTATATAAAATGATGTTGTAGTTGCTTATTTATTACACACATGAACACGCCCTCATCCTGAAAATGTATCGCTATTTTAGAACGATGGAGAAACGAACGAGGTCCGCCTCTGTAATCAAAGCGTAAATTTATTTTTTTCTATACTCTATCATTAAGTATTCATAAATTAATTGTGTATTTGTAAATAAAAGAAAGAAGAAAAAAGACAATCATCGTAGCTGCGTCACGCAACTTGTAAAATTATTATCTCCTATAATTATTGAAAGTTTTATTTTGTCAGAAGGTCCGTATACTGTTTAATATCTAATTAAAAGATAGGTCAATAAGGGTCGATAATATGTAAAAAGTATATATACGTTTCGCTTTCAACGATCTGTAGAGCTCATTGGGAAGATGATGGATGATAATACAATGAGATGTACAGGGACAAAACTTTAAAATTTATTACATGATTGTGAAAAAGACTATTTCAGTTGCTTAGAATATCAACAAAAAAAGGAAGAATAAGAATTGTGTACAGGTGAAAGCATTATAAAAAATAGTCGTAAGTTTTTGTCACGTGAAAATTACTATTTAACTTGTTAGATAATGAAAATCAAGAATAGATGAAAAAAATACAGCAAAATTTTACATTAGTGAATGAATTTATATTAGCTAATTGGCCTCTAACTTGCTAATACTTATAAAAAACTATATAGCAAAATACTATACAGAATTATAAATAACTATATAGAACAATTTTTATTATCTAATAAGTTAATTATATTAATATATGTTTACTATATTATTATTAATACAATTCTTTGTAAATTGCTGGCTCTTTCGCATCGATATTTGCTTTAAATTAAATAATCGCGATGGTTATTCGCGAAGAAGGAGTTGAATTTTTTTTTATCTTATAGGTTCTGAAAAGTATACGATCGTGCCATAAATTACAAGCGAGCCTTTTTCAATGTAAAATAGGCCGAAACTTTATTTTAGAAATGATCGCGTTCATGCGGCTACGCAGTGCGTAATAATCTAGTGCGAAAAGTGAAGAGCTTTCGAAGACCTCTCCCCTACGCCCCGTGAACATAATAAAGCGGGATACAAGCTCGGATCGACGATATAATGCCGCGAATAACGTGGCCAGTAGCTACAGCGAGGTGTCGCTAAATATCTAGATGTACTCGTAGACGGCGCGAAGAATACGTAGGCCCGCTTCTGTAATGCAATGCAATTATTAATACAAGGGACGCTTCCGGCGCGGTCGCGTGAACGAAAAAGGCCGACGGCGGCCGATGAGAATGGGCGCGTTTTCGAATAGAATTATTATCGCTAGGTAAGCCCGTGTAAATAAGGAAAAAGCTGCCGGAGAACTAAGCGTGTCATTCTATACGTATATTATATATATATATATATATATATATATATATATATATATATATATATATATAAAGAAGCTTTCAAAGAGTACGGACGGTGTGAAGAAGCGATATAGCGAATATGAATAATGAAATGGTCCGACAGGGTCCCTTTTAACGCGGAATGGCATAATCATAGGCCGTGCATATAGTGTTGCACTTGTTCGCCTCTTCCCTCAGTCTGACTCGCATAGCCTTTGATAGAGTCGTGTATTAACTATATATATATATATATATATATTCTCACGCCTCTCCCCACGGCTCAGTGTAATCCAGTTAATTCTGGTATACGCGGGAGATTAGCGTCCGCGAGGAAAAGGGCGCTTGTACATATTATCGCACACTTTTTAATCCCTCCTTCATTTTAACCACTGTTCTCACTGTGGTTTTCCCTCCTCTCCTTTCATTTTTTCCTTCTTCTTCGCCTTCTTCTTTTTTTTATTTTTTTACGCATATCGCACTTTATAAAGTCGCTGCTTCACAGGTTCTGAATTAATATAATATAATAATACACCAAATCGCTAGACCATCTTTATTTCGGAATAATGTATATTAAATTATATATATATATATATATATATATATATATATATATAATAAGGGTGTGTATAATAATAAAAGAAGGGTGCGCGAGAAAGAATTCGACTTTCGTCCTGGAATGCATCGCGGCCCACGCGCGTAACAATGCGCCTAAGCGAATATAATGGGAAAATTGTTGGAGAATAAATAAGACGCGGCCTCGTTTTCTTGTATATGATATCAGGCATTCTTTTTTTTTTTACCTCCTCGCAGCATACTTTCATACATATGCGAGTTCAAGCGACATTTTCGTATACGAAATATCTGCGGGATACTTGGAGATTATATGTGTATATATATATATATATATATATATATATATATATATATATATATATATATATGTGTAATACGTTCGAATACCTAGCGTATTTCTAATTTCATCGCTGTCACGAGAATCCGTAACCGGACGCTTTACACTTTACTCTTTCCCGCAGCTAACGCCTCCTCGAAATTATTTATAAATTATCGGGTTGTGGTTAAAACCCGTCAAATTTCGAGGAGAGAGAATTAACGCTGCGAAAAAATTACTCGTCCAAGCGATCGCGAGCCTTCGTCCGTTTGCTCGTATAAGATACGCTAAGACGTCCCGCGCTCTCCCTTCTTCTCGGGCCTACCCTAGTCGGTGTTCGAGAGAGAGAGAGAGAGAGAGAGACGCTCCTCTGCTCTGTCAAGCGGGAGGCGGGCCCATCTTCCTATAGAGGAAAAAATTTACTTAAGCGGGCGGCCAGCAGCGGCAGCTCCTTGGCCCATTATTGGCTCGCGACAAAATTCGTGCTGAAGCGAGGCTCATCTTACGTTTTCATTTGTTAAAAGCCACGCATGGTCGTCGCATTGCTTTACGCGGGCTTGTCGCACTCGGTGGAAAGATACGAAGAAGTACCCACGGAACGAATGTAAAAGTCAGAATTACAGTATTGTATTTTTTTTTCCTATTAGCGCAGGCTCCCTTTAGGCGGAAACCTAGATAAAAATCAATAACTTCGAGGATCATTCTCTTCTAGTAATCTTCGTTTCCATTTAGAATTATATTCAGAATTACGGGTGACGCTCCGAATATTACTATTATTATTTTTTTTTTATTTGAAAATTAAAAAAAAAAAACGGAAAATACATTTTGCGCCTATGAACATTCATCTGGATCAAGAAGTATTAAAATTGTTCGAAAGTTATAAACAAATTGCTTTAAAAGTTCATGATGCATGTGCAGTTGCTAAATTTTTAATTAAGAGAAATAGCAATAGAAACGTGCCAAATAAGAATATTCAAGAACATTTAAATTGAATGTACTTGTCAATATATAGTTTAATGATATATTTTATGAAGCCGGAAAGAAAATCGTAATTTAGACGAAATAAATAAGCCACAACATAGATATATTTTTTATTTTAAAAATTTTTTTTTATTAAAATTTTTTTATTTTAAAAACCGAAGCGGTTCGTAACCTTGGACGTGGTTGATACACTGACTCGATAGTGTTGTTGGGCGCAGTCAGGTTGTCCTTTACTAACATTAGTATATTTATACTATTTCTTCTTAATATTTTTTAGTAGTAATTATTATTGGAGATTCGACGGGAGTGCCTATAAACAAGGACAGTCTAACAGTCTTTGTATAATTATAAATATATCATTTTATAATGAATGTGAGACCGTTAAAAATATTTGTCAAATTCATAACAGTCGATGTAAGTGCAATTTAAAATTTTACTCATTTCTTTTTCACGCGATAAAAATTTGGTAAGATTTTTCGTAGCTATTAAAGATGAACAAAAAGTATTTTGTACAATATTTTCATCTACTACAGTTAAACTTACTTTCCTAGGCAAAAATTACATCCTGGGCAATATACGGAAAATACGTTCGAAGCATACACGAGGTACATTGCGACCGAACAAAGAATTTTCATATAGTTGGACATTTTTGTCTGCGCAATGTGCATACCCGCATTATTTTCACTCTGTTCAATGAAAGACTGTCGGAAGTACATATATAAAAAAGAAATTGCATTCGTTTTATTAACTTATCAAGATATATCTCTATCCATCCAACTAGATAAATTTAATGTATAACTGATGTGTAATAATAATAATAATAATAATAATAATAATAATAATAATAATAATAATCTTTTTTTACTAATATATACATAATATAATTTATGATAAATAAATAAATACATATTAATTATCTAACAAATTTATGCAAAACAATGAACTATGAAGATCTGAGCGGTAAAATACTACAAACACACACACACACACACACACACACACATACATAAAATTTCATAAATTTGACCAGTGTTTCTGACTGGCATCAGACGAAGGGCCTTGAGCATCCAGTCTCCCTTTAAACGATAATTTTACTATATACTCACGTACATTACATCCCGTAACATCGACAGCCGATGTCTATTACACGCTTTGACGTGCCGCTCACAACAGAAGAACGAGAGATCAAAACGTCAATTCTCGCGAAGAGAAAGGGGCCGAGGGTAACGAGGGGGAGTGTGCACGGCGTGTGCCGCGGGCACTTACTTTATTTCCAGGCAAGACTCCGACGAAGACGGCGGATGGGTCAATCTGACGACGATACAGTCTCGTGACCGGTGCCAAGACCGTCACGGGCAGCTGAGTTTTCGGGGTTCGAATAAGCAGCCCTGGCAGCCACTCCGCTACTATAATGTTGGTATAAAATATATCACTGAATAAAATACATAGAAGCATAGACATCCCGTTAAATATCTGAAAGTCTTGCCGTGCGCACGCACGTACGCAGACGCACACATACGCCTTGAAACCTTGGACACGTAGCCCAGTGAAATGAGTCGTTCTCGGTCGACGGTATCGAGTGCCGCCCGCATTTCTAATCTGCAAAGCGAACCCATCCTCCCCTCCCCCCTCTCGCCGCTTCGAGGAGTTTCGAGCCCTTGTATCTATAAGTTGCCGATGAACAGCCCACCCTCCTTCTTCGTCTTCTCTCTGTACAATACTTCTGGAACCGAGTCGTGGGCGAGAGGTGGAGAGAGAGAGCTTGTTACAGCGAGGGAGAGATGGAGGAAGGGGGCTATTTAGGAAGCCGAGCGGAAGACTTTCAAAGAGGCCGCGATTAAAGCGCCCAGTGCCCCCGAGCACGCCGACGAGTCGGACGAGTGCGCGGTGTTTTTCGAGAAAAAAAAAATGGGAGTGAGTGAAGAGAGCACGGCTGAAGAAAATGACGAAATGAGAGAAGGGAATTGGCGAATAAGCATGCGGGACGAGCAGAAGGAGAAAGTAAACTCGATAATTAAGCGGATAAATCAAGCGGACTGCTTGTTCGTGGGCAAAACGTGCGAAGTATGCGCGGGAATTAGTCGATTTGTTTCTGCGCGTGTGGCATTATCAACAATCTGAATTTTAAGGACGACTGTCTCGAGTTAATTTATCTCGTCGTTAAACAAGTGGTTATATGACAGTTTTATTGTGAGAAACGGAGATGCGAACGTAAACCGGAACTTGAGCATCAAAACTGCTTTTCATTTATTTGGATGATTTTAAATAATAACAGTTTTTGTTTTTTCACGAGGATTTAAACGATGAATTTCCAAGTAAAGTAAATTATAGTTTTTTTATATTATGTTCATGGATCATCATCTTGTACCTATCTTTTGATTGAGAATTTTAAGTTTTTTTTTCTTCAAATCTTTAGTAAGAGAATAAATTGTAATCTAATGATTTTGTTGATGTGATATCACTTATTAGAATGTAAATGTTTTAATTTGACGTGTTAATTTTATTTACTATTTAATAATTTTGAAATTAATATATGTACATCAACGAAACGCTGTCATTCTATAATGAACTTTATAATTATTGACCGTCATTGTACACAAAACATTTTTGCAACCAATCCCCCGTTTTTTTTGGATCGTTTTCTTGATGTTGCATGACATATTTTATAATATGTAACATTATTTTCCCATACTTTTAATCCAAATATTATCAAATGAGATGAAAGTAACAATTTAAGTGAATTGGTGAAATAGAATAATGAAATATTGAAATTGCCTTCTGTTTCTTTTTATTTGTAAATAATATTTTCAAATATTAATTTTTATTTTTCATTTTAATAAATTATATTTACTATTCTATAAAAGCAGTGGATATTTAAAATTTATTAAAATTATTTGATAGGTTCGTTCAAGTAGAATAAATTGGTATGGGAAGTGATGCAATTGTCTGTATGTGTGGCCTATGTATGGTTAGATACACGTATTGCCGGTTTACTGCTTGCCATATTGTCGAGGTATATCGACATCTAGCACGCGTCTTATAACTCAATGGTATTCTTATTATCATAATGGTTCTAATACTTCTAAGTAAATAGACCAATTTCTCCATGGGGACATTAATGTCATCCACGAGCGAAACAGAGATTCCAATTTAGGATTATATTCTACTGTTTACAAAATGTATTCTTATAACGTAAATACGCATAAAAACAAAAAATTGTTAGGTAAGATGGTTCAGGCCTCCAGTTCCTTAAACCGATTCCAGCGATCGTTTCGATCGCTAGGTAATTATTGATGCTCAATAGAGACTGTTCCTCAATAAAAGACGTGTTCAATTCTTTCAAGAGTCTCGACGTCAGGTTATGATATTTAAGGCAGGCCTTTAAGAATCTTCTGCTCTGTATATTCTTTTCGCCATCCGAACACAAATCAGTCTACCTCTGTCTCTCGGATTAGCCATTACGACAGTCGTGTATGTAAAGTGCGCATGTTCAAGATCTTGCAATCCGATAGATATAGGAGAATGTTATCATATCCATGGGACAACGGTTCCATACGTTTCGCCATGTTTTCGAATATTTGTCGCTGAGTGTCTCGATGACAATCTTCTTTTTTGCTCGTGCCTTACATTAACTTAACCGCGTACATTTTTCCTCTGCGACCGCACCCACGCGACCGCGATTGGACCGCTCGGCCGGAGGAGTCCTGTACACACCGGTTAGGCAAACGAGCTCGTGTCTTTTACGTCAAGCGCAACTGTGGATTCGCTCGTCAAGTCGTGCAGACCTACAGCTGCACTAACAGCGATAGTCCGAATGATACTTCGAGCATTATGTTTCAGGCAAAATTAGCACCTGCTTGTCTTTCACCAACCTTATTGAACAAATTTTTTTCTGTTGGATGTCGTTGACACGTATACAGGCGCGCGCTCACGCAGACGTATAGGCAAACGGGCAAATCTATAACACGAGTCTACTCGTAAAAGACGCGCTGTACTGCATCTTTTAACAACCATCGAAGATACAACTCCCTTTGATCCTGGTGTAATTATATATGGGGCGGTTGAGTCCGGAACCGGGAGGGTTGGTGGAGGGAGGGGTGATATTACGTATGTTATATATATATATATATATATATATATATATATATTTATATATGTATGTATATAAAGTCGGGTGATTGCTCTCACTCCATGTTGCGCCCCTCCACTTTGGATATATATACAGAATACAGAACACATCGTGGGGGAGGGAAAAAAAGGAGTCCCACGCGCAGGTCGGTCGGGAGACTGGGGATGACGGGATAGAAGTCTGGATTAATTTTAACACGATCTCGTTCGAGGTTAAAACACAAAAAGGAAAGAAAAAGAAAGAAAGCGACGACGACTTCAAGGGCGCGCTGGCGGCCGTCAGCGGAATTGTTTTAACGACGCTTTTGTCGCTCCCGCGAGCGGGAATTAAGCCGGGCAGAGGCGCGGACGGGCGGGGCAGGGAGATTGTAATTTTCTTCGCTCGCCTCTTTTCTCTATGCTATAAAGGAGGCGCGAGGGAATGGGGGAGGGGAGGATTGCGAACGGACAAAGGAGCGCGTCGTCGCGGAGTCGCGGGTCCTGATGGGCCGCGCGAGGGCCGCAAGCGCCGGCGACGCGCTCGGCTTTTGTCGCGACTATTCTCCTCTCACCGCTCCTCCATTTAATTAATCGTTGACGATTCGCAATAAAGAGAAAAAACAAAAAATCATCCGCGAGTGCACTTCTTTATGTTGAACGGTTCTGCCTGTAACGCGTGACAGTGAGCGGCGAACGAGAGTCGGATGCTGCGGTTTCGTTTTCGCGCCTCTCGGACGGCTTCTTTTAATTAAATACCAGCGATTTTATAGATGTACACGAATATTAGTCTGCGGGAATTCAATGGCAATTCTTTTATATAGATAGGAATTTTTAAGGGATTTAATAAGATTTTGATGTATACTTATGTTTATATTAACTTATCTTGTATATTTATTTTCTGTGCGATTATTCTTCAAAAATACGATATAAAACGTGGCAAAAATTCAATCTTAATTTCAATTCAATTCAAATCACTTTCAAATGACTGTACGATTTCTATTAAATTTTGTTCCAAAATGATGGAAATAATTCAATATATTTTAAAATGATTTGTTAACAAGGAGATACTGATTTCACTTCGTAAATAAGCTACTCGATAAAATATTTTTCTTAAAATCGTGCAAATAATTTCTCCTTTTTTAGATAGCGACATAGATATACATATATCAAAATACACAACACATTTATTTCAAGTACGTATATATAAAAGTGCTTAAATTTGCATTGAAAGTGTGAGTAATATTTTTCAGCATCAAAATTCTATCGTTGCAATCTGAACTCTTCATTTTGAATCAAATATTTCTGTGTGAAAATAAAAAAATTATAAAAACAGAGTACGCGATTATTAAAATCAAGGATTTTGAAAAACTTTCTATTAAACTTTATTTCTTTCAAAATTCATTCCTGGATTCCTATGAAGAAAAATTTTTTAATTGTGTTCTTTTCATTACATTTTACTTCGTCCAAGTAATATTTTTGTTATTATATAACGTGCAAATTTCAATACTGAGATACATGAATAACTTAGCAATTAGTATTGTTGAACAATTTAAAAATTTTCACTTTTTATTCCGTCGAGAACATTCAAAATAATTAACATGCATAGTTCGTTAAATAATCATATATTTGTGTACGTGATTTTTTTTAAATATTGAGGTTTTCAATTTTTTTTTCTCCTTTTTTGGTTTCATATTAAAATATTTGATCTAAAATAAAAAATCGATTATAATATTATATTTATAATGTTCAAATTGCTCATGTCACGTAGATCATATGACTTTGACTAAAATTGATTTAACCTTCTTTCGCTGGTAATATTTGTCTCATGCGATGTTGATAACTGACTTGCTAGATATTTAATATATATATATTAATAGATTATTTTTATATTTAATATTAGTACAATAATAATTAAATAATAGAGGCAAAAAGACACACACACCATAAGACTGCAATTTTTCACGTTTTTAGTATGATAATAAGTTTAAATGCAGCTTCTCACGGAAATTGTTTATAAAGAATTTCTTAAATTCCTAATATATTTCCTAAAATATTCTATAGTTTAAATTAAATATCAGTCCCTTGATATAGTCAGATGTCCACTTAATTGTGGACAAAGGGAAACCAGATAATAAATATATTCATAGCATATTCCGAAATTTACAATTTATAATCTTACAATCGTCTTTTCTAGAAACTTACTTTTTACTGAAGTTATGTAATACAGTAATATATACAGTTATAGTAAATATATAGTATATAAGTATATATATATATATATATATATATATATATATTATATATATTATATTATATCTCTCTATATATATATATATATATATATACATACATAAACGCGTTCATCGCGGTGTTAATTCACCCACCCTATACGTATATGTAAATTTATTCGGCGCTCTTTATATATATTACTCGCGCATTGTTATTGCAAACAGGTATAACAAGTCGAATTTGTTCGGTGAAGAATCCTATCCTATATATATATATATATATATATATATATATATATATATATGCTCTACATCGTCTACACTCACCCCTTAGGGGGGTGAAAGGAGGGCAAGTTTAATTAAATTAAGCTGCCTCCACTCTCCCCTTCCCACTGGCCCTCGATCGGGGTACTCTTCAAAAATTCCCAAGAAAAGAACTCGCCGGTGAACGCGGGCTCGGGGCAGGGGGGGGGGGCAGGAGCGCTGGTCCGTCGTCACAAATATTCGCGCGCCGGCCCGCGGCACCGGCCCCCCTCGCCCCGAGCCTGCCGGGTGGCTTTAATTCAAGCGGTTGTCGGGGGGCGGGGGCGGATGGTTCGAGAAAAGCTCGCCTCGCCCTCTGCCTCTCACTCGCCATGGCCGCCCGTCCACGGCGCAGAGACGACGGCATGGAAAATTTCCATGCGGACGGAGTGAATAAGCGTTGGTAGCGGCGGCGGGGAGGGGGGAGAGGCTGGTAAGGAAGTAGCCTCGTATAGCTCTCTCGCGCGGTAAACGGCTCATCTCGGGGAAGTGCCTCCTCTGTACCCCCCTTTCCCTCTCACTCACTCTCTCTCTCTCTCTCTCTATCTCTGCTTTTCCGCTGCGCCGCAGTCGCAGCGTAGTCGCAGCAGCGGCCCGGCGCCGCAGTTAAATTTTATGTTTATCGCTTGGCGAGGCAGACACTTCTTACCCCCCCCCCGGACCCACTCCCATATTATCTCGTAGGCTATAGTTATTGGGCAAAAACCGGGGAGGGAGCGGGGAACTTTGATTTGCGGTCGCCGCCGAAAATATCGGCTGCTTGCCGAGTGCTTTCGACCGCGCAGCCGCCGCCGCCAGCGACCGGTGCGCTTACACGTAGCGATCGCATGATTATTATTATCCGACAGGTGCATCCGAACGGGATCTTTACGGAAGTGTCGATCGTATATATATACTTAGCTATTCATACAAGGATAAGAAGGGTGAGTGTTTAGACTATTCGGGGGTTAGTATTTGAAGGTTGAAAGTAGAACATCCAACTTATCTGGAACGTGATATTTTGGTAATTCTTATTTATCGAAGTAATCGATATCTCATTTTTTTAAGTTTTCACTTTCAGACGTTTAATCAGCAAAATGCAGACGTGAAAGCTGATCAAGAAATGTACTGAATCGCCGTCATTTTAAAAATATAAGGAACTCTCTGACACATGTTCAGCCTCTCTAAAATTGCAAAATCTTGATAACGAGCTTTTCGATTATCAGGCGTTCCATAGAAATTCTTACTTCAGACCAACTGAAAATGAGGTTTATTTGATTAATTACTTGGTAATCAACATCACCAATCAATGAATCGTAAATATTCTAATTATAACATGAAAATTAAGTGTCGATTCGTGTATACGAGCAAGTTAAAAATTACTGTTATTATATTCTTATATTACAGATTAGGAATTCATTACTAATAAGATCGTCAGTCGCAAATATAACTTATTAATTTCTATCTAGTTTATAAGATGTTCGAAAAGCCTTACAAAAGAAAAATATAGGATATGTAAAAAATGTCACATTTAATAAAAAATTTAGCTATCATTTCAGATCTTAATTAATCTTATTAACCACATATATAAAATTAGATTTACACGTTTTAATTTAGTTCAAACCTATATGAACAGCATCGGTAATACTTTAACTAATAGCAAATATTTATAACCAAAAAACTTTATTCAAATATCACATTATTCAAAATCTATAAACGTAAGACATTATCGCAAATGACTGTAATTGAATTCGTAGAATAAATTCACATTTTCCGTAATATATATATATATATATGGTTGAGCATGAAACTGTTGATCAAATATTGCTCCAGCTCTCGTATATATATATACACATGTATCCATAAAAACTGTCTAAGTTCTTGCGCCGAAACGGTACGAATTTTCCTTCAAAACTCTTCCCCTCCTACCCCAATTCCCTCGTATTAATCCATTTCCCGGCAGCCTACCCTTCCTCGATTGCCCCTCCCTACCCTCCACCTCCCCACCCCACCCGACTTCTTCGTTTGGCCGCGCGGAAAGAGATATTGCGCAATCAAATAAACGATACAGCGCTCGGCCTCGTTTCCCTCTACGATTATGAACGGGCATTATAAAGAATCTCGACCCTCCTCGCCCGCGCTCGCCACCCCCCCCCCCAACCCGTCGCGCCTGCACGTCCAATCCCCGCCAACACCCCTCGCCCACACCGCGTAGGATGGAAAAACGCGAATTAAGGAAATTCCCTTGGCGCGCAGCTGGCGCACTACCCCGCCTTCGTAGCGTGCGGCGTGACTCGTATTATACGGGATTTGCGACCGCGTCGAGCGCCTCTCCCCCTTCTCCCCACCCCACTCTCTCTCTCACTCTCTCTCTCTCTTTTTCTCCCTCTCGGTGCATAACAAGAGTCGTAACAATATCGCGTTTCTCGCGAAAAATCTCGCGGGAGACTTACCGATATATATATATATATATATATATATATATATATATATATATATACCGAGAGGAAAAAATTGAATATCGGATTAACGCTCGTAATGGATTCTTAAATATGGAGTGCGGATAATTTTCGCGCCTCCCTGCCATTCTTCCCCTTCCGTTGCGATTGTTAATACTAATCGAGAGATTGCCGCGCGTTGATTTTAAATTGAGTATTTCGCGCTGCAGTCGCGCTGGTAATTGCAATTTTACCGAGATTGAGTGAGTGAGAGAGAGAGAGAGAGAGAGAGAGAGAGAGAGAGATCATGGGGCTGAGAAATTGGAAATAAAAATGGATGGATGTTGTTTGAATTATTTTGATCTTACTTCACGGAGCTATTCTTTCTCCAAATGAGCTAAATTAAAGCTATTTATATTACATAGATATACGCCGAACAATACTTTTTATTCTCATTAGCTTGAAAGTTCGCAACTCATTCTGTGAGTTTAGAAAATTATGAATTTCCGCTGTTTCCTTAAATGTCTAAAGCTCACCGTGTATTTTACGTGGAATTCATCGATCCGGCTATTACTTGGCGAAAATTCGAAATACAATACGAGGACTGCTGTGTAAAATTTAGCTCGGTTTAATTTGCTTCGGATATTACCGGATTGAAATTTTAACGAATCAGCCAATACCTTATCGTTCGGTAGGCTAACTTTGCTCAACGTTGGAAAGTATAAGAATACTTAGAGAATTAAAAACATGTGGAATTTAGAAAAAATTTAGATTGCAATGTAAATTAATTAGTGTTATAAGCTTATATGGATCATTTTTTGTACAAAGACAATTAATAAAAATAAGGAACATTTACAATAAATACAATTTCCAACTGAATGGTAAGATTATGTTAATTTCACCGTAGTTTGTTCTTTAGTACCACGATGTTACAATAATGCTCATTTTTGATATTGTAAACTATTTCATTTATAGGTTTTGCACTAACTGTAAAGTAAAATTTTATAACTCTCGTTAGCTCTCGTCTTTGAACTTAATTAACTGAAATTAAAACCGCTCGTTTAACAGCTGTTTGTAGTTTAGAATACTGATACGTAAATATATTGTGCTTTTAAAATGTGTATATACATATTCATATACATATTAATATAGTATATTAGTGTATTATTATACTACTATATATATTAATACGGATTCTGATGAATTGATTGAGTTGATTTTTTGATAGAATACAGAATTTTAACATTGTGGACTAACATAGGATGAAATGTGTTTGAAAATAATTTGTTGATACCCCATCGGGGATTACTTCAGCTTTGTCATCGTATAAAAAAGACGTAATGGACTTTCGTCGATTGACATTGAGTTTTTTGGAAAGTTTTTGCTTTGATTGGTTTTGTTTTTTGTATTTTCTAAGTAGTTACAGAATTTTAGATGGTCGGTGAAATCTGGCCTCGAACTATAACGATTTGTAAACGTCGATTTTACTCGATGTATCTTGAATCCGCTACCATCACCGACGACTCACTTCAAGATTTAAATCAACTTTCCCACTAACATCGTTACAGAGCGCGTTATTATCGCTTCAGAGCGCGTTATTAGCCCAATCATATTTTATATAATCAAAAAAATTGAATCTACAACAATCACGGTTCTCTTTTTGCGAGATTACATTTTCAAGAAACTAACAGAAAAGATGAAAAATCACTCCATCGTGAGTAAAAACCAACGCCAGGCCATTAATACTCCATCCCTCGACCCGGTGAATATTGAACGAGCTCTCCGTCGATCCATCCTCCCGCCATCCGTACCCGGGAACCCATCCTTTTCTCCGCGACTCCCTGATCAAAGTCGATTTCCGCCGCGCTGTTTGTTTTGCCGGTCGAGCCCGGCCGCTCTCTCTCTCTCTCTCTCTCTCTCTCTCTCTCTCTCTCTCGCGCAGCCGCACACCTCTGTTATATTATAGCAGCGTGCTTCTCACACACTCCCCGTCCTCTGCCCGCCCTCCTTGTTTACCATCGCCTCGGCGGAGAGACTCGGATTTGTTACGTCGGTGCCGACCCGCGCTAGATAGAGGGTTGATACTCGCTCCCCCACCCCCAACCTCCCTATACCACCGCCCGGAGGCTCCGTGTCCTTTCGGCACTAGTCCCGGCCACCCTCTTCCGGACCGACCTTTTAGCAGGCGTCGACCGCGCAGACCGAGCATTTACAAGATGTTCGCTATTGAAAGAAAGCGGGGTATTTGAAAGCCCCCCCCCCCAAAGGCTCCCTAACCCAGAGTGCGTACGTGACGACTTCGCATAAAGTCAACAGTCGCGGCAAGATCGTAACGAATTTTGACCGAAGTTTCCGCGGACCCAGCCGCAATTCCACCTAACAGTGTCAATAAATGTTTGTGTTTGTGCAAAGACGTTGTTCGCCGTTGTGTGTCTTGTTTTAGCCGGCGTATTTGACGCATCGTTCGATATCGAAGGATGGCGAACGTAATGATCCCGATATGTTGCCAACGTAACTGATAACGATTTAATACAGCTTTATCGGTTTTTTATGTAGATAACAATGCGTATTAAATGAATTGGATAAGTAAATTTATTGTCTAGCACATAGATATGGAAATAGTTAATAAACAACATATCTAGATTAACGCCAGATTATGTTGAAGAGTTATTGAATTGTACACTGAAATAAAAATCTTTTCTAATATCAAATAATTGTTTACGTGTTTTGTACTAAATAAATCATTTGCTTAAATTAAGAAAATATTCTCTAGATTTAAGACGACGTCGTGATTTAATTTAAGTGGACTCTTCTTGCATCAAGTAAATACTTCCTTCATTTAAGAAGATATTTTCTAAAATCAAGAAAATAGGGTACTTGGTACAAAGCAAGAAAATATTTACTTGACAGCTGGCAATTTTTCTCCGTGTTATATTGCAGCATATTAGTTTACTTCCATTAAGCTAGATTATTTTAATACAAAATAATGTATTGATAGAATACATTAGTTTACTATATATACGTATCCAAAAATTGCAGATGTATTATCGAAATCTACAAATTCGTCTGTGTCGTCGACGAATACTCTTCATATGTGGAAACATTGACTAAACGCTTTAGAAAGAAATTTGTCATTGTGACGGTCTCAAAATTCAAATCGTCAATGATAATGATCTGTCTAGTATAAAAGATTGAAATTCGATGTTTCTCCAGAGATTCGGGATCGATTGTAAAGGATACCTCAGATAATTATATGTATCAGATTTAATAATTTCTAACTAAAATTTCATATTATTCTTCGTCGAGGCCTATCGCGCATTAGCGCAATTTTTCAGAAAAATTTCACACGTGTTTTTCTTAAACAATATGCAGTGCTGCTTATCCGTGCTGCTTATCGTTCTAAGTGCGCGACACGTCACTATTCTTCAATAATGAACAGATTTGAATAACAAGAAAAATTGATAATGATTACTTTAACAAATGCATAAAAATTATGTAGAATGTATACGATAATTAAACCGTAAAATTATTTTTAAAAAAAACGTATTTCTAGTTCTTTGACGTGAGGCCTTAATAATTTCGTAGTACGGTTCAGGGCATACAGCAGTAGATTAAATCCGCGTTCGGTCCGACAACACATATAACATTCGATATATACTGGATATCATACATTTATATGTTATATTCCTTAATGTAGTTCTATGAACGTTCTCTAGTAAGTAAAGTGTAGGAAAATATAAATTAAATAAACATTAATCATTTTACACAAATAATATTCTTAAGATAATATAACGTTATTTGAACGAAATTATATTTATACGATGACGATCTACGCATTATCTAAAAGAGCCTTTGTTTAGAATAACATTCGTAGAGGTTATGTTATTACTGCGTCGTATCCGTTTAAATTAATCTGAATTAATGCCTTTGAAATTCAATAATAGCGCAAGAAGAAGTTTTGGGCCGAGAAAAGGAGGATTTGCTAAAGGAATTGTTGGGGAAGCTAGAGTTGGACTAGTACTAACGGCACGCTTATAACACCACGACACTGGAATATGCAATATGTAAACATATAGTATTGAGATTTGGTTCGTACTATTGAGTATCCAACGATTGCTATTAAGGAAGAATCTAATAGGAATTGCTAAAAAGTCTATTATTTATTGTAATAATAATGCGAAATACACTTTTTTTCAGTACGTGAATGTTATTTTGCACATCAATTGACTATCTATGTATTCTAGGAATAAAGCTCAACGAGGCGAGAAAAATTTGCCACAGAAATGGAGAATATTAGATATTAGATACATGAGCAAATCAATTCGGGTGGGAGAGGTGTAGTCATTGCCGGTAACTTAAGCATTTAATAGACCAGCGGATGTGTGGATTTGAGAGTGTGTCGACCTATAAAGTGTAGATTATGGAATGCATCTATTACTATTAATGCGGCGTTGTCGTTGTCTCGCAGTCCCATGCTAAAGTGCAGAAAATCCCGATTTTTCTATTCCTAGCAGGGAATATCTCGCTAAATACGGCGGCTTCGCATACTTTTTACGCCGCCATTAGAAAAATCCACACTTCGATTGTGAACCGTCTCATTAGAAAATTCCATATGGATTCCAATGCTGTGAAAAATTTCAACACTTCCACCTTAAATTACATCAGAACTACGGATTGCCCTCTGATAACATGTTAAATTTCCAGATTTTCTACCTGAACAACTAATCTGACGAGGTGGCGTAGCAAAAAAATATCGCAGCACTGCTCATAATTGTTTTGTACACGTCGCCATTAAACGTTAATAGATTAAACATTTTAACAGAATAACCTTAATGCTGATCATTAGATACATATTCGAACATTAATTATTGCCATTATGGACGTGCATTTTGACACAGGGATACTTCGTGCGAACAGAAAAAAATATACCATTCATTACTAACGCTCGAATTCTCCAATCTAATACAGAATCCCCGGCGAAGATTTTCCGCGCCCGCCGGAGATCCGACCGGAGCGGCCGTAGGAGCTTATAAGTTTCGATGTAAAGCGAGGCGCGCGTCCGCTCCCTCCCGCCCCCCAGCGAACCATAAAGCGCTCTCGATAAACGAACCAAAAGTACATAAGCTCGGGCGGCGCAATTTAAACGCGGCGGCAAGCGAGCTTAATTCGACTGCATTATTCGCGGCTTAAGACGCAAAGCCACCCGCTCTTCTCTCCCCGATATAATAAATAACGACCACGGACGGTCGGGCATCGGCGAATCTTCTGCCCCCCCCCTGCGCCCCTTCCTCACCATCCGATCGTTTGCCGCATCTTTCTCTGTTTTTAACCAGAGATAGAGAGAGAGAGAGAGAGAGAGAGAGAGAGAGAGAGAGAGAGAGAGGAAGCGAAAGAGAGTCGCGCGACGGTTTTAAAGGAATTTCCCCCTTATTTCGAGGACGACTCGAAGCTTGCCACGCGTTGGCCCTGAGCCACGAGCCCGACCGGGCGTTTCAAATCATTGTTGTCGGTAATACTCGGGAATGAATAAATATATATATATATATATATATATATATATACATATAATATACCGGAGGGGAGATTTTTTCCCCTTTCTCTTATCCACCGAAGAAATTCATCCATTATATGGCGGGGGGGGGGGGAAGAGCCGGAAGCGCAGAGGAAGCTCGCGCCGAGGAGAGTATCCTACCGCGCGAAACAAACAATTATATGCGGCGCCGCTCCGCCCGTTGCGTGACGAAATGGGACCGGGGAAGAGCGGGGGGAGGGGGGCGGCGGCGAGAAGAGAGTTCCTCAACTCGTATTGTAAAAAGATCTCCCTCTCGCGTCTCGCCGTGGATAGATGAAAAAACTTGGACGGAGAGAGGGGCAGGAGAGGTGAATTCTTCTGATATATTCATTGCAATAGAGGAGGCGAAGACGGCTTCAAAACGAAGATAATACAAGTGCGGAGGGCTTTTAAACGAAATAGGTTTAGTTTTTATTACATCGGTTATTTGCCGCTCGCTGTAGATATGTACGTATATATTTCCGCGTGTGTATGCGCGCGCGCGCGCGCATGTGCCTGTAATGTAAAAATAGAAAGAGAGCATATATAATATCCAGAACATTCTTTTTTATTTTATTTTTTTTTTATGGTAAGAGACGACGACGAGAATTAATAAAACGACGAAATTTTCCTCGTCCTATTAGCCGGGCACTTGAGGAAATTGAAAATTTTCATAATGTGCCTTGGTATTTTTTTTCGAAAACCCATTTATTACAAGAGAAAGTCGACGACTGTCAATTGTATCTAATGTCCGAAAAAAGCTATTAAAAATTTGAACAAAGTTTGAAAAGTTTCAATTGGAAATTTTCTAAAGACATATATATAATCTTGAAAAATTGAAACTTAACGTTTGACGGTGCTTATTTATTTACAGTTTCAACGGAAAAGAACAATATATCCAAATCTGAATGTGACTTTAATATAGAAAAAGTAAAAAAGAATAAATAAATATTGAATAATCGCCCTTCTTGACAAACAGAGAGCCAACGCTAATCCATGCTTCTCACAGATTACTCTCATCTTCTGGTCGAGTCATCGTCTAAATACAATTTTTCAACAGGCACAAGATTTACAAAAACAAAAAATTCAGAATTATTTTGGTCGAGAGGTGAGCGTTACTCAAACGAAAGCATCTTACTTAACATATCAAATAATTAGAAACCAAAAAAAAAAAAAAAATTATATTGATCACCCTTTACTATAAATAGAAAATACAAGGGGAAGAAAGGGGGTCAGAGCCACGATGTTCGAGACTCGCCGGAAACCGCGTTGTAAAACAATCGCGAATTCATAGATCCGGCAATGTTTCAACGTCGTCCTCCGATCTCTCGCGATCCCACCGCGCCATTTCTTAAGTGCGTCCGCGCGCGGCCCATCCGTTCCTTCATCGCCTGTCAATTTCCGAGCGTGTCGCCCCTGCCACCGAACTCGGACGAGTCCACCTCCGTCTCGTCCTCCTCCTGCTCCTCCGCCGCCTTGCCGGCCCGAGGACGACGGGGAGGGGGGGAGGAAGTGGAGAAAAGACAGTCGAAGGCCTCGGGGCGGCGCGGCGTCCCGTCCCGTCGTGATAAATCGCCCGCGACGGGGCTCGCGTCCGACGTGACAAAACGTTTTTCGCCGATCACCGATGCCGGACGGATTTCCTCCGGCCTCTCCCCCCCCCACCCCCAGTCCCGTCGCGAACCCCACGTTCGAAGAGATCGAATCGAACGAAGGGGCTCTGCGCGGTAGCCAGGCGTTCGCTAGTCGCGCTCGTGCCCCGGCGGCGCTTCGCCAGTCCGCCCGTTCGCTCGAGGCCGATGAAAAAGAGGCGCAGGGGTTCGGTTTTCGCAACCGTGCCGATTCGAGGGTGCCGCGTGACTTTGCCGCATCGGCGCACGAGGCGGGTGCGCCGCGTGGGCGGAATCCGAGAGCGCGCTTTTGCGTTCGCCCGTTCAACGGTCGTTCGATCGGTTAATACAGCCGGCGTAGTCCCAGGCGAATCGTTTCTCAGAGGCAGAACTCGTATAAAGAACGATAACTAATTACTGCCGCGTGAAGTATACGTATTAATTATAATAAAAAATAATAATTAACGCCCTACCCCTTCGCATTTGAACGAAAGTTCCTGTGATTCCTTTATTTTTGATTAAATCCTTACACAATTCTGAAATATTACACCATTTCCGGACCTTCGATACAGAATTTATTACACTAGGACATCGTTTGTAAATATTCGGATTTGTGAATTAAATGATTCTTTATTACATTTTTTATTACAGAAGACGTTAAAAAAAGTCTAATTAACTTTACCTAATAAGTGAATTAATTAAAATGAATTTGTATAAATATTCACAAAGTATGTTTACTTAATGAACTAAATTATTAAAAATTTAAGAGTTCATTTAATTATTTGTAAAACAAGCCCTTGTCTCCGAAAAAATTATAATAATCTCATTTTTATACTTCTCTGTCCGACACACTCGATCACATACTCCGATCTCATTATTTTATCTTAGATATATGAAAAGAAAGTTACACCCAAATTACACCTTTTATAATTTATCTAGGTATTTAATAATAAATAAACTATTCAAATATAAGTATAAATTAAACGCATTTTAATCGGACGACGTAATGAAAAAGAAATAATATATCATTTAACAAGCGCAGATCTAATGATATTTATAAAATAGTAATAATTCAACTGCCTATAAAATAAATCATTGCGATTTAATATTGTTTTTAATTAAAACGGAGTGTAGGTCGATCTGAACGAGAAAAAAATTAAAGCATTTATGTTTTTCTTCAATTTAATATATATATAGATACTCTAGGTGAATGCGATTGATTAGCCAGTCATTCCAGTCTCCTTTCGTCAGTCTGATCAACTCGCTTTATCTACGCTCGCCTAATTCTATTAAAATAAAATCTCATTCAATCGATATTACATATACTATGAAATCAAATATATTATAAATGATCGCCATTCGTATCTCGACTTGCGACGAATTTTGCGAAGTGCAATTTTCATGTCGCGCCGAAAATTTTATAAACTGGAGTGTCAGCATCGTCCGTATGTTCTTGCTGTGTAAGAAAAAAATCCGTTTTCGTTACTGATCTCCGTCGTCTCGTAAAAATGTCCCCGACTATCCCATAAATACAACCGAGATCTAACGTTAGGTCGATGTAGGTCTAATGTTTGTTTTATACAGCAGCGAAGTCAGAAAATGCATTATAATATCGTTTATCCCAAACGAAATTGTATGAAATACCTATTTTTCTTCTTTACATTAACGATCCGCGGCGCTGAACTCGATCCGTTGACAATTAAGCGCATCCCCATGAATTTATCCCGACACCCCGATAAGACTCGGACGAAGGCTAGAATTTGTGATATTCGGAAACTCGCGGGATTACAGAATTTAATGCGATCGCCTTAACGTTCGACTTGACAATGGGGCGAACGTTCGATTTACCGATATAATGATAAGCCTCAGCATCGCGTCGAATTCCGCGTGTTAATACAGAATCTCCACATTTAGAGACTCTAAAAATTAAAAATACTTAATAGTCGTTTGGTGATTTTCGGGATTTCTTTTTCACTTAAATTGAAATCGCAGACTCGGCGTAGAAAGATCGCGAAGACAAAGTTGTTTTTTTATCGTTCGGGAACGACTTTTCAATTCGTAGCGTCACCTGCATCATAGTTGTTACGGAATTCCATGATAGGACGTGTGTTTGCTCGACAAGACGCTTGCGTAAGCTCCTCGTAAATAATTTTCTGGACAGCCTGTGCACGGATTTAAGAGGACAATACTTCAGATACGTACGTCAGTGAATGTCTTTCTGAAATTCTACTAAAATACCATTATAGAGATGAATCTTGAGGAGTTAAAGGGCAAATCTTGCATCCATCTGTGTGCTTCTGGTAGATTATTCTTCGATGTTTAGTTTGTTCGTCTTTGAAATAATCTTCCGTTTATTTATCTGTATATATATATATATATATGCACCTAAATTTATAACCGATGATATTGCGTTAACCGTTGATATTGGGATTTAGATTGTTCTATATGATGCTTGAATGCTTTAATATATTGATTGTTAAATGTATACATATCGCTTATTTTGGATTTAATCATTAATTTTCAGACTCGAGGCATGGGAACTATTCTATTACAACAATATGATACCGATCGATAATACAGACTCTATGATTGAGTTACTGATTGAGTCATTGATATTGTTTGATACAAGATTTACACCAATTGTCTGAATATTTTATTTACTCACGGCATATATTTATCCAAATTTTCAGATAATTTCTACCTTATTATATTATATTATCTTTGTATAATTGCAATTTCCATTTCATATATCCCGGTCTACACTGTTCATCTATCCATTGGCAAGGCGAATAATCTGTGCTTGAGCTATTTCGCACGCAATACTCCACCTCGTAATAACGCGATACTTTGGAAAAGGAAGCTCTGATCCAGCGCACCCCATGTAGATCTAGCAGCTAGTCCACCTCCTCTCCCTCCTCGGCGCCTCCCTCCCCCCGACATAATCGAGCCTGCCATTTTTGCAATAATATACAGGCGTGCGGCGGCGCGCCGGGCAATAAAAATGGTAATCCCGTCGTAGGAGTATAATAAAAAAAAAAAAAAAAAACTGCAAAAAAAGAAAAAGGAGAATAGAGCCAAAAAAACGAAAATAGAAGCAGAGGAAGAAGAAGTAGAGGTGGAGGAGGGTGGATGAGGCCCGCAGCGTCGACGCGAAGATCCTCATGAATAAATTTCGACAGGAGGGACGCGCGAGGAAGGGCGAGGGGGGCCGAGGAGGGGAAAGTCGGGCGCGCGCGCGCGCACGCGGCAAGTCGAACGACGCGAAAAATCGGTGCGGAACGGAAAGTAAACGCCCGGCTCGGACCCGGTCTCTCTTTTACTACTTCTTTCCGTTTTCCCCGCTGGGTCTCTTTCTCCTGTTCTTCCCGCACTAAATATGTATATATATATATATATATATATATATATATATATATATATTTGTATAGGTTATACGTCATTTACATTCCCCCAAGCAGTGGCGCCTCGTAGGGCAGCCGAAATCGCACTGCCCGAGTGCTCGTAAAAAAGTTGTCCTCCTCCCCTCGCTCTATCACTCCCTCTCGTATTCTCTTCCTCTTCTCTTTTTCTTACTCTCTCTCTCTCTCTTTCTTACTGTCATATATTCCTGCTCCATCGCCTAATATAGCAAGAGCCGTACAATGCACTTCCTGACTCCTCAGCCCGTCGGTCCGTTTTACCGTGGTGCGCACCTATATATATAGGGCTGTGTCGGTTAATACTCGTGAAAAGTTGAGAGCAGTGTATATATATATATATATATATATATATATATATATATATACAAGAAACTTTTCAATGGGGCCATTCTTTCCCAGTCCTTTTCCCCATGCCCACGAATGTTAGCTTCGATATATATATATATATATATATATATATATATATATATATATATATATATATAGGGAATCTGTGTCTCCACGCGTTTTTTTCTGATTTCTCCGATCTATATATATATATATATATATATAGTTAGTTATAAGTTTAACTTCTTCGACCGCGCTCCTACGTCACGTAGTAATCGCGAACGTCTCGCGTGCCTCCGCACTGAAATAAATTACGCGAATGAATGAATATCCCTTCCTCGCGAGCCGGCGCGTCGGTCGTCGTCAAGGGTCTTTTCGCGTTTCCAAGGCTTCCATTGGACAGAGGACTATCGGAGGTGGAGGGGGCACTCGCGCTTTACGAACGAAATTGTTCGCGATCGGCAAATTTCGGCGCGGTTGTAAATTTCGCTTGTAGGTACCTCGCGTCCAAGAATTAATTTAGCGATCTCGCCGAATCTATTTTCGTTTCTGCAAAAGTCAATCTTTGTTAATTGCGTTCCTTTTTTCGATCTTTATGAAACTTGGACATATAATTACAAAAAATAAATGAAAAAGCTCGAGAATTAAGGTGGTGCTGTTCGAGAATTGTTATAAATTATGCGATATAGTTAATTATATCATTAACAAATTACTTTGGACGTTGCGGTAAATAAACGAGAAAGTTTTTAAATACAAATATTGAATAAAGATAACGAAAACAATAATTATATGATGCTGTTTAATAATTGAAAAAAATTCATAAAACCATTAAGCTGTTTTTCTATTTCTTTTTTTTTGTTTAATTTAATGAAATATTTATAAGAATAGTAGTAGCAAAATATATTTGCAATATGAATTATTATCTTCGTAATTATAAATATAGATTACTTATTGTTTATTATAATAATTTTTGAAAATATTTTTTATATTATTTACGAAGGAAATGAATTGCAATAAATAAGAAATCAATAAAAACTGTATGTACTAAATTGAATTATATTCAAAATATAAAATTTCACTATAATAAAATAGTATTTAAAGTATTATATAAATTTTATTTGAGCGATAATAGTGAGTCGGCTTGTATTTTACCTGAAAGCGTTCAGCTGATTTCGAAAAAAAAAATCGAGTTTTGTTGCATAAATCTTGTCTAAAACTTAGATAGAACGCGTGAATCGAAGATTTTCTTTTTCTTCATAATTCCTTACCATTTCGATTTTGTAGATGTAGAATGAACATAATAGAAATAGCTATTGTAACCGGTGGGCTCGAAAGTTCAACGGTTTGAATGTGTCTTGATCTTTCGTGTTTGTAAATTTGAGCTTTACCAACGATCAGTTCGGTGCTTCTTCAGCATCTTAGTAAGACTAGTTGAAGGTCAAGTTTTACAAAAATAAATACACGGACATTTTCATAATTATTTTTATGAAATTTTTTTACAAAGAGATGTATGTTGCTTGAATATCGGCTTGGATACACAGGTATTGCTCAAAAGATTGCGTTATAACTAGAATTACCTACAATATTTAGAACGATGTTGTTCGATCAGTTTTACAAGCACATCTCCCCCTCCACCCTTAAGAAAAAAATGTAAGTAAAATTTTTCCTGCCCGTTGAAAAAGTTCATTAAAAATTTCAATCTCGTACATTAAATGAAGAAGAATAATTTTAATTTTGTTAAATAACATAATTATTTGCTTCAATAATTTCATAAGAAAAAATCTGTATATATAGATAATGTATTTTATTCGCATTGAAAGAAGTAGTTCTAATGATTTCCCAAGTGAGTTCTGTACAGTTTTAGAACCTAATGGTTGTACATTCTCAAGATATGATGCATTATTATTTTAAACTAGTTCTTAATAAAAGTAATTAATCAATTAATTAAATTTTAAATGAATCAAATTAATTACAAATAATTCTTTAAGAAAATCTAACGTTTTAGCATCGGATTAAAAAACAGAGGCATTTTACGCAAAAAACGTTTCAATCGACCTATATGTTAAATTTTTATAAAAGAAAGATTATACGAGCGTTTAAAAATCTAAAATTATTCTGAAAAATATTTTCTTCTATTTTTCGACTAAATGCGTATGTATGAATTTCAGGAACTTTTCAAAATTTTTTTTGAAAAAAAAACTCAAAATATCTCCTGCCGCAGCAGTTCTTTGTCAATATGCATGCATAACGGAATTGCATTTCAAATCCATTACTGATCGAGCGTATCGTTCAGAATCATCTCGCCGGTTGAAAAAACACATTCCGTTTCCATTCCATTGCTAGTTAAGCATGCATATGTACGTATAACAGGAAAAAAATTTGCCTGTCGCGTGGAAAAAAAAAATTGACCAATCTCCTCGCTCACACCCCCCCCTCCCTCACCCCGCCGCGGTGTCCAAAACTAAAATGCAGCTACCGGACGAGCCGGAGAGATGTGTGTTGGGAGGTCGGTTATTAATACGTGCCCATCCGTTTCCCTGATCGATATATATATATATATATATATATATATATATATATATATACATATAGTAGCGAATTAATCCAAAGCCGTCTATACGCGGCATTATATTATCTTTGCCCTCGCGCCCTTCCCGGAACAATGCATACGAGCGCAATCGCGTCCTCGCGGGCGTTCTCCCATCCCCTGCGCGGGACCGCGCAGATAAGAGCTCCGAGTCCTCGGTGCGACCACGCCTCTTTCTCTTCCCCCCTCTCTGTCTCTCTCTCTCTCTCGCTCTGTCTCAATCGTCCGCCGATGCACGATGCGGCCCCGCTTGGGATGCGCGAGGGTCTGATTTTGCATTGGGCTTATCTTGGCCAGACCAGGCGTTTCCGTGGGGGGCTGAAGTGCGGGGGAGGGGGTAGAAGGGACCGGGATCGATTCGTTCAATTTGCGCTGTTGATTGCAGAGAGAGAGAGAGAGAGAGAGAGAGAGAGAGAGTGAGAGAGAAGGGTGAATATGCTTTGATTTTCGCAAAAACAAACTAGCTAAATTTTTTTTCATCGGCTGTACTCGTGCCGATATAAAAATGCAGCAGAGACATGTAGCCATGTATCAATTTCTTCAATGAGACGTTCTCGTTGTAAATTCTTAATTGAAACGATATTATTCAATAATGACAATTTCTTCACCATTTTCGAACTCATCTACAGTATAGCGTATTTCTTCCAGAATGCACACCGACTCATTCCTATATATTTAATACATACAAGCGGAAGCACGACCATGTTTAGGCTCTATAAGTGCGATAGTCGTAAATACGGAGTTTAATATATTTTAGTTGGCGATACGCTTACTTTGCGCTTCATTCTTTACAATTTATCTCAATGTTATTTTTAACGCCAGATCTACGTATCGTACTCTGACGCCGAATTAGCCGACCATTCACGGGGCGGACTTCCATTTTTGAGACGAACAGATCGTACGCGGGCGGCAATGAGCTGGTATAATCGAATTATAAATTGTTCTTACGTCGGCTGTTGTAAAATCGTCGGCTGTTGTAAAAAAGATTTAAGTTTAGGCAATCAGACTGTCCTTTACTAACATAGAATATAGATTAATTTATTTTAATTGTTACTTTATTTTTATTAATATTTCTATTTCGATTTCTACGCGGGTGATTATAGACAAGGACAGTCTGACTGTCGTTATATTCTCATCGTATATTATTATATGAAGACATCAAGACCGACAAAAATAATTATTAATTTAATTCACAACAGTCGACATAAGTATAATTTACATATTATATACATATAACGTGAATTGATTTATTGAATTATCGATTCGTTTCGTTTTTTAAGCTGCGCGATCTGTTTAAATAACATACTGTTAAATTGTTTTCCGAGCTATTAAAAGTTGAACTCAATACTAAATTTATTAAAATGCCGAAAAAGATTCCGTGAGGATAATTACATTGCTTTAAAAATCGCGGTAATTAAACAACGTGTCGTAAACCACGTGTCGTAAATTTATGCATTTATAGCCGATTCGCAAGTAATCGGTACAAGAAATTCGAAAGCAATCTTTGCAAAACATTCTTAATCTGGCAATTGATTTAACGTTAAGGATCTTCTAATTAGTAAAAAGTCGCATGAGTTCGAATATGTAAATCATATAAAAAAAACACAACAGTTATTAAGTGTAAAGTACGCTAATTACCAAGCTATAATTTCTTCAATACTTGCGCCTTGCAATAACTGCTTGATCTTTAAAATGCATTCTCGAATATTTAAATCATATATCATGATATCTCATCATATAATGTCATATCATATCATATCATGTACTAATTAATAAAGGCGTGTTCTTGTTTGTCTATAATAAACAAAAAAACTACTGAATTGATTGTTTCGAAATTCCGAATCTGTATTCTATATTATCTCCGCAGGGACATAGGCTATGTGTTTTTTTTTTCAAATTCCAAAGAATAAGATGGGAAAATAAAAAGCTACTTTACCAACAATTCCATAGTTTTATATATATCGTCACTTCTATAAATTTAAAAAGGTTTATTTAATTTATATTTAAAAAGGTACTACTTCACAGAGCATTTTTTTACTTCAATTTCGAATGGCACCATTAAATATATATATATATATATATATATATATATATATATATATATATATATATCGGATGAAACGAAGGAATTTCACGCATTGCGGACTATACATGCACCTTTTTATATGGGACCAATGGGTAAAATTACCAATAGGAATAAGGACTATAGATTTATAAATAGAGTATTTTTTACACACACACACACACACACACACACACACACACACACACACACCCATACCTAATACAAAAATATTAGTTCTATTGGTTAAAACACAGCTGTACAGCCAGAGCCCGTACATATGTTAAAAGTATAACTCCCATCCGATAAAGTTTATTTTGCATCGTTATAAACGGATCGTCTTTTTTTTACACCCGCCCCGATAAAGAGTCATATCTCGGGTACGAAGAATAAAAATGACTGATTCCCTGATTTATAAGCAGGTTTTCCGAGGCGAAATAACGCGATAAAATAACACACTAAATGTCAAGCAGAATAATAACCGTCTGAGCAGACGCGCAAAAAAGCCGTGCAATCCCGCAGTCTGCTGTACGTGCGCTTATACTCCGCCAGTGATAACGAACAATATATATATATATATTCGCCGTAATATTACAGCCACCTTGTGATACAGTAGGGGGTCGGAGAACGAACGCCGTAGCGCGGTTATCCGAGGTCAGTCCTTTTTTCCCTCGATTCCCCTTACAAAATCCCTGCAGTCTCAAAATTAAATTGCCTTTGCAAGGTCTGTGTGTGTGTGTGTGTGTGTGTGTGTGTTGTGTGTGGAGGTCGGGGGTGGTGGGAAGGACGAGAATCCGCGCGAAAAATAAATATTCCCGGCGCGACCGGGGCAAACAAAGCCGCGTCCGGCGACAGTTGCGCGGGATCGCCGCCCTCGCGCGGTCGCGGGGCAATAATTTACCCCGCGCGATTCCGCCGGCCGCGCGACGGCACAGCGAACGCGGCTCGGCCGACACTCCGATAATCAAAAAGTTTAATAAACTCCGATTGTAGTACGTGATTTTACCCGATACAGCCCCGTCGAGATTTTTTTTTTTTGCGTGAAAACACCTTTCGGGCGCATTGGTTGTGGTTTCGTCGTCTCGATTTTACCACACAGTCCGGATGTTGATTGTCTCCCTTGAGATTAGAAAGGCAGACTTATTAGGCGAGTTATTTATATCGTTAATTGCGCCTTTTGCTATTCATGACGATAATATTTTACAGAATTGTACGCATACCTGTCGGAGCATTTAAAATGTGCCCGAGAAGAATTCGATTTTTCGCACCAAGACTGGAATATCATCCTTTCGAGCTCAGTTTCAACATTGATCAGAATAAAAAATCACGCATCACGCTTGATTAAATTTTGCCATAATATATGCTAAATTCTATCCACTTTTGGGTTAAGTCCAAAAGGTCATCAGTAACTTTCCACTACGTATATTTGGCAATGCTGCAATGCATTCTCGTACACTGTTTGTATAAACGTCATGAACAGTTTTGGAATTGCCAGTTTTCCGACGTTTGCGTAATAAACGGTCAGAAACGGCTTACTGGCTTACTCGCGGTTTACTGGAGAATTCGCTCCGTAACAAAATCCCAGTAAGCAACTGATAGCGGCTATTTAAATGGGAATCAGTTGTCAATCTACGCTATACGTGAAGTATTCGAATTTCAATTTTATCATTCTCTAATATTCTGATAGTAAATCTAAATATTTATTGAATAATTTTTAATTACTAGAAAATTACTAATATTTATATGACTAAAATATTGAATATTGATAAATTTTAAATAAAAGCACGAAGCATAAAAATATTAATGTATAAAATCGAAATGTATTCCAACAATAGACGAAATTTTTTTCACATCGTAATATAGTAACGATGCATAACAATGATTCTTTAATTTATCTTTTCTATAGTATTTATTCATTTAATTATTTGTAAAATATTAAACTGGAAACTGGAAAAGTTCACTCGGTATAACAAATAAAACTATATCCTTTGTGTATAAATATTATCTAATTAAAAGTCTTTATTTAGGCATAAAAAACCTTTATTATCTGAATAGTGGAAAAAAGCTGTGTACAAAGGAAACCGTTACATTACTTAGGTACCTTGTAAATATAATTCAATATCGCTTGCACACCTAGCACAAGAAAAACGCACATGTACTAATTGTCACGTGGCCACGGTTGCGGATCACAATTCGCAAACACGCGCAGAAATATGTTCGAACACTCCTCCGCATTCGATGCGTCAACGCCTCAAAATCTGAGTTGCTCTCAAGCCAAGCCAAAACCATTTTAACATTTTTAGTTGCATAAAGAACTATAAGCGAGATTGGAATCGACTCTGTCCTCTCACTGGATTCGTCCGCGATGGAAGTTAAAACAACCAAATAGACCAAATACTTAAAGCAACCAATAGATTTAATAGAACCAAGAGGTATTTACATACAGATTCGTGCTACATTTCATGCCAATAAGGTCATTGTTACGAAAAACTCGGAACAATGAATTCACGTAATATTTCTCGTTGAATCTTCGACCGAATGCTGGAAGTTGCTGAGCGAGACGTGCTTTGAGAATTGTCTATTTTGTGCGACTTGTATCAGACTTATAACTGCTCTATCGATCTAGGATTTAACGGCTACCTATGTAGCCGCTGACTGGCTACGTTCCAGTTGCCGGAAGCACTAAATTTTCCATTCATAAAAAAGGAATAATCGTCACTTTCTGCCGAGTTCTCGTTTTGTAAAGTATCTTAGAAAATAATATCAAAAGTCTTTCTTTTAAATATTTTATTTTTTATTTATTCATTCTTCATTCAATACAAATTTATACGTATTATTTCATATAGTCTAATAAATATCTATAATTCTAATCCGATGGATAATTATATATATCCAGAAAGACCTCTCACATTATAAAGTCTTAAACTGATAAATTCCATTTCCTAAAAATTTATTTTTAATTTTGAGCGTTTCTAAATTCAACAAAATCATAAAATCCAGAGTTTCTCTTCTTAATCGATAATAAAATTTTCAAATCATAAAATATTCATGATAATGGACATATAGAAGTTAAAAAAAATGGCATATCCCTGGATAACTTAATTTTGGAAGCTCACTGATCGGCATTTAAGTTTGTCATGGACAAGTTTTTTCATGGATTACTATCTCCGATTTTCCACGTAGCCGGTCTAATTCCGTCTAGTTTTATCAGAGCTTCCCCTGATGTCTCTTGACGTCCTTATGCAACCGCATACAAGTCTGGTCGTATTACAATAAGCGCGGTTTCTATTACCAACAGTCAAACTAGCTTGTCGTATATGTAATCCTAAAAAGAAAACGTAGCGCACACGCACAAAGACTTCTTAAAGAAAAACTTCATCTACGGCTCAACCGACGAAGGGACACGGAAGGAGGTACAGGACACAAATATGCATTTATGTTTCCGGCTATATACGCAATTGTGGGCATGCGACCGTCTCGTAATTCAGAGCCAATATCCACTGGATCGTAAACTCGATGGGAGGGCGGGGGGCTACGATGCCTGCTTGGCCGAGGTTGACGCGTGCGCGGGCGCGCATGCGCGAAAGCGAAAAAATTTTCCGTGCGCATGCGATCGGAAGAAAAGGGGATAAGGTAAACCTGAGTGCTCCGTCGGTTCCTGGCAGCGGTGCAGGAGTGGAGGGAGGTGGTGGTGAGGATGGAGGGTTTACGTCGCAATTGCGACAACATTGTGGTTTATTAGTTTTGGGAAAAGCGCGTTTTCGGAATTTTAGAAACGAGCGGACTGCCCATAAACTTTTGTCGTTCGTGCACTATGCGATTTATATAAGGATTTATTGAACTATATTTTTGAATTAATTATAGTGTATTCTTGCCAATAACAATATCAATATAATACTTCTGAAAATAATAATATCGATAAAAATGGAAATTGGAGGTTGTTTTAATATTATTCTGAAACAGATTCGCCGTATTTAAAGATTCAATGATATTATTATGATATATTTATATTGATATTGTATCGATATAAATGATAAAAGACATGCATATTTATAGTTAATGAAATGTATACATCTTCTTATACTCATACTTATAACATAAAATTATGAGAATTGATGTTTTAAAAATTATATATATATAGAGGGAGAGAGAGAGAGAGAACAATGAAGCCTTTTCCTAGACGTTGCTATATATCGTTCTCCACCTCCTCCTAGCCTTATCCACCTTTAACCGTATATTAAGTGCTCATTTAACCTCTCTAAAAAGAAACCGCATGTATAAAACGCGGAAAAGTCCCGGCTTCGTATATACATATATGGAATTTTGACGCGGAAATTCGCGGCGCTGCTCGAGAGGCCTGTGCGGCAATCATATCACCGTACGCACTCCACCCTCGCGTGGGGCTCGAGGCGCTGCTATAAAGCGCGTTTCGTTCGAACCGATGTGCTGAGTAAAATGATGAGAGAGAGAGAGAGAGAGAGAGAGAGTAAAAGAGGGAACATGTATGAGAAAGGACCAGTACGTCGAATTTCACGCACGATGCACCGATATATACCTATAGATATTTATCGGTACATGGCACAAAGTATCGGGCACGACCAAAATATGGTTTTATTCAATTTGCATGCATATCGGCTGCGATAACGAGAGACGCAGCAGCAGAATCGCCTGCGGCCGAAGGTCGGCCTTCCGCCCCCCGCCCATACCCCACTTTGTCGTAGATCGTCATTGGGGACGATGGTGGTATAGTGGAGAGTAGGGAAAAAGAGAGAGAAAGAGAGAGCGAGAGAGACAGAGGGAGGTAGCGAGGAAAGGAGAAAGAGAGAGAAAGATAGGGTGGAAATGGGAGCGAGGCAAGGTAATGCGAATCGATAAGGGCGCGAAAGTGAAGCGGCGTGCAATCTGCATGCGAGAAATTTGCATGCCGATTACTTTTAATTGATATAGCCCGGAATAATCGCCGCGCTTTCACTTTTGTGACGCGATGAGTGTAAGGTGGAAGGGAAGTGGAAAACATTTATATATATATATATATATATATATATATATATATATATATATATATATATATATATTGTCGCGTCGGATTTTATGGATTTTGCAAAACGGCGTACAGTGGCAGCCCGCTTTTTATCTCTCGATTATTATTATTGTTATTGTTATTATTATTAGAATTATCGAGTATGATGGTAGAACTGATGCACTGCATTAGCGTTGATTCCAGAATTATGATTCCTCATATAACTGGAATGATCCGAGGTTCGTTGATTTTTATTAGGGTGCAGTATTAAAGTAATTTATTTGTCGCCTGTGCATATATATACGATTTTTTAGCTGTCAAAAATATTGCCTATTAGATATTTTTATTAATTTCACATGTTTTTTTTATCAAGAATATTGACTTAAATCTTGAATGCGTTGTCAGATGAGTTAGAGAATTAGAAATGAATCACAATCCTAAATAATGAAAATTGTAGTTGTAGAATATATCAAAATTCAATATTTATACACACATGCACGCGCGTGTGTGAATATTTAATTTTTATATTTTTTCTACAAATATAATTTGATATAAATAATAATTGATATTGTATCATATATCATACTAGAAGCGTTTTGTTTGTAAACGTTAAACAAAAAAACTAGTTGACTGATTGTTTTAGGTTCAAAATATAGATTCCATATTATCTTCGGAAAGATATAGGTTATGTTTTCATCAATAAATTAATTTAACGGTCTTAGCAGTCAGTTTCGTCAGCGGCTAGTAGGTGGCGTCTTGAATCACGAATATCAACACAAAGTAGTTCGCTTAAAGTATTAATACCAGGCCAGCTCATTCAAATGGACACATCTAACTTTGTGATTAGTATCCCAAAAAAGGCTTGATTTTAGTCAGCATTATCATTTTTGATCTTCAGGTTAATTTGAGACTTTCTACACTTGGATATCTTTTGTACATTTTATTTCTTCTTTTATGCAAAAATCCCACACACGCTCTCTTTCTCCATCTTCTCTTATAAGATGGACGTATACTATATCATATTAAATTAATTTATAAAGGCAAATTATCTAGATAATATGGTATCGTCAGTCTGACGCCAACTGTTGGAGAAATCTTCCAACATTCCGCCTTCAGTTTTCGTCCATATGCAGTTCATTGTATCGCCCAATACTCGTGCAACTTTTGGAAAAGTAAAAGTTACAACTAAGTTGGTTAGATATATTGGACCCATATTGCAGCAATGATTCTATTCTCATCTCTGCATGCAAGCATATGTATGTGTATATACATGCAATCGTGCATGTACGTGAGTGTGTGAAAATATGGAAAAATAATAGTACTGGATTTTACAACGAGATCTTGTAACGCGTCTAATTTTTGCATACTTTTTGTCCGTATTTCGGGAAACTACCCGCTATCCGTTGACCTCTCGTCGCTAGCTTCTTACCGGCATCGGATGTCGCCTATAGTTTAAAAAGCCGGTAAAACCTTAGCCGATGCCTGAATTGCCGTGTTAACCGCGTGTCTGAACTCGTGTATGTACACATACCAGACACGGTGATCGGCCTGCACGAACGCAGCAATCATAGTTTTTTGTGTCATATTGCTTCGCTCAACAGGATTCGCTTACGGGTGATATGGCGGCGTCGTCACGTGCTTTATCCCGTACTGCGCTAGTATTTCAGTTACAATTTTGTTTTCAAACTCTCTCCCCTTATGTGTGAGTAAATACTTGGGAGTTTACAACCTAAATAAAATTATCTCCTCCATGGTTCTACTCACAGCTTTACCGTCGGCTTTACGCAGTCGCTTTAACTTCACACATCGCATAAATAGATCTTTAAACACGAGTAGGTGTTTATATTGCGCCTTGCTCGGCGGGAATTCTATTATATCTGCGGCCACAACATCCCACGGTCTTCGACAATTCGACTCCCCATTAGCCCTGGCGCATTTGTTTGCGATACTTTATATTTTTGATATTGCACGCATTCTCGCATGTACGTATGCACATCGTGATAAATCTCTTTCCAGTAGTATGTTTTGTCAACGCCAAGGATATCCCGATTAAGGCGCGTCGTGCGCATCGTATAAACCTCTATCCCTTTTCTACAACGGCACTACAAGCCTCCAACCTTCTTCCCTCGACACTATGGGATCCAGTAACGGATCGTCCCGACGTCTATATAAGTGTTTCCTTTCCACTGTCCAATCTCTATATTTGAGTGGATTTTTCGGTACGGATTGTAACTTGTATTGTAACATTTGTATACCACGGATCTCTCTATTCTCTAAATACCGCTACTTCGCATTCCCCGCTCTCATATAGTCGCGACAGCGCTTAGTGCACATGGTTCAGCGCCCTTTTCCTATGCACGATTTCCTACTGTTGGAGCTCGAGCATCCGTCGCGTTAACCGACCCGCCGCCTCCCTCAAATTTTTTAACCACCCTAACGCACTGTGATCTGTGATCACGGTAAATCTATACCCCTCCAGGTAGGGACGTAATTTCTTAATCCCCCATATGACGGCTAAAAATTCTTTGTAAGTTTTGTATTTTGTATTTTTGTAAAAATTCTTTGTAGTTCTGAAATAAACTAATATTTTAGTGGGTTTTTAATTAAACAAAGCATTCAACAATAAATAATAAATTCTAATTCTACGTTTTCAAGCTGTTTTATTCACCTTGGTTGCTATGGAGATGCTTTTACGATCTTTTTTGTTATTTACACAGACAAGTGAAGTGTCTCCACAGCGATGAACAAATGAATAATAATTAACAAAATAATTAATAAATTAATAATAAGTATCTACAATAAATAAGTAAGTGTAATTATATATACCGCTCGCAACATTTCAATGCATTTAATTTTGACGTCATTTTTTAAATATATTTATAACAAACAATGGATCTAGGACGTTGAATTTATTTACATAAAATCAAAACTATTAGCTTGAATAAAATTTTAATAACAAAGAATTAAAATAATAGAATTATAATACAATATTGACCTAAGCAGACACCAGAGAACAATAATTCAGCGCGTTCTCATATGCGTCTTTTATAAACTACATTTCTCTCGACTGGGGGTCAAATTTCAGGCGATAAGCCCCATTGGCCGATCGCAGCCCAAACTCTTGCGCAGCCTGGCCGTCAAAAAGCTCGAAATGGCAAGCCGAAATCGTCACGTGATTTTGAACTTCTCAATATTTTCTAAAAGCTAGAATGTGACCTATCTTTTAAAGAAAATATTGGGAAGCTCCCGTCACAGTACGGATTATTGCTTTTAGGAAGCATAACCTTTAAGCTCTTTCGAAAACAACAAGAATTTTTCCGTAGCAAGTATTCGGAAGCCTTATTTGTGATACCGTATAAAAGCTATATTAAGAAAAATTCTTGAGCTTTCCCGTCACATCACGGATCAATTATACTTTAGTTGTACAAATAATTTGGCCTATAACAAGAGTTCGCACGCGATCATTTATTGCAACTCTATTCAACTTTCACTCTCTTTTAATGAAACATCGAACTCAAGTAATTTTAATATTATTTAAAAGAACCCAGTGTCTGCTGTACATTAATTTTACATAAATATATCGCCACCTTATTGTCGCACGTGGAGCCGCTTTAGTCCGAGATTAGTCATCTTGCGAGATCACATTATAGTTCATGGTAGTGGAAAATATTCATGCGAGTGGAAAATATCGGAGTCTGATATTCCAACATTTCGAGGAATTTCTCCGCATCCTCTCTTGTCCTCGCCAGAAAAACGCAAGCCAGCCCCTTTCAAAAACCGTATCGCCTGTCTCATCGATCGGTTGAAATCCGTTCAGCCAGTTCGCTGCGATTTCTTCGTCGTCGTGCTCACGATGCTCGTACCGCTGACCGAATTCCTATTTCCTCCTCGTTTTTTATTCCTTTTTCGTCTATAGCCACTACTCTGAACAGGCTTCTCGGCATATATCTTTTCCAGTATCTTTGTTTCGTGGTGCTTTACACGCGATCGTCCTCGGGCCCGCGGGAGTGCATCATTTCGGGACTTGCAAAAAGGCTTTTGTTCAGACGCGAATTTTCTCGCAACGTTCACCCACTCCGAGCCCGTCTCCAATTCTATCTCTAAATCCCTCTCTGTTTGCGGTTTAAAATCTATCACCAGCGCAGTGTTTTTTTTCCTAGCGATTCCTTGTCGTTGACCGATTCTCTCTACTATTGTCTCCATATAATTTGCATAACTAGTATCGCAATTGCTACGACCGGACTTGCTCTCCCCAATAAGACCCTCCGGTTGGTCATATTGGCGAAGTACCAATTGCACGCATATCTCAGGCGGAAGCGTACTCCTAAGCCGCCGGATATTTTTGCCAATATGATCGCGCATCCTCGTTTATTACGATTGTCGGTGCCGCGGGAACGTGTATGCATTCAACGCGAACGCGTCGCAAGTCCGCGCCATCGTAGCCTCGCTACACCGGCTTGCGCAACCGTATCAGTCTTTGCTGTACTCGTCGCTGATGACGTGGCCGCAACCACGGGCGGCGGATACACTTCAGCGTTAACCGTCCGTTGGTGCAGCTCAAATCCATTCCAATCACTCTGTTCATTCACGCGAAACGGTGGTTAGTGTGCGCGAAGATAGTCATGATGGGGCGACCGTATCGACGACCCCACCCTTTACGTTGTTATGCGATGTTGATGCAGTGACGATTCGTTTCTCGTTGTGTAAAAGCATGTGATGGAATTTACTGCACATTTTACAATGCGCAGAATTACACGGAGGTTTATGTTCCTGTAAGCAATTAAAGCAGAGCTTCTTAGTCTTAACTACGTTCCATCTCTGTTGGACATTCAATTTCGCGAAATTCGCACATTGATAAATGCGATGGCCCTGACTGCAATATCCGCACGCGTCTGTAGTGCTCATGATGAGCGCACGCGCGCCCGAGTCGGTTCGCCTGGTACTCGAGGTGCGCGACAATAAATCGCCAGATCCTTTGTTGAGCGACTCCGCCCGAGATCGTGCCGAATCTAAATTTAAATTATCGAGACACACGACGTATTCGTGTACAAACGTATAAAACTCTCGGAAAGAAGGGATCGAATTCGATTTAAAAGTACGTTCCCATTCAATCTCACCTCATGGGGAAGAGCTCTTTCGAGAAGATAAACCATCATACCCTCATCAGGTATGACACCTAAATCCTCGAGGATAGCCTTATGCTGTTGCGCTTCGTGAACGAGTTTGGAAAGAGCCTCGGAAGATGTCCTTTGCAATGACGTTGTTTTACAAAAAGCGTCATCGAAGAAAGCGAAATAGTGTTTAGTCGTAAGAAGTCGCTTTTTCTCATAAAGTTCAATTAGTAGCTCCCAGGCCCTTTTATAATTGCTCGAACTTGTGGGTATTTCCGTGCCCGAATCCTGGCGCGGTTGTTTCTAATATCGATGATATCAAGGCGTAGAAAGTGTCTTGAATTTCTACTAGAACATCATCATTTTCTTTCGTTTCCTGAAGATTCGCGTGCAAATCTACATATTTATGAAATTGTTCCGTAAGTCATTGAATGCGCAATTTGATATTCATAGCGTTCAATTCGCCGCGATCCATGGCGGCGCCTAAGTTAGTCATCTGTCCTTTCAAAATCGACCGTTTTTTCTCTACAGCAACCGCAGGATTTTGCGCGTGATTTTACTGCGTCTAGGCTAAGCCGCGTGAGAGAAAGATTGAAAATTTCGTTGGCCAAGAATGACGCGGATGCAAACTAACACACAGCCTAGTCCTTCTATGAATCAGCCTAAGCGATATCTCATTTTTCGTAATTGAAAAATGTAATTTTACTTTTGTAATTGATGAATTGCGAAAAAATTATTGAATAAACTTATCTTTGATTACGATGCAGGCTCGATTCTTGGCTAGCCGGGAAAGAGTTGCACCGCAGAGCGATGCCAGCGTAAAATAGGCTGGTCGTTGATGTCCGAACCTTACAGGAGGCACCAATTTTGTATCGTCGAGAATCCGCCCTTCTTCGTTCGGAATCCCGAATTTGACGTGGATGGTTAACTCATAAGGTTATTAAATAAAACACAAAATTTTTTGGGCAATGTGGGATAATTCCCTTTATTGGCCCTAGGGAAAAAAGCCTTATGGCATAAAAACCCATGGTGCAAATTAGTTGTGTATTTATATGAAATGTATATATGTGAATAAGTATAATTATATGGATGTACGTAAACTTATATGTATATACGTATATGAAAATGTTTTCATATACGTATGTATAAAATGATTTTCAATAAAAAACATAGTCTATGTCCTTCCGAAGATAATATAGAATCTATATGTCAAATTTCAGAGCAATTTCAGTAGCTTTTTTGTTTATCGTGTACAAACAAAAATAAGCTTTGTCTTTATAAATTAGTATGATATGATATGATATATATTTAAAATCAGAATACACTTTTATTTCTGATCTATATTAATGCCTCTGCGTCTATTTTCAAAAATAAACTCCTTAAATTCTGTAAATAAGTGCGATTTTGCAGAGATATACTACTTACATCAACTCTTGATAGAATTTTATCCCAAATAATTGTTAACAAAATACATTCTAAACTATTTATTTTATTTGCCATTTCCCGCGATTTTTCTCTAACTGAAAATTTTTAAGATTCGTCAGTCTATATATGAGTTAGAGAATTTTTTATTTCGTTAAGCCTAATACGAATTGCCTTTTCTGCATTTGATTTTAATAATATTTTCTAATAAAGACCATTTAGTAGTATACAAGATTTTTACGGTAAAATGCTCATTTTGTAGCTGCAAAATTTTTGTCTAAAATGTTCCACCTGTAAGTAGAAGGTGAAAAATGGTATAAATTAAAATATTTCGACTAAATTATAATATTTGATTGACTGTAAGCATGACTCTCTAGTGCTCTTTATTATTAGATTTAGTGAATACCATGCGCAAGGGACGTATTAACCTGATACACTATATCTTTTATTTCGGTTTTTTAATTCATTATATTTTCAGCATTATCATAGTTTTAACCTTTACAATAATTAATATCTAAACCTAGTTTTGCTATGTTTTGTAAAACTTCATTTTCTATTGATTCTCCTGTGTGAGAATAGATAGGATTAAATCCGAAAAATCTCTCGATGCGGAATCTATCATTTCATAAATAGCGCAGTATAAAAGTTAATTTATCTATATGTCAGAAGTAGAGTCTATTATTATAGAAAAATACGTAGCAGTTTTGACTCCTGACGCAAATGCTTCTACAATTTTTTTGTTTAATAATTCGATAAATTCATCACAAATAGTAGATGAAAGGTAACTGACCTTACCTTTTTCAACTAGTCCATATTGCTTAATAGGTGATGCTAAACATTCATCTAATTCAGCCAAATAATCAAAAACTTCCATTTAATTTCCGCAATAGCTTTAAAAGTAAACCTCATTAGAACCACGAAATGCTAAAGACTTTTTAGCTAACAATCTTTTATTCGCTCACTAAGTTCTTTTTATATAAATAAAAGTATAGAAATATATTTAGGTACATTAAAATTAATAAGATTTCACATACTTCCAGTCATCAGTGACCACTAATCGCTTAATAACGAGACATCTACAACTGTGCCATTTAAGCATCTGAATGGTTATGTTTCTCTGCGTTATATTACACAAACGCATAATCTCAAAAACAATATTAAATTTCATATGTAAAAAAGATTGATATATTTATAAATTTTATGGATAATGAAAAAAAAGTCATAATAAATCTAATTATTATATGTATATTTCATAATAGTAAATTAATTTATAAGACTTCTTTACAAAGATTTTCTAAAGCGCAGTTTGATCTGAGCTTGAACCGTCTCCTCCCCCCTAGAACTTCGGGCCTTAGACAAATGTCTTTTACGGCGGATGTACTTCTACGCGGAATTTCGTATAGCAGTCTATAACAGACGTCCGGAGACATATTCTATCGTCCAAACATGATACTTTCCGTAGAAGTCGTATTGAGATCCTTTGACAGTTTTTTCTACGGATGGAACTCGAAAGTACAATTTTCCCCGTAGAAGCCGAAACGGGATATACTAGTATATATATACTAGCAGAAAAGAAAAACCGCAGTTACATGATAATTTTTGAGTATAGTACTTGAGAGCAAAATTAATGAATCGTGCGACATTTTTATTGCACAAACAGAAGCCGTTATACCTTCCAAATGAACGAATTGAAAACGTTTAGAGCATTGCAATATCGCCTGACAAATGAGTTTGTATTAAAATTTGATATTATATATATATACATATATATAGGTTTCTAATAATTAGCTATTTACCAAATCGCCAGAGAGACTGCAGAAATAACATTGTTAACTGAATAAAGTTTAAATGTGATTCATAATATTAAATAAAAAGAATCTTTAAACAATCTATCGTTTCCTTTTCGAAATTGTAACGTTATGCGGAACAAGCTCGAAAATAATGCGACGACTCGATATTTAGGCGCTTAGCAACTCTTTGTATCCGCCATAATGGAATAAAATTTATAATTGGAAAAAGTGAGCGAGTAGCAGCGCTAATAGCTGGATGTCAGGAAGGTGTTGTCACAGATGCGTAGTAGAGCGGTAAATTCTTCCATAAACTTGATGTCGGAAAAACTAAATATCGTTATAAACAGGATGCAAAAATCGAGCCCAGAATAACAAACAATAATGCTATTGCCGTTTTACTAGCGTTGCTTCGTTTTCTATCGGTCTCACTGTCAAGAATTCAAATTAAAAAAACCTTTTCAACTTGACGATGAAAATAAAAAAAGTTCTAAATATTGTACATTAAAAATGGTGTAGTTTTTTCTTTAATCACCATAAAAGTCGTAAGCCTAATCACAATTTTTCCGTTTATCCCCGCTAGAAATTCAAAAAAAAAAAAAAACCGAAATCTTACAATTACCCACGAACTAAGAAGAAATAAAATCCACTCCAGCTGTGCATTACCAACACCTCGCGTTCGCCCAGTCCCCCGGCCCGATTAATGGGCGCTGCAACGCATATTAATAATACACTTCCGTTGCCCGTGCCGTTGGCGGCGACGCTCCCCGGTCCGTCTCATTGCGCCTCGGCACGCGAGCAGCGCACGCGGGCAGTCGCGTCGCTGCGATAAAGGCCGCGAGGCTAGGTGGCGGTCCGGGGGGGGGGAGTACAAAAATCCGCGCACCTCATCCATTACGCGCTTACGTCCAGCTCCCGTTTTCCAGTCACGCCCGCGTATATGGTTGTAGGTGTATATATATACAGTGTATATATATACAATGAAGGTAATGGGGTATCGTATGCTCGATATTGCGATCCCCATTATGCGATTTTTGTCAGAAAGAAAGAGAGAGAGAGAGAGAGAGAGAAGAGAGAAGGCTTATTATTATTGTATACTTCGATATTACCTAGGGGCATTAATCTGCGAGATTAACCGGCGTTGATTTGGAGGCACGGCCGTGGCCGTTGAAGCCGTACAGATACGTGCAAATATTTAAAGCTTTGGGTGAAACTTTGTTTTGATAACGTCGGCGCGCACGATCGATAAGGCGCGAGTTTGCCGACGAAATTTATAGGCGGTGTACGCATAATTCTCTAGACAAATTTGCATTAGTTATTAAGGATTTCAGTTGGTTCTTTTTTTCGTTTATTTGTTTATTTGTTTTGCCAATTAAAATGATTGGCGAGTGTCGTTATAACAGTTTAGCAAAGGCTGAATAAAATAAGCGTATTGGCTTTTGTTATGTATAAAACAACTTTGTGGTTGTATACGCGAGACAAATTTGAGAAAATGTTTAATATTGCATTATTTATGTTTGATGATCTATATAATTACGAATATTTACTCAATTTGCTAAATTTTTAAGAAGTTGCATATTCATCATTATTATAATCATCACAATGTTCAATTTTAATATTAAAATATTTATTGTCTTCTAACAGTATTTAGCCAAACGCTCACAAGGATAGCAATTCATACCTTATGTCCTACTCATTCGTGGTTTTAGTACACGCATTTTTAATTTTATGTCTGTAAATTGAAAAATTCATATTTGCCATTAACTTCATATCGATCTTCTGCGCTATAGTTTGACAATGACGTATGCCATATGTTAAGAAACATCAAAAAATCTATTTGGTATATGAGAACATAAGTTGATGTACAAAATTCTTATTTTGTGCGTTGAACGTGTCAGAAAGTTTTACTGAATATTCTCAAGATGTTAGAATGCGTGGAAAGTGGTTTGATATCGAGGACAAAGAGCGCTCAAGACAGCCAAAAATGTTTGAGGATAAAAAAACGCGGCACTCCTGGACGAAAATTTTTCTAGAACTTGTTGCAGCGTTGATATTAAGACGTTAAGCTAATTTCAAGCGTCCAAAATCAATGGGATTTACCAAAATATTAGGAAATTGAATGCCGCACGACTTGTAGCTTAGAAACCTCAAAAATCTACTTTTCACTTTGAAATTTTTTCTTCATCATTTCAAAAAGAAATCGTTTTTGCATCGAATCGTTACTGGAGGTAAAGGATCGATTAAGAAAATCCAGCGCGCAAGAAATCGTGATACAAACACAGCGAACCAGAGTCCTTGCAGTCTAAGCGCGAAATCTATGCGAACGATGTAATGCTTTATATTTGGCTGAATCAGAAAGGTGTGGTCTACTACGAATTGGCGAAAAAGGAATGAAAAGGGCCAAACGGTCAGACTAAACAGCAGACAACGAAACGTTCATTTTCCAAGACAGCAATCGCTGTCGGACCCACTCGCCTTACAGATGTTACCGCTTTTATCCAATTCTAACTACCATTTGTTTCGAATAATGCAGAATGCCCTAATCGGATCACGCTCCACTACATCTGAAGGTATCGAGAATTGTTTTGAGAAATTTCCAGCCTAAAAAGACGAGAAATTTGTTTGAGACGGAATCCACAAATTGACTGAATTATGACTAAATGCCATTGCTATAATTAAATAATATTTTCACTAATGTATGTTTTATGTTGTCATTGATATAAAACCCTGATTATGATCGGAAATAAGAACTTTTTACGTTGGAGATCCAATATAAAAAAACCTTTTATTTTCCATATTATTTTGTAAACTTGAATTTGCTATGTATATAATTGTTGTGACTCAGAAAGACTGTAAAATTTCCCTTCATGTATAGTACTCTTCCCACTAGTTGGCTAATTCCGAATATTTCGCTCCAACTGCAGAATAATTCCAAACAAGGGCTCTAGGGTATATGCAGAAGAAACTCAATTTATTTTTATCCGGTCATCATAGGTTAAGTATCTAATTTTGCACTCCATTTCTGAAAGAAATTCAGTACTATTTGCAGGTGTTTTATTCTGCGTGCACAGCTGCGCCTTAATTGAGCAGATGATTCGGAACTGAATTGGGTTCAAAAATGAAACATTGTAGTGTCTAAAAATAAAATATTTACTCTTTATCCTGAGACCAACCAAAAAACAATCGATTTTCAACTGAACGACAATTCGGACGTAAACCGTTTAAAATTCTAGTATCCGCGTTTGATAATAAATCCCAAAAACGAACCCGCTCGCGGTTGGAAGATTTGTAAATTCGTCCTTCGACATGCGTTCAGCAACGCCGGTTGATCGGAACGCGAAAAACTCTCCTGAAAAGATGGCGCCGGGGTAGCGGCGCTCAGTGCTCACCTCGCGCAATTCCGAAACTTGTACGATAAGCCTCGTCTAAGCTGCCCTCAATGAGAGATTTTCCCCCACACTAGACTTTTACGTTCAATCTACAGAAGCGCCCGAATAATGTAGAGGTCGCGGTCGCTTACGACATCTTCGCGTACTCCCTAAGCAACACTTCGACCAAGACATTTCGCCCAGCGGACCATCCTTTATCGTTAGGGTGTGGTAGTTTCGAAAGTGTTGTAATAGAAAAGAAGATTCTCTGTTATCAATTTTTTGTCAAGGACATGCGTGGTAGAATAATAGAAAAAAAAACATATTTTTAACGACGAGCTTATTGAAACAATTTTTCTTTACAGCATCGATGGATATTGAATCTGACGAATGATAGATTTTTAATTGTTTATATATAAAGGTCACAGAGAAATTTGTTTGAGCAGCGAATATAGTAAAAAGGTAAATTGTAAACAAAAGATAATGGATAGTCTAATAATCATCAAAGAAATATATAAATGTAAAGAAAATGATGTATCTTTGGAAGAAATGCCAATTTTCAGATTTTAGTCCTTTTCAAATTAAATAAAATGAAAATTTATAGATTAAATAGATAGGAAAATAAACACTAAAATTTGTAAAATATTCGCAATAAGATAAATTAGGGGAATTCAGATGATATGAATTTGAATTAAAAACTAATGTTACGTTCAACAGTACAAAATGATAAGTGTCCTAAAACTCTTTCTAATAATAAACATGAACTATTTTTACATAAATCGATTACAACTGTTTATTATAAAAAAATAATTCATTTATTTATATAAATATTGCATATTATATGGTAATTCGCGTTCCTTATTTCATAAATATGTATAAGCTCGATCTCGTCTGCCCGTAATTGAATTCGTCTTGGACTGTGAGTTATATTCGCATACATACAGCGTAGTTGCTACAAGTGTAAGTGTAAGCTCTTATCTACTGAGTACATCACAATACTGTACAACATTGAATTTATATATAAAAATTTTATTAAATAAGATTTTGGTGGTTTTGGTGGTTCATTTTTTGATGTTTAATCTTACGCAAAAGTCGCACTTTTCGTACTTAGGCTTTAAGGTAGAATAGAATCTTCTAAATATCTGTATTAAATAGCGTCTGAGGCTCTACGAAGTAAACACCCAAGATTCAAAAGTTTTATGGCGAAGGCGGGAACGTGACTTTGTCGGCAGAGTATACGAACAATATGCAATTTCTACACGTACTTGTCATGCTTGGATATATTTTATCGGAAAGATAAAGTTGTATTTAGGACGATTTTTGTAAACTGTGAATCTGTATAACTATGCATAAGTATAGATGGATATGCTATGAATGAATTTTCCTCCCCTATTTCTTTGCCAGATGTATCTTAGCAAATATACTATTACACATTTTAATGGACTGACAAGTATTTTAATCGATCTTACATTATTCATAAGACAATATAATTAAAATTTTAATGGCAGTGGGAGTGACCTTGTTTTTTTGCAGCGCCTCGTGAGGAACTGAAGCGACTCGTAACTTTGGACGAAGCAGATTTACAGATTCGGTAGCTTTGCTAGTGGTTGCGCTTAGTATTACCCTTTGCTAAAAATAGTATATTTATTATATTTCTTATTAGTTTTTAGGAAGTAGCTCATTTTTATTTCCAATTATACGGGGGACATTATAAACAAGGACAGTTGGATTTTCATTGTAAACACAATTATGTGATTCTACAAAGTCTATTTAAGATCAATAATAATCTTTTCTAATCTATTAAAATGTACCATAAAATATGGGAGAGATAGATGTTTAATAAATTTCGTTCATTAATTAATATCGAAATCTAGGAATGTTCATTAAATAAAAAAGTAATAATAAAAGTAAGATCGTTCACTAATACACTTAGTCTGTTTGTTATTAATCGAATGAATCGATATATATTTACCGTTACTCTGCAATTATTAAATATTAATTATTTTTAATCGATGAACTAATTCATAATTCCAGCGTAAATTTATTAAATATTCTGTCCAACACGTCGATACTCGGAAAATATATCAATCTTGCATGACCAGAGCAAACAATTGTGCAATTAAAAATTTTATATTCCTCTAGATTATCGCGCACCATTACCTCCACTGTCACTCTGAATTTTTCCGGTATTTTTCCCGCTCCCAGCCGTATTTCCGCGAACAGCTCAAATTCTGCGTTTGTTATTCTTTTTCCTTCTTGAAAATCGTCCAGCGCCGCCGAATTCCGATAAAACCGGCCACTAAGCCAGGCGAAAATTTAATACATAACGAAATATAAAATTTGCCCAATCTCTCGTGACGATTTCAGCGCCCGCGTGCCTATACAGATATTCTCACCCTGAGCGCACAAAGCATACGCGCGCGCGCGCGCGAGATAACGCTCGGGTGATTTCAACTCTCCAAAAAAATCTATATATATATATATATATATATTTGGACAGAGGACGAAAAGCGGAAATTTACACGCATCGCCCGTCCCGCTAGCTGCGCCGCGCGCCGTCGCCGCCGGAAAAAAGGAAAAAAAAAATAGATGCGCGCGGGAGCGATATACTACCACTGCCAAACAGAGGGAAACTTCGCCTCCTCCCAGCAGTATGCGTCCGCGTCCAGACCCCGCATGCGTTTGTTTTTCGCTGCACACGCGCTACTGCGCGACCGTCGAAACGCTGTGATTAATTTTCGGCCCTGCTATATATGTGTGTATATATATATATATACAGCTAGCGATCGGTCGCCGCGTGCGCACGGGCTGAGATGATAAAGGGTAGAGACGAGGGATATGCGCCGCATCAACGCGGGAATTGAACTGGAGCGGATATGCTGCTGGTGCCGATGCTGTTGCACGGGGGCGCGCTATTGTATTTCAAAAGCCATAGTTAGTATTAGTTGTTAGTAGTAGTAGTAGTAGTATCATTATTATAATTTCCGCATTCGCTTTTCGCCCAGGCGGAAAGGTTCGATCCTATACATATATATATATATATATATATATATATATATATATATATATATATATATATAACTATGTCCTTTTTGAAGAGCGAAATGCCAATCGAATTTTCCAGCTTTGTGGAACGAGCGTGAAATTTTTCACGATATGAAAATTCCAATCGGCCAGTTTGATGTCGGTCTTTTGGAAGTGCATAATAATGCGCGTATCGTCAAAGCTACAGACGAGAATTTCCATTATATTTCCGCGATGGAACGACGAAACGACGAGGTGAGACAATTAATGCCGGCGGAGCACAAGCGGCGCAGCTATTGCGAATAAAACGCGTTGACTTGAGAGCAGCGTTCGACAGGCGAGATTGTGGCGGCAGAAAAGTTCGAGCGACGACTGCGCACGCAACCCTCGGTACGAGGCTCTTTGCGCCGCCTTTGGTGCCGGATTTAAAACCAAGAAGAAGCTGCTAGTCCCTGTGTTCGACAAGTCAACAAGCGAGACGTGATTGAAAAGAGTATTATGCCGATTGTAGCACACTAATTCTCGCGTGAACTAGACTAATTGAGATAAATCGAACATTTTTATTTTCATCTAAAATGACGTAAAAAAACATAAAATGGACCTTTTTCTTGATTACCAAACTTCCAAGTTTTATAATTTACTTGGTTTTAATTTAGACAATAGCCAGATATCGGCAGATTAATCTGAATTTTCTATGCTTTCTGTCAGATGATCCGAAAATAAGTTTTATAACATTTTTCTAAGTTGATTTCGAGAAAGTATCATATAATCCGTTCGAATACTCCTTCTGTTCGATAAAAATTTTTTTTCTAACAAAGCGGATTTAACATCCATATTTTAGCTATTTTTATAATACGTAAAATAATCGAGTACATAAATTATAATAATAATAATTCAATTTGATGTACAAAGTTTCTGGGCGTAAAATATTGAAAATATCTTTTGGCAAAGCAGGTGTAAAAATAAAAAAGAAAATAAAGAATACAATTCTGAAGATATTTTATGAATAAACGTAAATGTACTAACGATTATTTCATAATATTTCAAATAAATCTTCTTTTAGAAATCTTTGATCAATGCTAGAATTTTAAGAAACTAAATAAGGGCATGCTGCATTTCAATGGAGTTTGAAACAAATGTTTATCACTTTATTATTTACGATTTAATTGTTCAATAGTTTTATTTAATTTTTTTTGTTGCTTCCAACGTTTCGAAACGATAAGGGGAGCGCGATTATAAGAATTATTCATAATTAAAATACTTACTATTTTTGATTTTTAACCGTAATTGTATTTAGAAGAGAGTCGGAGATCCCTCTCCCCTCCAAATCGGTGGCAGCGAGTAGTGCGCCCTGCATCCCAACCAGTAGCTGTGCCTCACGTCCTGTGTCCCAGGATACCTCCCGCTCGCCATCTACGTTTACTTGTTCACTTTTCCTTTTTTTTTTTCAAGAAACATACGCAAAAATTTTTCCCCCTACACTATATGTTAGTATATTTACATATCACGCTCATGATGCATAATGTAAGATTAAATTCTTTTGATAAATGAATAAACATCAGATAATAGGCGTTATACCCTGTTCTTTTATGGTTGATGGAAAAATTCTATAAAAAGCATTGAAACGAAAAAAACTTCGAAATCAAGAACTTATTAGATTTTTATTTCATGACTTTACAGTTAAAATTTTACTCTTCGCTCGAGGGTCGAAAGGGGTATTTGCTTGCGATTTGAACGTTCTTAGATTTTTCGCCCCACAAACTATGAGTATATATATATGTGTGTGTGTGTGTGTCTTAAAGTTATACAGTTCCCCTTGTCTGTCGCAATATCTCGAATTTCGTAGACACGGCATTACTGTGTAAGAAGCTTTGCGTGCAAAACCTCTTTTTTTAGCTTCATATAAATTTCGACTACTAAAGCTATTAATTAAATATTAATTAAATTTATTTAACGATATTATTGAATAAGCAGTAGATTTTTTCATTCCTTAAATCTTAACAAAAGCCAAAAGACATTTCTGATCGATATTTGCGCTGTTATTATAGAAAATATTTATTTCTCAATCATTTGAAATAGTCCATGTTCATGGTTTGACTTTTCCTATAGATGCTGTATATTTTAGAAATTTAATAAAATCTACAAAAATCTATTTAAAAGATTTATAATTAAAAAATCCCGTTAAACTAACTGTTCAAAATTAGCGAAACAGAAAATAATATAAAATTATTATTATTATTGAAATCTATTGTAAAAGCGATAAATCCATTTTTTTTTTTTAAAAATACATCCGTATAAACTTACTCGTTAGAGAATAAATCCTGCGGAAGTAACTTTTAATTAAAATACAATGACGCAATCGAATGACAGTTATCCCGTTGAAATTTCACCTTTGGCGCCCGCTTCGTCGACTCCCGCGTGCCGGTTCGTCCCCCGTTGGCCACGGGAAAAATTGCAGGGCGCTCGCCAATTAAAGAAGTTTAATAAAAGACCATCTTCATCGAGGCGCGATAGAAGGGGGGCGGGGGTAACACGGGCTCGCACTACGCTCGTATACCCAGAGGGGCTGCGCAGGGCGCGAAGGAGGTTGGACGAGGAGGGGTAGGGGAAAAAATTTCGGTTAATCGGTCTTCCTTAACGGTGGTGGACAAGCGAGCGCTCGCATGGATAAAAAAAAAAGATCGATCGTTCGTTTCGAGAGTTAAATGATCGATTCGCGACGCTAAGCGACTTTTCCGTTTCCATTATTAGCATCCCGCGCGGAGTCGTATCGCAGGACAGACGTTGGCCTTTTGACCCTCGCTCTCTCTCTCTCTCTCTATCTCTCTCGATACCCCAACCCCCTCACGCCCTTGGCCGTCCCTTCTCAGTCTCTCCGCAACCGAAGCCGGTACAGTCCTGAAAGAGAAGAGAGGAAGAGAGGGAGAGAGAGAGGGAGAGAGAGAGACTCTCGGGAAGCGTTATAGTACCTCGATTTAATGCGATTGGATGGATTTTCCAAGTTGAAGCCACGACGTATGTATAAATGTATATATATATATATTATATATATATATATATATATATATATATATATATGCTTCAAAACATTATACATTTAGGATATCTGACGAGTGTTTAATTTATGCAATTAAGGTGCAGACACTGAGAGAAGCAAAGGCTTTTCATTGATAATTCGGCTTTCGGAGGGGCGTTAATTCGTAAACGGCGTGAATTGCTTGTACGTACATCGGATGCTTATATAACACGTTACAATTGGAAAATCGTATTATATTATAATTTCAGGTATTTTTGTTCGTTTGATTTTTTGTTTTATTATTGTTTATTCAGAAGCATTTATACACCGAGTCCGTATTTAGTATAGATTTTTTACGATAGAGGAGAATTGATTCGCCGAATAAATATTGACTCGTTAAATCATTATTGAATTATTTAATAATAATAAGTAAATAAGTAAATATTCGTATTATTGACGGAAAAAAATTTATTATCATAAATATCGTCCAGCTGGGATTGAGCTGAAAAAAAAAATTCGTTCCACGATGGAGGAATGCCGCCGTGTCGGTGATGTGGAAAAAACATTGTATAAAATCAATATGTTATTTCACGTATCGTATAAAGTAAATAGGGATGTACGAAGTTACTTGGTACGCGGATTTATTTGCTTCGTCCACTTTATTAACTCATGTCCTACGTGAGCGATTAAAGGATAGTGTATGCAATTTTTTTTTTCAGAAGAAGCGATCGCCGACGGTGAATTTATATAATATGTTATATGCACTGTTGAAAAATGTTTTTTTTTTCGCATCAGAAGATTATAATCAGTTAAATGTTCCTGTAAGAAATCCTTTCGTTGACTGACACATATTTCACAGTTTTAGCAAATTGCTTGTTTTAATTGAACTATATAGATTTTGCTCAATTCACTAATAAATATATATAGAAATATAAATAGAAATATATGTATTCCTAACTGTATTGTTTGCAGCATAGATGGTAAAATTGTTATTCCATCGTCGCAAGCTTAACTTTCGTCGTAATCTCTTATTTTAAGACATAGTGTAATTCGCAAAAATTATAAACTATATTTTGAAACGAATCGAAAAAATCTAATCGCTTCTGATGTTTTACGCGTAAGCGTACATATATATCGATACTGTTGGCATTATGCAACGATTCGCAAAGTATAATAATGAAATCGATATACTACCAAAATAATCTTGAAGGCAAAGCTCGACACTGTCCTGTTGCCGCTTAAATCTTAATAGGTGAAAGTCAATTACGAAAGGAGCTATTAATTGAAGAAAGAAAAAAATTCGAGTCCCAAGATACAAGTATAGGACGAAACTATCCACGCCCCCTTAATGGATTATCGAAGCGAAATCTGATTGTTACTATACGCGAGGCAAATAACTATGGGGGGTCGAGGCTAGATTTTAATGGACATTTGTTAATTCCGATAGAAAATCCATTATTGTATATATAACGAGGTTATTGTCAGAATGAGAAACTATTCGTTAGATGAAAAAACGGCTTCGAGATCTGACTTATAACTCAAGGTTTAGAAACAAAGGATTTCGTCTTTTAATGGGAAGAAATGTATACTTCCGTGTATGTACCTAAAACGTTTCTACTTCTATACTTGTATGTTTGCATAGGTTTATTCTTAGGACAGGCCGAAAGCCCACCCTCGGATGACAAAGCGAATTAAAAATGAATTTTATTTACAAGTTATTTTTCTGAATCGACAACGTAAAAATGAAGCAAATCATCACGGCATTAATTGCGTCTGATCTTCGGTGAAATAAATTATCCCCATGGAAATTAAATGATCATAAATATGAAAATGAGAGAATACTAGAAAAATATCGCAAATTCTTCATAAATGCCTCGTGAACATGTTAAGCACGCGCGATATTATAAGGAATTGCAATGAACGTGAAATATACTGACAGAGCTAATTTTGCTTTTGCACACTTTCCAAAAGAAACTGCATTCGACGAGACTGCAAATCCACACGGTCATTGGACGTTGTGAGATAGACGCGCAAGCTTTCCGCGCACGCAACTGAGCCACCCTTTGCTTTTCGTTACTCATTCGAAACGTGTATATCGCTCATCTTCGAAATACGCTTGGAATTGCTCCGAGGCCAAGTTTTATTGTATCTGTAGTCAGTGTCTCATCGGAGCGTCCGTAAAGTCGTTGTTTTGCATCGTCGCTCGCGCGCGCGCGCCTATCGCGTTAATATCCTCCAAACGCACTGGTATAGAGCATACGCGTCTCTCTCTCTCTCTCTCGTTTACTTAACGACGACGATCCGATTGGGGCCCTACGTATCTTCATGCGTATCGAAGGTATAGGTTTCGGACGTAGAATCTGTTCCAGGACGAGGGATCGATGGCTTCGCGAAAGTATCCCTCGTGCAACAACTTCCTCCGTTCCCCAATCAACCCCTCTCCAGTACGCATATTATAATACCCGCGGCTGCTTCCGATCGAGTACTTTTATATATATATATATATATATATATATGTATGTATAGGATCTATACGTACACACATACTATATATACAATAATAAATGAAAACACGTATGTACGCCCCCCTCTGCTCGGCCCCAGAATCAAGCGCCGCGCTTCTTCGTCGTTCGAGGGGCGGGGGTCGGATTCCCCTCGACGGTCACGGCCAGCCGCCGCGATATAGGAGCTGAAGTGGGAGCCTTAAATAATGAATTCGCGCGTGTCGGACGGACATATGTATTGGGGGCTCTCTGCCTTTTAACGTGTATGTATATATATATATATATATATATATATATATATATATATATGTATATAGACTCGGACGAAATCGATATCGTAGGCGTGCATTCGCATAGCGATCGGTCGTGTCAAAGTGACACGCAGCCGTAATATATATATATATATATATATATATATATATATATATATATATAGATCTATATGAGAGAGAGAGAGAGAGGAGAGAGAGAGAGAGAGAGAGAGTGAATGAGAGAGGGGGAGGGAGGTCTGGAGAATATTTTCTCAGAACATTGGATTCTATTTAATGGGATATGCTTAGATAAGTTAGGGGAAGAGGGGAGTTAGATCGTCTTTTACAAACCATATTTTTCTTTCAGGATAATCTAGTCATAATAATTATATAAAATTAAAATAGTTTCTAATTTCTCTCATTAGATTCCTAGGAAATAAATATAACGTACTCGATCTATACTATGACGATGCTCAAATATTTTAAAGGGAAAATTGAATCTTCCTAAATATTAGCGGGAAAAAATAACTTGAAGTTAATGTACGCTTCGCACTGGCATACCCGAGAAGCTGGCCAATAATCAGTGAACTATGGCATAAGTGAATACTTAATATTTTCAGATTTTCTTCCTTTAACTTCCAAATTTTCTTTTTCCTTCCGCAATTGAAATCGCTCTCTTCATATAATTAATAATACTTAAACCATTGCTCTAAAACTCGTTTGCATGTATATGTCAAAGATTATAAACCTCGTTATCTTACTAAGGATCTCCGTAACGCAATCGTAATAGACTCGTTACTTTATGTATTTATTTGGTACAATAATTTTATATTTCGAACTCTATGTAGGAGGAGAAAATATTATAAACAAGGACAGTCTGTGACGTTCCGGACCTTTGCCGAAACGTAAATTTGCCAAAAACTACCATTTTTTACCCATTTCTTTCAATATTCTTTATCTCGCGATCTTATGAAAATCGAATGCAACTATGTTTGCCGTATTTTCGGCACATACAGCTCTATTCGGTATTATTCATAGGAACAAAAAATGATATTTTTCGGCAAATTTTCGTTCATTCCTTCGTCAAAATCCATTGGGCATGAACTACAACGTCGGTCCTATCAAAACAATTACCATCCCTCGTATATAATGTAAATTGAGTTTTGGGAATATTCATACACTTACGCCCCTCGATTCCATCGACAATGGTTAAAAGGCAAGTCCCGCCTAGTACAATAAAAGAAATAGCAGAATACGTGGCATAACCTCTAGACTTATATACTTTGAAAAATATTACGAAAATTCCTATTAATGGCAAAATTAAAAGTCCAGAAGAAGTGCAAATAATTGTGATTTCTATTTTAAATTTTTTCTTATCCCATCTTTCTGTTGAAACGTTCTCGCATGAGCTTCTTCCCTTGCAGCTGTTCCTACAATTGGCGGTCGAGGAAAGTCCGTGCGAGAGTTGTTAAAGCAGCCGCGTGAGGGGGGAGGCGTTGAAGAGCATCACGCCTCTCGAGGAATTCCATCAGAGCTCTACTATCGCGCTACGAAGGGGTGTCGAAAAAATCGGTACGGGGCCGGGGATGTTTTCATTCCTACACGATGATTTTGCACTCCTCGCGTCGTTTCTTAATATTTTGCATCGGATTTGGCGCGTCGACCCGATTTCGTCCCATACAAGCAAACGCAAATCGGAGAAAGCCAGCGCTTCGAACAAAGTCTCGCGGAAATAAAATACGAATCAATCGATGCCCCCCCCTCCCCCAAATGGATTAAATGAATATAAAAGGCGGAACACCGTAGAATCGTTCGAGGAATGAAACGATAGATCGATAACGTTCAACGAAGCATATATGAGGGATGGTGCCGAGTACGAAGAATTATGCGCGTAAACGAATAATTCTCGCGCGTGAGGGCTGAAAAATAAATAACGCTAGGCTCCCCCATCGAGCTGGATAAACCGCGAGTTTGCCTATTCTGTAGAAAATCGACTGCCTGACTTGCCAATGGTGATTTACAAGACGAAGGAGAATTCGGGATAGGTTGATGTTGACCGATCGATAGATGGATGTAAATTTATCAGTATTGGACGATACGACGTATAAGATTATAGACCGTATAAGATACGATTCAAATGTTTACCACGAGTTCGTATGCCTGTCCAAGTGTACTTGATGAAGTATAAAAGATAAAATTAAATCTGATTTAATATGAATTGCGTGCAAACTAAACTAGAATTTTGTTGAAGACGTCAGCAGTCTATGTTATTCTGTCCATTAATCTGATAACTACATTCCCTTGTATACGTATATATAAAAAGCCAATTAAAAGAAAAGTTTACATAAAATCGAACTATAAATTTATATTACGAAGAAAATCGTACACGAAAGGGGATGCTTTATTACGTTAAAAAAAAAAAAACCTACGCCGACGGACGATGAAAAATGTGCAAGTCGAATATAGAAAGGTTGAAGAATCCGCAATGAGTTGTAAAGAGAATGCATACGAACCGTGTTTATGATTCAAAAAATTAGCATAAATACTAGTCGCCCAATGTTTTATGAACAAATCGTATCATCATAAGTGTTTAAAAGCGTTATTGAAGTTGGAAAAGTTTTATAATGTTAACGAAAAGAAGAAGAATTCATTATCATTACCATCTGTTCAATAGAATTTCACACACACTTGTTTTAGCGATACTCATCAATGATAAATTATTTTAACATTATAAGAGAATTACAATAGGATCTACAGATAGTGCGTTATTTTGAGAATAATTTCAACGGATCGTAAGTCCGAGGATTACCATCTCTGTTTGAACGTAGAGAAAAGTATCTCGGAATCAAATCCTTGTTTAAAAGATCCAATGAAACTTTTGCATTCTCGCGGGGCTCAACCGCTATCTTCGTAATCTAAAGCGAGTCTAAAAAAAAGGAGGAAAAATCAAGAAGAAAGAGCTGAATTCAAGAGAGTCGCAAAGTCTTCTCTAAAATTGTCGTTTTGAACTTTTTCCCGTCATTCTCTATATAAGAAAAATCTTTCCACAAATTCAGCAGTTTCTGGAGCATCGAGCCAAATTCCACTTTTAGCCGTTCTTACATTACTAAAGTTCGATTCCTTTTTCCTCGCATTTTTCTCCACCCAACCGAATATCCTTTGACGCGAGTCACCGCCGCGCCAAAGGGCAGAATAACCGCGACGACCATTTACCCCCTTCTCCTTCGCCCTGCCACCCACGCCGCATTTCGCGATTAATCAGATTCCAATCCCAGCACGCAGCTGCAGTAGCTTTCTCTTTCTATCTTTATCTCTCTCTCCCTCTCTCCTCTCTCTCTCTCTCTCTCTCTCTCTCTCTCTATCTCTCTCGGACTAGCATTCCTCCGCAGGTGGGTCTTGCGCCCTGCAGCCAGGGAGTAGAATTCCCCTGTCGCGCCTTTAATTTTGCCGGCGACGACGCGTTTTGTGGCTTTATATATATATAGCGATTATTGATTCTTACGCTCGAAGCTCCAGTTAAGGGGAGAAAGAGAGACAGAGAGAGTACGGGGAGATGCAAAAAATACCGAATGAAAAGGCAGGCAGCAATTCGACGAGAGAGAGAGAGAGAGAGAGAGAAAGAGGACACGATGAGCCTCGGACGCGCGCCTGTATACAGGGCCGATCGGTCGGCGGTATCCGATCGGGTTAATTAGTTACCCTCTCGCCTCTAATTAAACTCCCCTTTGTCGTATAGGCAGCCCCCCTTATCCGTGGCTGTCACCAAGGGAGGGATGATTCGCGAGCACGAATATCGCCGACAGAGGGGGGATTGGAGGGAGGAGCGAGAAAGGATAAACGCGAGTTGACAAGCCGCGCCTCGTCGGTGGAGAGAGAGAGAGAGAGAGAGAGAGAGAGAGAGATGGAGAATGCGTGAGTGCAAAAGCCGGAACAACCCTTTCTCTCCGCGGATCGTCCGTACGGACGTGCGCGTTTGTGTACCTACACGCACTTGTATAATAATAATACACGTGGATAGTGCGGTCTCGCGGGAGAAAAGGGGGTGGAATTGGGTTTGAAGATGAGGGGTAGGGCGAGTGACTGTAAATGTTAACGAGTTCACGGTCACGTGTAGAGAGATAAGACGGATGGTCAAATAAGTAAGCACTTCTGGATTTTAAAGCTTCGTGCTTCTGTTTTTGGATACACACACACACACACACACATAGATCCAGAAAATGAAGGAATTAATTAACTTTCGATTTCGTTAGCCATTCATAATTAAAATTAATAATTTAAACTTAACATATTTTTGTAGTAGTGTAGTTGTTTTTTAATGGTTTACTCTTCATGCGAGCTCACTTCTGTGTCTCTCTCCATGTCCAGGGTTAATTCGTATATATCTATAAGTAAAAGCAGAGCTACGATGTTTGCATTAAATTTTTGTTTATTAAAGAATTTTAAAATATTGTTTATTTAACATTAAGCAACTAGCCCATGCAAGAATACATTCAGGAAACTAACGATAAAGATTTTGAAGGAATCACAGTTAACGTGAACTTAAAAGTTCCTTCGTGTGGAGATAAGATACCTCAGTTACGTATTGAGCAGGATAAAACGTAGAAAAAGATCCCGACACAAGCTGAATCACTTATCCGTTTCTAAGACTACACAATATTAACGTAAGTAGATGTACGGATGAAACGTCGAAATAGTCAAATCCGCGTATATGTTGGTAAAAAGCGAATTAAGGTAAAACGGCCAGATGGGGGCGCACATTACCAAAAGGCCTTAACCAGTTTCACATCTATTTTGTACGATGCGCTTAATTTACGTATTTACATTAATTGATGTTTTTAGGATATCATAATTATCAAAAGTTCTTTTACGTCTCATCATAAGGTAAAACGCAGAGTAAACAATATTCTGGAATATCTTAATCATAAGAAGCACGCCTGAAACGTAGAAACGTAGAAAAAATGACATTGTAGATGAATCGGGGATGTCGAATTGTTACAAAGACGCATCGGAATTCGTAAAATGCAAGGGGTAGTGAAGATCGAATGCCTATGAAAATTTACATATTTCAAATCAGAGGATAAATAAACGAATCATAATGCGTGTACAACGAATCTGTCGATCAGCAAAATACACCTACGAATCGCTGCACGTCACGCGCAACGTGCTCTTTCTAATTTGGCTTGCGTCTCGACACTGGGCGCTCTCCTCTGTCCCTAACTGCAAGCTCTTCCATGCTGTCGAATTTACGAGAACGATCGATGCGATTCCGATGCAAATAAGACGCTCGACTATGGATTAAGACGGCCCGCCGGCTTGTACGTAAATTCGGGCCCGGTCGACAATGGATGAGTCACACCGTCCGATCGAGGCAGGTCTTTGTCTACCGAACGGCGAAATTCATGAATACGTGTGAATCGCAACTTTTGCCTCGGCTTTAGAATGAGATCCGTTTGGCTTTTTCTTTTATTCTTCTCTTCGATTCGATGCTTCTCTCGATGCAGCGTCATGCCGGCCTAGACGCAAAAATGAACGGACGATCAAGATGACTCGGGATTCGGGACGATTGAAGACATCGGGCTTTTAGGGTACAATTTATCGGTAACTTTTAGAGAATGTTGTAACATATATTGAAGATGATATTGACCATATAATATTGGCAATGAGACCTTATTATGGCAATACGAACAAAAATCTCCGTTTATGCAAATGAGGTTGAATAAATTATTTGCACCATTAAAATAGTTACAATTGATAATTACAACGATGAACAGACACATAGATAGTTAACAATTATTAGCACGGCATCTTCGATCCATCCAAAGCGATATGTCTAGAAAGGTTGTAATTTTTTTATTCGAGTTCACGTCTTTTTAGATTTATTTTTGAACCTGTTTTATCGTCTTGTCATGTCTATCCGCGATTACGAAGGACCTCGGCTCAGTTGTTCGAGCAATAGAGTTTAACGTTCCTGAATAGTCTGAGAAAATCGGAATGGTATTAAAAGATTCGCTAATACACCGAGACGGTCAAGCGATCTATATTCGGCCATACAATGCACTGCGAGTATTAGAAGAAATTATCGTTGGCATCGCTAACGGGCCACTCTTATCCACGAAACTTAAATCAGAATAATTATACGGATTAGCGCCAAATCCCGCCTCGAGAGTTCCCCTTTGAAACGGCCAACGGGAAGCCGAAAAGTCAAGCTCTCGTAAATCTTCGACTCCATCCACCTGCTCGTCCCCCCGCCTCCGGCATCCTCCTCCACTCCCTCAGTCTTCGACTAAAAAAGTGGTAATAAAGCCAGTCGGCGAGCCTTAAAGGGGCTCGGTGCTGCATCGTATTCCCTGGAAAAACCATAGAGGGACACGGAGTGGGAGGGGCGAGGAGGGGGCTGAAAATTTATCGGGCACCCCTCGCGGCACCGACCGCTGTATACGCAGAAAGCCTTTCGACTTCTCTCCCCTCCGGCTCCCCCTGCGAACCACATCGCGCGCCAGAGAGCAAAGTCTCGCGACGAGTGCCTCGGCCCCCGGGGCCGCGGGCGCGAGATCGCGGATCCTCCGGAAATCCGCTGTTTGCACGGCTATGGAGAACGAGCCGGCCGCCCCTCAGCCCCTCCCCCGCCCCCCCTCCCGCCTGCCGCCAAACCCCGTCCTTTCGTAAGCCGGTCGGCGGTGGCTGCGCGCGGAAGCCGCCCGCGGCGCCGCGTACGCGCTCTCCCCGCAGCAGCGCGCGCAGCTGTTCGCTGCCGCTGCCCCCGTTCGCGCCCTCGGCACGGGGCGGCGAGCGCGGCCGCCAGTCGCGCTCGGCTGTCCGACCGTGCAGTTGGGCTGAACGCGCGCGCGGGCGCGCAACGCTCGAGCGACGTGTCTCCACCACTCCGCCGGGCCGGTGTGAAGCGACGTGCCTCCGGCCTCCTGGTTCGAGAGAGAGAGAGACACCCAGTGAGTCGCGCCGTTACTTTCTTCCTCCCTCTCCCTCTTTTCTCTCTCTCTCTCTCTCTCTCTCTTTCTCCCCCCTTTCTTCATCTGTAGCCGCCACTGTGACTTCTCGCGCTTGTCGCTGCGCCCCGACGACGGGACGTTCCTTTTTGTTTTTTGGCTGCCGATCGCTGTGCCGAGAAATTATCCACGCTAATCCCCGACATCGGCAGAGCTCGTGCGGCCAAGTCCGAGATCGAGTCGAACTCGCGACTTGCCGGCAAAGTTCGACAAGGGCGAAATAGCCAAGCTCGCTGCAATCGTCCCATGTGATAAAAGAGATTAGGGCTGTTGTCGTGGCTTTCGCTGCTTTTTTGTTGTTCGCCCGTGGGAAAAGTGCCGCGCTGGTGGCGCGCGACTGCCAGCCGACGAACGATATGCGACAATGCGGCTGGCCGCTGGTACCTGCCGCGGGTTCGCGCCGCGCCCCGGTCTCCTGGTGCGCCTGCTGCTGATGCAGCTGGCGCTGCTGGCCGGCCGCGGCGACGCCTACCTCAACCTCTTCATCAGTCAGTCACAGGTGGAAAAACTGCTCGGTAAGTGTCCGCGCGTGTTTCAACCCTAGCCCGTCTTCTATCTCTCTCTTTCTCCCCCCTCTCTGTTCCTCTCTGTCCGCGGCGGGAAAAGTTTGCCGGCTGCGCAAAGCGGCGAAGCTTGCAAATGCATATATAACTTGGCTTGCTCGGCAGTTTTCCAGTTGAGCCATCCTCTCGATTTTGTTTGTTTACTCCCATCGGCGGCTCTAGATCTCGATGGCTGCATAGAAAAGTTGCACAATAATGAGTCGATGCGAATGCGCCTTGGACTGGACAGTCGCCCGAAATTTACGTTTTATACGTATGCAGGCACATTCTTTGTGCTTGTTTGTCCGACATGTAGAGGAAAGGTTTAGACGAGCTTTTTTAAAGCACTTTGTTGAAAGTTACATGATACACTTCCGAATATTATATTACCCTTTCGATTATTAATAGTATTATAATAATATTTAATAATATCCTCAATAAAAAATCGTTAATAATGTAATTATTATATTATAATATACTAATGATATCACAATATATTTACTGAGAGAGATTTATATAAAAAAAGTGACTATTTTATTTCTTAATAGGAACAGATTGGAACTGATTCGTCTGCTCTAATTCAATTATAATGTAATAAAATACTATGTTATATAATAAAATTTAGCATTTATTGTAAACTTCACTGTATAAAATAGAATTTTACTTGAAAGGCCGTATGATTTGTTTAAAATCTATTTCTAAAATTTAAAAACGAACAGTAAATATTATTATTCAATGTCTATCAATGTATGTTTTAACGAATAGAAAATTATCTATAATGAAACATTGGCTAATAATAAATAAACAAATGAACACATACTTTAATTGATAAAATAATTTGTCAACGTATCTCTAATTTATTTAAAAGTGTATCTTATTTATATATATTTCTCATTTGTTTATTTTTGTTAAATATGTTTTCTTTGCTTATTCAACTAAATGCTTCTTATTTTATTTAGCAACATATTTTTCATTAAATGCACCTTTCTCTTACAAAAATGTATCCTTCTACATTGATAAAAATTACAAGATTATAATTGACCTGTGTTCGATATAATAAAACTTTATCAATGCTATCAATAAATGAACAATCAGAATTAAAACAAAAAATTACAATCTCACCTTGATTTAATTATCTGTACGCGGCCATTTGAAAATCAGACAGAGCCAAATGCAATTTTACAATCGCCCTTTATATATACACATTTTCGTAATATATACCCCGAAAATAAATTGGCATGCTAAATCGGTAATCACTCTTGAATTGCCAGTTAATGTCCTCATTTATATGCATAGAGCGAGCCCAATCGTTCTGCCATTAGCGCGGGATTTTAATGCCGAAAAATAATCGATGGTAACGCGGACGTCGAGGTGAGAGAGGTACGCACGAGTTTTAATTCACCTTTTGAATAGTATAATATTTTAATTTATATGCGTTTTTTTACTATTAATCGAACCAAAAGAAAGTAGAAAAATTATAGATGCACTCGCGTGAATAACAGACTGCAATGATAAAATATCGAGAATCTGCAATTTCATTGTAATTCTGTAATTGCGTAGTTGGATTACAAAACAGCGATGTAATCGAAATCGTGTGCAATTATAAGTAAAGTATTTTCCATTGCTAAATTTTTTAATGAATCATTGATTAATTTTATAATAATAAGATAAGCAACAGCATTTATTTCAATGTGGACTGCAGGCGTGAAAATATTTACAGCTAAATGATTATAAATATTTTCATTAAAACATATAATACATGGTAATAAATCATATTGGATCCTGTAATAAAATATATCAATCTTATCAAAAATTATTCTTAATTTATGAGCAATTATTTATTCTCTCTCTCTCTCTCTCTCTCTCTCTCGCTATTTTATTGATTGATAAGTCTATTTGATGGAAAATCGGCTTTACTATACAATACAGGCTAATCGATAGTTTTTTTTTAAATTGCAGTTAATTATTTCTGATTTGTAAAGAATATTTTATATGATCTCTCCATTACTTTCACCCGAAAATTTATTTAAAATTTATTCCAACCTTTTTTTTAGATAATACATCGAATAATTTAATAAAATTGTAGTTGATGTTACGCTGTTACTCCACCATAATCATTGCTCCGATTTGATACGATGTAGCAAGATGAAATATCGCGCAGTACGACTTCTGTTTGATTTTTTATTCATGTAAAAGAGGTAGTAAAAAATGTTTTTATTCTCTTTCATAATTTCTTCGTTCTTTTGGAAAATTTGATTAATGATTCCCGTTCTTTTTCTTTATTTTAAATCGTCTTTAGACTCTATTCTAATCTAATTGCAATATCAAATAAACATCAATATTATATTTCTTTTTAAAAATATGTAGAATTTTTTTTCTTTACTGAATGATATAACATAAAAATACATGTATATCCTATGAAAATCTAAAAATAATCTATTTAAAACAATTTAATTGTTTTAAATAATAATAATCTATTTAGTTACATCACTCTTGTTACATAGAGATATCAACGGATATTACTTCATAAAATATTGAATCATCTCTTCAATACTAATTAGTTTTAATTGGTACGTAAAAAAAAATTGTTTTTTTTTACCTCAGACTGATACTACTTGTATTATATAAATTTAATGTCTCGATAAAAGCGTATATACTCGCTGTTCGCCGAAAGAGTTAATGGATCATCCAGATATTGATTAATTCAAGTATTCATTCATTGAACTTTCTCGCTCGAACGAAGTTTCAGAAAATTTCACGCTCTATCGGCTTGAAAATCGGCTCAAAGGTAATGTTGCAAGAGCGGCTTAATAATGGCTTCTTTACTTAAGATTTCCTTAACGCAGACTAGCCGAGTGGATCGTATCCAAGAGAGTGTTCGGCTTGATTTTTTGAAGATTTCTAAAAAAAAAAAGTAATATTTTAATATTGATTCACTTATTCAGTGATTAATATCGATATATTGCCTCTGATAAATAAGCTTTATTTTAAGTTTTATAAAGGATATGAAACATTAAGGCTATATATCTAAAATTTTCTTTGTATTTTTCCATATAATGATATTCTATTCTGTTTTTTCTTTTGGTGGAACGCAAAATCTGATTCTTCATTCCAAATGAACTATAATTATTTTATGCCGTTGGTAGCATTAGGCAGTGACTCGATTAAGCCTCATTGACGTGGTTCCAACACGTATATATGTTCAGATGAAATGGGAGCGAACAGCGTAGGAGGCATAAAAATATTACATAGTCTGTCGGCTGGCTGGAGCGCGATTAAAATTATTGGAAAGTATTACGAAAGTTTTATGCATTTAACATGTTATGAACACTTTAGAAGAAAGAAAAAAAAGCAATATTAATTGTCGGTGGAATTTTTTCGAAAAGGGATTTTAATAATACTACCTTTTACATGTTCTTTATACTTTTAGAATGCTTTTGTAATGCTTCATATAGGTGTGAAATAAGCAATAATAATGCAATTCTTTATTTTTATGACTTGATATTACATTGGACTATTATCATAAATAAAAATAATATTAATAAGACGCACGTACGACGAATGGGCTTGAGAATGTCGAAAGTCGTTACAACGAGTTTTATAGGTAATTTGAGTATATTAACGAATTTTGAAACTTCGTTAGGACCTTGAGAAATAATATTTAATAGCCATTACTTTTATAAAGATAGAAACGTTTCAAATATATATATAATTCAATTTTTCCTCTTCTCCGACAAGACACAACCCTTATAACGCATTTTCGCTTCTTATAACGCATTTTCGCCCTATTGGTTCCTCACGATATTTCAAATCAGATTTATATCACCCAGTAAGATTATTACAAAGTCGGCGGAAACGCGTACGAAATTAGTTTTTTTTTTATTTTTTCTTTCAATCGCCGTGATTAAACACGTGGGGAAGAAAAATTGTTTCAGACCCCGCTAGCCAGCAAAAATCGGAATTCTCGAACGCGATGCCGTCCCCGTACATCTTTGGCTTATCGCCGCGCTGTAAGAAAAGTTCGCAAGAACGCCATTAAACCGCTCGCCCAGTCGACCCGAGGAATAGTTAACAAAGCCCTAATACGTATATACCTAAGGCTGATATAGGAGGCAGGGGTCGGCAAAGAAAGAATGAAAGGGAAAAGGAGAAAAAAAAATGGCCTTCTCACAATAAAGCTCGTGCATTAGTTTGGCTCTTTGTCGTTCGGTGCGAGCGCATGTGCGCGTTTATATATTGCGTAGTAGTTTCGGTAAAATCCGCGAGCCTTCCACTCCCACCCTCCCGGCCCATTAACCATCGAGATATTCGCGATACAACATTTTCGTCATTCTCTCTATTTCTCAATAAGCGAGATAACCAAGCTCCATGCAATAATTAGATCTCGTAAACCTAAAATCGACTCATTTAAAAGTCCGCGCGAAATTCAAAAATAGAGGGAGGCTCAGAGAGAAAGAGAGAGAGAGCGAGAAAGCGCGAGCGAGAACACAAATTTAATATCAAACCGCCATCGTGTCTCCGATCGGAGAGTAAACGCCACCTTGCAATGCCTCGGAGTAACCGCGGTGAGAGCACGAGCGCTCGCTCCTCTTTCCCCGGTGGCAAATAATCCGCGGCTCTCGGGCGAGACTGCGGTAGCAATATCGCGACCATCCCGAGCCCAACAAGCCTAACATCCGACCACCCGCCCGCCCGCCCGGCCCCCTCCACGGCGAGATCCCCATCGGACGTCCGAGCCCCGGCGCGCTCGGGCTCGCTCGCCGGATTTATCGCGGACGACGGCCGACGAAGAGTCGCGTGCCCGTACGCGCTCGGCATTGGACCGCGCCCCGCGGAGCGCGGAGAGACGACGGTGATTCATTCGCGAGGCGCTCGCGCCCGAGATTTGTCGCCCGCTCCGCGGAGGCGCATAAATTTCTCCGCGCCCGCGCGCGCACGCACGCACGCACGCACACGTGCGCGAATGCAGCGACGTTTATCTAATTGCAGACCGCGCGTGCGCGCGCGTGCGTGTACGATTGCGTCCTGTCCTACCACCCTCCCTTCCTCCCTAGTTTCTTCTCTTTTTTCCTCCGCCACCGCTGATTTATTCGCGCGGGTCACCCGCGACGCGAGATACGTCGGGCTCGATGCCCGCACGAGCGCATTCGTCTCTCTCTCTCTCTCTCTCTATCTCTCCGTGCTTGCGTGGGTGTGTGTGTGTGCGTGTAGGCGGATACTCGCGGTCGCAGGTATAATATAGTCTTGCGGGCGGAAAAAAGGCGGATTTTAAAGGATGTTCGAGGTTATTTACGAGGCCGCTCCCGCGAAGTTCCTTGGGATTGGCGAACTGGACCGTACGGGCTGGAGGGGGTGGATCGTGACTTGAATTTTGAGCGAAAGCCGAATGAGATATCAATTAATTGAAGTGAAAAATAATTTTTATTCCTTAATAGTTTTAATAGCTTTCGCGAAGTTTTTGTGACCGTCCATTTCAACTTTTCCGAAGATGATGAGCCGAAGCCCCGCGGCTCAAGCCGCTTTTACAGGGTTTTCCCATTCTTGTTTATAATTTTTCGTCGGAGAAATGAAATTGCCTCGCTCTCGCTCTCTCTCTCTCTCTCTCTCTCTCTCTCTCTCTCTCTCTCTCTCTCTCTATCTCGCTCTCTCATTCTTATTTGGGATCTCTATAAATATTTGGCGCGTCTTAAATCCCTCTTTATAGCATCTTAATGGTTGAAAAATATGTGCCATTATAGACCGCGGCCAATAGATAAGTTGGCCCAGCAAAAACGAAACCCAGTGGATCATTGACTTATTTTCGTATGTATCACGCCGAATGATATTTTTCTATTTAGTAGATAGAATCTTTGTCCCGTCTAATGTCAAAAAAGTCTGATGTGCTATCTACATTACAAAAAGAATAACAGTCTTAAATTTAAGTGAACCATTTTTTTTTTAATTTTCATTTGATAAATAATTGACTGAAAACAAAAGTATATTTGTTAAAATGAAACAAATTATAGTCACATCTAGTAATAACATAATTAGTCAACCCTTTCTATGTGTCCACATAGATTATTTGAATGTAATAACCTTTTCTTCGGTGTCAACTTTCTTTTTCTGTTCCAGCCAGTAATTTTCAAATGCTTCACGTCCACTGTAGATCTACGATCTCCCTTCTAAGATGTAGAAATTCCTTTCGCACCCCCCCTATTCGAGCGTTTCTCAATGCATCGTGCTAAATAGGATATCACATCGATTAGTCTAGGCTTTGTGTCGAGAGCGCTAAAGTTATTATTATTACCGGGTTAATTCGCGCGCCGCAATCGGATTCGCGCATTTCACGATGGGTCTATCCGATATCGCGCGCGAGGTCCTTTGATACGCTCGTAAAGTCTAACGAAGTACCGGCTCTAATTTTTTAGATTTATGGTGAAAAAACGAGCGCTATTTCACTTCAAATATCATAAAACAAGAATTCATTTGTATCAAGCTCCTTTGACTATTTTATAAAAATTCCATTGTTTTTGCGATTATTATATTTATTCTCGTTCGCAAAATGGTTATTTAAATATATTATTAAATAATTTATATTTTAAATTATTTAATATATATATATATATATATATATATATATATATATATAATTTCAGAAATATATATCCATATAAAACAAGACGAGCAAATTCAGTCAATAAGAAATTATTATGAAAGTATTTAAAATAAAGATCATTGTTATCTGACTAGAGATTAATATGATAAATATGTAGAAATATGTATAAATTAAGATATATAAATCAATTGCTATATGTTGTACCTTAAGTCCTCTCATTGAAATAAATGATCTATATTAGAATTAAATGGTTTGATCATTCTTGAAGAAGAAAAATAAAAATTAGGCAATGTTTGCTTTTTTTGATCTGTAAGGGTTGACAAATAAAATAAACAAACGAATTTTCTTTATTTTACTCCACAAATTTTACAGATCGAACAAAACAAGGCTTTTTAGTTTTATTTATTTAGCTTTGTAGTTTTTTACGCTTAAAGAAGTGGCGGTGGCGGGGCTAAGGGGGATATTACACTCCTCCCGCGCGACCTACGAATGTTTCTTTATACGTCGAGTACTTTGAGAGGTTCGTCACAAGGGTGCGCTTTTTTGACTTCGTCATTGTTGTCAAATAGCCGCAGAGTTCTAATGATTATGAGACGGGAGAGAGCTATTTTACGGTCAGGTTCTCAAGGTGGTTTATGAGGGGGCACTCTCGAGAATGGCTAAAGGCCGTCTTTAGTGCATCGTTACATCTTTTTTGACTTCGTTTGCTGAGAGAAAGAGGGGGGTGACGGAGAGAGAGGGAGCAAGTGAGAAGGGGAACAAGTAATGGCCAGTGGTATAATAGTTTTTTTCACCAATTAATGAGGTGCGTATCTGTTAATGTGATGGTAATATGAGAAAAAGGTCAGGATATATTTACGAATTGCCCCCCCCCCTCATCAACACCACCCGCGTTCTTTTATCGCTATTTACCGAAAATGGCTTTCGCCGAATGATGCGAGGTTTTAGCAGCGCGAGGGAAAAGTAGGTTCATCAAACCGACGAGACGTTATAAATGACGATCCTAGTTCTTTTTCGACAGTAAGTGTCGATATAAGAGATAAAATACGTTGCAGTAAGTTTGTATATCCAGATATCGCAGCGATACACGGACCGCGACAATTATCAAACAGTATTTTCTTTCACGTCATTATTGCGTCTTGATACGTACACCCACAACTATTCCCATTCTTCCTTATTAATATGAAAAAGAAAATTAGCAAAGAAAAAGAAAAGTTAACTTTTTAAAACTATTTCCAATTCGCGTGAAAATCGACACTCGGCAATGAATTAGGGACGCGAAAAAATGTGTCGATAGCGTATACTCTAAAAACAACTACTATCGAGAGAGAGAGAGAGAGAGAGAGAGAGAGAGAGAGAGAGAGAGCGACAACATTCTTTTTACGAACTTGAACGCTTCAATATAGTATCGGTATAGTTGCTCACTAGCGATATATATATATATATATATATATATATATATATATATATATATATAGATATATATATCGAAGAGTCCTCGAGACAAGATAAAGCGCTGCGAAACGAAAAAGTGTATAAAAGTGTATATAAAGGCAGTAGAGCGGCAGAAGAGGGGGGGAACGGGGAATTAAGACGACGCAATATAAACGGCGACCGGAACTTGGACCGATCGACTTGTCCGCCACCACGCTGTGCGAGAACGAGAAAGGCTGAAAGTAGATTGAGACGGGGGTATAGAGTGTATCTGTGTGTGTCAAAGAGAGAGAGAGAGAGAGAGAGAGAGAGAGAGAGAGATAGCCAGCACGTGAACTAGATAAAAAGGATAGCCCGTCCGAGGCGCCGCGGTGCGCGGCCGCGCGCCTTCGTCGTCGCCGCGTTCCGTCGTGGAACGAGTTTCGTTCCTCTCCCGTGAGGAAGCTCTCGAAAGTCACTTAACTTAGATTGCAGGGACGAAATGACTTTACTTCCTTGAGAAACTTCCAGCCAGAGCCGGCACGTGGGAGGTATTACAAAAAAAAGGAGAGAGAAAAGGAAAGAGAAGGGAAAAGGGTGCCAAGAAGAGCGCGCGAGAGAAGAGATCAAAGTCGGGTAGAAAAGGAAGGATCAGGTGACAAGACTTAGCGAATGGTAAAAAAAAACGAAGAGGATAAAGGACTTTGGAGAAATAACATCCCCCGACGGAATTCCTATTTATAATTATATGTATAGATGAAACCACACCACGTACGCGACCGACACCTTTCGAGCGTGCGCGCGGTCCGTTAACGCGCCCGCGGGGACGCTAATTCGAGACTCTCTCTCTCTCTCTCTCCCCCCCTCTCGCGCGGCACACAAACGAGAAGTAGTAGCGCGAGTTGGCGTGGGAGCGACGGGGAGGGCCGCATTCGAGGAGACTCTGTAACCCGAATTAAAACTAATGAGCGCGCGAGAGGGAGCGCGCGCAGGTTTGTTACCGCGGTAATGAAAAAAGGAGGCGGGGAACAGGGTGGAGGGGGACGGCCGAGAGAGTCCGTAGCACGCGACCGAACGGGGCCGCGCAGCGCCGGCTGGCGTCGCCGAGGGCGGGCACCGAGGGAAGAACGGGGGGGGGGGAGAGTTGGGGGGCAGGCGCGTAATATAAATCGGACTTTATTATGCGAGATTAAAGGAGGTGTTGCGAAAATTTATCGTCGACCCCTCCTCCCATGGCTGGAGTCGCGCGCGGCGGGCAAGTGAGGCTATTTAATAAGCGAGCCCGAGAGGGGTGGGACAGACGATTTGTACTCTAAAGTAAGCTCGGACGTGTTTTTTTGTTTTTTTTTTTCGTTTTTTTTTTGTTTTTTTTTTTTTTAAAGGAAATTATGCCTACGTGCAGGCTTGTTTGTTTTTGTTATTTCTCTCCATCTCTCTCTCTCTTTCTCTCTCTCTTTCTCTCACTCTTGAGCAAGACGAAATTACTTTATTAATTTAGGGGAGAATTAAAAGGAAATTAAATCCTGGTTTATATTGTAGAAAATTTGAGACTCGTTATACATAGAAACGGAAATAATGTTTTCGTAAAATTTACCGCAAAGTCGACCACAATTCAGAGATTGCGCGATTTCTTCTGGATAATTTGGTTATGCGTGTTTTAATTTAAGACGGTATAAATGATTGGGCCAAGAAAATTTATTGAACGTGCCTTATGGCGTATGAAATAATTTGATATAATTTTGTTTACATTCGATTGATATTTATCGACTACTTTTTATCTAGAAATAATGTTAACGAAAACTGAAAACTATTTATTGTAAAATAATAAACTTTACTGAAACACTGTATGTTAATCAATCTTTTTGTGGGCTCTAAAATAATACTATCATCTTAATCGATGTCACATAGTAAATCATCTATAGACATTGTCTATAGACAGACAGTCTATAGACAACTCTATAAAAACGTGAATTTTCTATAGCAGACTGTGTCTATGAAATGGTATTTGTGAACAAACAATTGCAAATATAAATGAACCTTGATAAACAGGTTTTTACTTTTTTATCGTAACTTATAATTTGCTGCCTAAACTATATACATATACTACTATTAAACGTATCGATTTGGTCTAGTAAATTTTTGGATGACATATTAGAATATCATCCACACATATGTCATGTGCACATATAACGTTGCCGCAGTTTTAATGTTAATAATTGTTCTCCGATCAATTATACGAATCGATCCTGCCGTTACTACTTGCCAATTCGCGTTTTTACTTAAAAATTTTAAATATCGTGTATTCGAACAGCCATTCAACCACTTCAGTTTGTATTATCTATCAAGCGAATTTAGACTCCTCGTTCTCCAATAGTACTGGAATAGGATATCATAATTACATTGCGGCTAGGAAAGGTGGTATAATAAAAATTTCATTGAAATACGACCGTGTAAAATTATCAATATAAGCGATACAAGCAGGCAGGACGATCGCTGTTGAATTGTAAACTTTCAAAAAAAATTCCTCAATCGCGATGAGCGTAGCTCGGCTTTCGAAGATCGAATTGATGATTTATATGCGTATTGGGAATCTTATTACTTCGACGTTCGATTCTGCGGGAACTATCGATGGATATATTGCCCGACGTTAATCACGTTTCAAACGTCCACCAACACTTCTAATTCCATCGAGGGATGTTCTTCTGACTCTCTTGATCCGCGTATTCCAAGTATTCCATTTACGCTGGGTACCATAGTGTATATAACGAATTCGTATGCAAGCTCTATTATTACCGTTTTGTACTTTATTCTCAATAATAATTATCGTTCAGATTTTTATTATTGAATTTTTAAAATAGTAGAAATTATATATTCCCTTATTATTATTATAGTTATTATTATTAATGCAATGATTATTTTTATTGCGATTATTTAGTAGTTTTGTTAAAAATATTTACGCGCGTCTTCTACGGAATTCTAAAAGAGAGCTTTTTAGCTCTTCTCATCAATGGTTTTCTGATAAATTTCAGGGATACGCTTGATGAAAGTACGATGGAAACTTGATTACTGTACCGTAAATCGACAAATGCGGCCAAATGTCAAGCGGAGCAATACTTTGTAATTGCAAAATCTTATCCCATTAGTAGAATAATTGGATGATCTTTTATATCGACTTTGGTAATCAAAGTTCGAACATTGTGCATTGCGCAATGTTTAATTGATCAATTATTAAAATTTTTTAAACGTTCCAAATACTTATACTGAGCAATACTGTACTCTCCAACGATAATATATCAATGTACATAATTTTAAAGACCCAAATGAAATTTCGACACTTCAAATCTGTATATGATGGGTAAAAAATAAAAACAAAAAACTAATTTTGTTTAATTACTTCTTTAGCAAGAAAAAAAATGAAAATAAAGCTTCATTGCCCTAATAAAAATAAAGTAGCTGTTGTTGCAGTACTCGAGCCCTACGCGCATGCCTAAGTGCCGTCGATGCTTTTAAGCGCAGACACTGCTCTTAAGAACACTGCATAAATGAGATGAACTTCGCGATTTAACGCAGATATAAAGCTGGGTCGATACTTTTCTCAAACAATATATCGTACATATATATATATATATATATATATATATATATATATATATATATATATATATTCTTTTGGCTATGCCAAAGATTTTTTCAAGGAGCATTTTCAATGGCATTAATTTCTCTTAATTAACGGGGATGAAAGTTAGATTACGAACAAATTGTCGATTGTTTTGTTTATCGCTTAATGATTGCTTTATTAGTTTAATTCTGAAGCGGGAAATAATTTATATATTTTATCTTTTGCGAATATAAAAAGAAGAATTAAAAATAAAGAATATTGAAATGTCCTTTTTTGTTATTTTTTTTTTTACAATTTTTTTTGTCAAAATACTAGCTTTTTTCAAGCTTTACGGACCGTAGGGTAATGAAAAAATGTGATTCTTGTTCGTAAACGTTAATTCATTGATTGATTCTCGCGCTCCACAGGATCTTCAATAGAACAATCAAAATCCCAACAACCACTAGTAAATCACGATGACGATGACGATGATTATCATTACGATGATTCATAATCCACTTGTGCACGGAGCTGTACGCGCCTCCGTTCTCTCTCCTCTTATGGGGTTTTTATGCAACCCCCTCCCCGCAGCGGAGCAAAACGCCCGCGAGATGCCAGAAGATCGAGAGTTGCAGCGAGACCGGCGCTTTGACAGAGAGGAACTGCGGGGGGGGGTGGGAGATTGGGGTTGGTATAGACCCGAGAGTATACGGGATTGATTTTTAATTTGTGCACGCGCGGGCGGACGTGCGCGGAGTTTGTGCAGCGAGACAGAGAAAGAGAGAGAGAGAGAGCGAGGAAGCGGATTCGCGATGCGGACGGCCGCGTTATTTGCGAAACCGCTGAGCGAGAGGGTGGGAGGGACGGAGGGACGGAGAGTGAGAGGGAACGCGCGGTCGCGACCATTTCTCTTCATCCGGCTGCGCCTCCACGGCGAAATTGCCCTCGATGTTTGCGTGGCGCTTGCGCGCTATCCGAGTTATTTTAGTTATTATTCTGATTGATAATACCGGCGCGTTGGGCGTCGCATGCCGAGGCGCCGCTGTTAATTCCACGCGAATAATCGCATTAATTAATAAATATATGCCCGCTCTCGGAATATAAGCTGGTTTGTGTGCGTGTGCGTGTGCGCGCGCGTGTGTGTGTGTGTATGTGTGCTCGGTTATATATATATATATATACTTGGTACAGAATATAGGAGAATATCCAAACAATTTTTGTAGAGAAAGTAGAATTTGGACAATTCCCAGGGATGCGTCGTTATAGTTTTGGAAATTGATTTTAACAATACATTAATTCTATTACAAAGCGAGCAAGCGACTTTCAAAAGGTGCAATTGCTAAATATCGTGCACAATTTGACTCGGATACAAAGAAGGGATAATATATATTTGTAATAGGACAAATAATTTCATATTATAAGTTTGCGCAACTCCGTCGACATCGCTTAGAACCAGATATTCGTGCAACGTATCGATCGTTTGCAAATTGCCGAAATTGTTGTTTTCGGCCCGATAATACGTCGAAGATCGATCTGCGCGAGCGAAAAAGAAAAACGTCTGTATATGATTGACTAAACGAAATAGCGAAGAATCTTGACTTCGAGTTTCGCTATAACAATAGGGAATAAAGAGGTTGGCGTCAAAATGAACAATATGCAACATAAGTTTTCGTTTATCATTTTTTTTCAATTTATCTAAAGCAATGCTTTGCAAAAAAGAATCAAATTTCTGTATACTTAGGTATTCGGTCGAAAAACATCATCTTATCCCAAATCATCCAATCAAAACGATTTCTACTTTCAGCTACTGATAACATTATCAATGAAAATTAATTTTTGCTAAAAAAACGAATAAATAGTACGTTAGCGTTTACGTCAAAGTTCCATTAGATGATTTTGATATAAACAGAACTGAAAAATACGTATAATATATATATATACTGGATACACACATACTATAGTCCCCAGAGATGCACGGCGACAGGCGTCCCAGCCCTCCGCGTCCACGTGGAAATTCACAAAAATTCACGCGGTTCTTCTTCCATTTCGCTCCCGTACTTCTATTTGCTCGCTTCGTTCCTGGATAAATGCATTCTCTCGCTCATCTCGCAAATCTAAATCCTTTTTTTGTTCGCCTCGGTCTTTTTTTTTATAGAACTTCCTGGACCAATCAACGCATATATATATATATGTTCAATTAAGCCCTTTCGGGTTCGAAAGCTAAACTCCCCGTCGATTCGTTTGCTTATTCAAATCGAGTTGTCAAGTAGAAGTATAACTGTTGCCCTCATCATAAATATATATATATATATATATATATATATATTATATTATCTGCTCGAAAGCACTTGCATATGTGCTAGGTTACGTTCTTTTTCTCTGTCACCACGCGTTGGACAAATATGCGCGCGCAGCGCAAGAGATTTTTCGCATCACGGCTGAGCGAGAATAAAGCGCGCGAGCCAGCCAAATAGCAAAGGCGGGCCCAAACAAAAATGAAAAAAAATCGAATAATTCCAGTTTGCTCGACGCGAACAGTTGCGCGCGATGTTTTCGAAGCGTGCGCCTGCCCGCGCTCCGTATTTTTCCAGCTCCCGTAGCCAGACTAACGATTTACGTAATCGCAAGTCGGTTCGCTCGCTCTGGCTCTCTCTCCTCTCTCTCTCTCTCTCTCTCTCTTTCGGCAGCGCGCACTATTCGACAAAAACAAAAAAGACACTGCGGGAAATACGGAGAGACGTTGGAATAATTATCCAAGCTTGTTTTTGCACCACCTAATATATAACTGTACCGTTATTCTTGAAATGTTTTTCTGAAAATAAAAACTATGTATTTTCACGTTTGACAAAGCACTGGAAGGAACAATTAACTTTTTCCGAATTCTCACTCGGGTTCATTTCAACGCCTGACCAAATTCGAATAAACTTTTCCCAAATGTTTCGTTAATTTAATCAATGCAAATATCATTGCTCCATTGCGTTTATACGCTTTTGTATCTCTGGAAACGCAGCTTGCCTGATCTGACATCTCGATATTTAACAAGATATCGGATTTTCGAAAATAAATGACATATAAGAGAGCATAAGAAATACTTGCGCAGAATTGATTATGCATTGCATATCTGATAATTCGACAGACTAATCGAAACTATATTCAGGAAACTTCAGAGTTAGGGATCGAATGTGCAAATCGATTTAGAATATCGATTCGATATAGAAACATGAAAATAAATATCTAAGTATGTACGGGCAAACATTTCAGCCGAGTGTCGGTCTGCAAGCACAAGGATGTAGTCGTATATATAGGTATAAAGGTCAAACGACGTGTAATGTAGTCTTCCCTTGCTCTCTCTCTCTCTCTCTCTCTCTCTCTCTCTCTCTTTCTTCTTCATATATATATATATATATTCGGCTAGAATTTTCTTTTTGGAAGATGAGGGAAATTTTATCGAGTATGAATTTGGAACTATTTGAAATACATACATCTAAATCTATTTGGTAACAAAGGGAAATATATAATATACTATAATATCTTATACTTAACAGCATCGCAGTGATGATCTATGACTTCGTATAGTTTAATTTTGATAAATATTCTCTTTATCTTCTATTTCTTTATAATGATTCCATAATAAATTGTAGAAGTCTTCCTAATATATATATCTGTATTATTCGAATTTCATGGAGAATTTGGAGATTGAGAATTGAGATTTGAATTGGAAAATTTTTTTTACCTATCACGAGTACTAAATGAATGAAATAGATCAAATGAAAAATCTAATTGTAAAGATTTTATATCTATATCTTGGTAAGATAATAGCTAAGTCTTTTCCCAGTGCATAGTTATAAACTTGCGGCTCGTGTAATATTCATAATATATTGATTAAATTATTTCCCATTTTCATTTTGTAAGAATTTCTGATTTTCAGCTTTCTCATTCTATACATAGTCGAAAAATAAATTAACTGCAATCCTACTAGAAAGGGCTTCAGAGCCAATTAATATTTTGTAAAATAATTTTGATTTTTTGTTTCGTAGGTTCAGATATTTAAAAAAAAATCCCTCCACCTTTCCAGATTCCCTTAAAATATGCCCCGAAATAGTGATTTGAATATATGAATTGACGATGTCTTCATGGGCCTGCGATTTGTTTTTGCTTCGTTTTAACGCCGGAAGTATTATTCTAGCAGCTTCTGCCGGGAATTAATAGTCTGAGTTTATGCAAAATCCACTTAATGCCGGGATTAAACTTGCAGCGCACCCAAATAAATTATGTCTTGGTGGGAAAAGTTTTCGGCTTCAAATTATGCATATGTCAAACTAACTTTGAGACAAGAATCTCGTATTTCTTATTTATTTTAATCGGGGTAATGAAATTACAACTGTGCCGCACGCAGTGGAATTACTGGGATTTATATTTATACTTGCTTAATCCAATGTAGCTCCACGGATGAAGTTCGTTGAATAATAATCATAATTTCATTCGACAAGAATGATTTAAGCGGTCTATTCAATTATAATTATACCTTAATTTACGCGACTCTATCGTCTTGAAGCTTCAAACATTATATTAATTTGACTTGCAGTGAATGCAGTTGTAATCTTGTTAGGGAACTCGTAAGCAAATGTTTATCTTCATCGGCATTTATAATACATTGAAAGTTGGCGTTTGCATAGAAATACATTTTATTATTTTCTACTTAAAAATCAACATTTTCATATTTAACATTTAATTTATCACGAATTTTAGATAAACAATAAATAATTTCACACAGAAACAGGCATATTGTATGGAATGTTAGCTTTGTTGAAAATACATCTGTGTACGTGTATAATCTTATCAATACCGTGACTAGATATAAAAGAATTTACAATCGGATAATTGTTATGGATCACTAAAAAATAAACAAAATAGATTTTTTCATATTATTGCATTATGAAAAGTAACAAAATTATTAAATTTATTTTATTATCGATTCCCTGCTGTTATACTCGCTCTGATAAACGGATATTATCCTGTATATCGTCTAGAGGAACTGTACCGAGCTTTTAAAGCAATACCATAATTGCGAAATAAAAAAATATTTAATTTTAGGAGAAAACATACTTGGATTATTGATTGAAAAGTTTTTCAAAAATTAATGAAAAAGTAAAAACGAAAAATAACTATTTTAATAAAAATTTTTATACATTATCACCGTATTTCCAAAAGCTTAATGGAAGTCTCCCTACATATAATTAGTGTCTCCATGGGCTTCTCAAAATCGATTCCAGGCACCGACTGGCTTAAACTGTAAGCGCTGGCCGTTCGCGCACGAGCGTGGCCGCCGCGAAGTATTATCGAAGGAAAAATTCCTTCAAAGATCCCGAAGGCGTAAAAACGAACTCGCCCGTAATACCGAAATTGATATTACGAATATTACGAAAGGGAGAAACGGCAGGAGCTGACACGGCTGTATTGCAGGTTTTTTTTCTCCTCAAGCTGCCTACAGTCGCCGTAGCCCGGCCGTAGAGGTCGGGCTCGGGGATCGTGGGAAAAAGACGAAGAAGGAAAGCGAATGGGATTGGCTTAGCAGTGCAAATATGACGTCGCTTAAGTGTTTCGAGGGAAAAATTTTGTTTTTTTTTTTTTTTTTGTAATATACAGCAGGTATTCCGATTTTCGAGGAAATAAAACCGAAGGGCTACTTGGCGGATTTTTTTAATTTGGTCAAAGTAACTTTTTTTTTATCATGATACATTACAGATGACTTCTTCTTGACAAGAATTTGAGATGACATATATAATTTTTAACTTATACAGAACACGCGAAAACATGCAATATTGAGTATCTCAAATGTTTCTCTACGTTAAAGAAGGTATTAGATTTTTACATTACGAACTTTGATTTGTCATGAATAAATCGTATTTGAAGAAGATTAGATGGAAATATATTTTGGTTTTGATGCCTTGTAATCTCATAGATCTGTTAAAATGTGCGTTAAAAGATTTTAAATGTAGAAAAAGCCAACATTGAGAAATCTTTAAATGGACTCGAGGCAATTCACGCTTGGGTTAATATTAATGTATTTTTCAGGTACAGAATTTTTCACAAACTTGATTTATCATTGTCTTGATTTATCATTCATCTGGTGATTAGCATGAAAGAAGGACTTTGAACCTGTTTTAAATATAACTGCGAAACTAAATGTTTATGATCAATTATTACAAGTTTATTGTTAAATTGTTAAGTTTGAAACTTTTACTAGTACTAGCAGATGTACCACTGTCAATCTTCTATCTGTTCGGGGCATAGAAAATATACAATAGCGGCCTTGATGTATAGTAACGTTGAAAGTGAGTGGGCAGAAAAACTTACAGGAAGTAAACTTATAAGACGCAAACTTGTAAGAGATAAATTTGTAAGACAGTCTATCTACCTCACTTGCGGAATCTTGCTGCTGATGGCTAATTACAGGTGATGGACTTGAAAAGAATCTTAGTCATTTGCTATGCGAATGACTTTGCCACACACTTGTTAATTTAAAGTTTGTAGGGATATTACCTGATATTGTGCATAAGGATTTACAGAAGATACGCAACTGGTGCCAGGCAACATCTCTCGGATGAGTCCGAATAAAACACCGGTACAATACGATAAAATATATCACGCGGTATAAGTTATTTTCATCTTTTCCAAGACCCGTAAAATTCGAACCCAGATAAGTATGAATTTTAACAAGCAAAGCATACCGTATGCGATTCCTCTTTTGTTCGATTTTATTTAGTTGAGCATCTCAGATATTACGTCACATATACATCATATCTGGCAATCTTAAAATCTCAAGGTCGGATGTAGCTCGGATATAGCTCTCGCCTTTACGCGAAAACTATAATGGAAATTTTAAAATAGAGTTTGTAATAGTAATTAGTCGTGATTGCGTTATTAATGCGAAACAAAATACGGTCGAATAAAACGAATGATACACGCCGAAAACATGTCTGCGCGTGACAAGACTTATCGGTGCTACCGATGCATAAACAAACGCTCCGTAGGATTCTTATCATTGTTCAGATTTAAATTGAATCGGACTGTCGTTTATTTTTTCGTTTTGTCATTATGTCGAATCATGGCTACATTACATTTATCGCCTTAGTGGGCTCCTGTTTTCATACAAATGCCCAAGATGGACCCACGGTTACGACTGTTTCCGGGCCAATCAGAGGGCATTATCTGGTCTCTGCCAGCGGTAAAAAATACAAGTCTTTCGAAGGGATTCCGTTCGCAGAAAAGCCAGTGACAGATTTGAGATTTCAAGTATGTAAATGTTTGTGTTCGCTCGATAAAACAGCCGGAAGATTAACTAAATTAATACCCGATGCTGTATATTACATATCGATTTATTATACTTATTTATTTATTTATTTATTTATTATTTACTCGTATACATTGAATTATTAATTTTCGTTAATAGCATAATATTATAGAAATATCAATAGAATGCATTATCAATAGAATGTAAGCCAGTTTATAAGAGTTTTACTTGCCTTATGCGTAAAATGACTAATTGTAACGTTTAGACCAGTATTTAATTCTTCATTTAATGAACTAGTATCTAATACAATGCACAATGAAACTTCAACCGGGATTCTCTAGCGCAAGTGACTATATCAAATTTTTGCACATGCAGGAAATAAAGTTGATATCTTTGACCGTGTATCACTTTTCTATCACGCATTTATCGAGAAAATGATCGATGCGACTGTATAAGAGACATTTGGAACGGGGATAAAATTGCGGGTTACACTGGTAGACTCGCATGGCCCACATGTATGTCCAAGCATTGTCCCTCTGCGGTTCAGTGCTGTAAAACATCGCCATCGAAAAAGCAGCGAGTCCCACACAGATAACTTTATAAGCCATTTGTGTAATAATATTTTGAAATGGTTTCGAATCATTTATTAATTAAGACTTTAAAGAATGGAATAACTTTTTAAAACTCATTACAAGATCTGTGACTTCATTCCATAACGGTCAGTGCATTCGTTTAAATTCAATTTTTATTACCACAGTAATTTTTTTTCAAAAACGGCTTATAGTTTTAAAAAAAAATTTCTAAAAAACAAATTGGAAGTACTACGACTTAATAATACAAATCTGGTCTAAACGTTAATAGTCGATGTTTTTTTAAGCCATTGGCTGAGAATTACACATAAACAAAAAAATAGCTTCTAAATTTATTACCGCCTAGCACGCGTAAACGAAAAATATGTGACTTATTCATATTTTTCTAATAAAACTTGATTCTCAATTCGATAAATTATTTTAGTTCCTTATATATAAGTAAATAAAATTAGTGCAAGAAAAAACAAGTATGGGAAGTATTAAAACTCAACCAATAGTAAAAAAAACTCTTCTATATCATAATAGAAAAATCTTATATAAAATAAAAATTGTCGATTGAAATTATATTAACGATGATGAAAGTCAATATTTGTATAGGTCTTAAAAGAACTGTTAAAACTTTTAATAATCGTTGACAAATATTGTTTAGAATAAACAATTTTCTTCATTAGCCGTATACGTCCAACATTAATTATATTCTCTTTAAAAGACTGTAAAATTCTACAAATGTAGGACAACTTATACCATAATGATTTTATCATCTTTTCTTGAACATAAATAATACATGAATTATCTTCGAATGAAAGATACGTATTTTAATACAACGAAAATAATTATAAAAAAATTTCACTAATATATTTGTGATCTATATAGTTGCTATATGGATATCTTTAGCGTTGACGAATACGAAGTTAAATTTCTAACGTACAATTTATAATTATGAATGAGGTATCAGATGTTTAGCTATTAGTTTTGAAATTACCACTAGTATTTAAACTAAGAGGTTATCAAAATATTATTATTATTATATTTTTTAATGGTATCTTAAAGTAAATACAATGAACGTATCCGAATTTGAGCATCTTAATGAATAAGTGTTCAATATTTGCCAGAAGCCACTTTCATCTATAAACAATAAATGTTTCGAATGAAAGTGCAATGCAAATTATTTGCCCTTTAATTAAAATAAGAGGCTTTTCTAAAATAAATTGATTTGTAAAAAGATACTTCAAAATGAATTTTAAATTTCGTAACAGTGTCAAATGTCAGATAGGAGACGAGTAAACTATAAAAAAATTGATATCTATTCTGTTCCATTGACAAATCTAGCCGCCCGTACCCGTGAAACCTTGGACAGCCGAACTGTTGGCAAATAAATTTAAAGGAGCCTGCATGGGCGTCGTCCGTGCACCGACCACAGGTCAGATTTCCGTCAATGGGGCCGAGGACTGCCTGTACTTAAACATCTACGTGCCCGACGGCAAATACGACAATCCGCTGCCCGTGATAATCTGGATCCACGGCGGTGCCTATCAGACGGCCACCCTCGCCGGATCCGAGCAGAAATACCTCGTGGACCAGGACGTGATATTCGTCACGCTCAATTATCGTGTCAGCGCCCTCGGATTCCTCAGCACGGACGACGCGGTCGTGCCCGGGAACATGGGCTTGAAGGACCAAGCCCTGGCCATGATGTGGATCTGCGACAATCTGAAGAACTTCGGCGGCGATCCCAAGCTGATCACCCTGATAGGCGTCGACGCCGGGGCGGCAAGCGTTCATTACTCGTATCTGTCGCCGTTGACGGCCGGCATGTTCCGCAGCGGCATCTCCATCAGCGGCACGGCCATGAGCTACTGGGCGCTGAAGAGAAGTCCGCGGGAGAACGCCGTTCGTCTGGGAGGCGCTCTCAAGTGCCCGACGAACGACATGGCCCAGATGGTCGCCTGTTTGCGGAAGTCACCTGCTCAGCAACTGCTGACGGCAGCGGGAGGGCTTTATGTACGGACAGTAGATTTGCATACGTATGAAAAAAAAAAATAATAATAATAAAGTGCAACGATCGCGATGTATTATTATTCCGATATTGTGCGAATATCGAGGCAGGAATAACGTATAAAAATTTTATTATTTGAGCTTTCGAAAAGAAAAATCCTAAATAAGTCTAATGCAATTCTAAAAGGAGTCTATGGAAGTGGGGAATCAGTTCATGGTAGATCAAAAATACTTTATTTTGAATAGTTCATTACACGGTAATATTTCTGTATTTCTTAATTTTGCGACAAAGAAAATTACGGTTGTACGTGTAAAATTTACGTTAGATAATAGTAGACGTGGTTGCATTACCGTAAGAATAATAATGTAAATAAATTACATTTTTCCCATTTTATAAACCAATTGCTTAGAGATATTTTGGCTTTTTATTGGTAAATGCCCTGTTCAATCTCAATTGAAATTCCATCAATTAAGGTCAAATCTCTAGAACAGTAAGAATTATAGTACTATGGTACTTTATGTTTATGTACTATATACTTCAGAACATAAAGTACTAGATATAATATAGGTAAAATACCAAAAAATACCAAATAAATATCAAAGCGTCTTTAAGTCAGTAGTTTATAGAATAGTAAAAGTATAATTTATTTAGATTTCTCTTCTTAAGATAGTAGGACCATTTCTACAGAATTTTCGAGATTTACATCGGCCTTCAGTATCTGAAGCATAAAACCAGATGACGTTTTAAGCAAATTTTTTATAAAATCATATTTCGAAATAGATGCACGGATGCATTTTTAGATCCACCTCCATTTCCGGGTTAAATTGATCGTTATGAAACTAACAGTTATATCTATTTTTCCAAGCCCTGGATTTTATCCTCTTCGGTACCTTTTGGACCCGTGATAGAAAAGTCGGGTGCTAAGCCATTTCTCAATCGTGATCCAATGGACATCATTAACAGCGGCAATTTTCCTGGCCTAAATATTCCCTGGATAACCGGATTAGTCAGCGACGAAGGGCTTCTCAGCGTAGCAGGTAAACGACAGTCTCATTGATTTCAAAGTGCCGTTCGAAGCGCAACATTGTAATTTGGCAAAACCGCGCCTTGTCCAAAGGATTCATAACCAACAGCTCGTCACTGCAAGAGCTCAGTGGCTCCTGGGCGTCGTTCGGACCGGATCTGATGTATTATGATTTTGAACCGCAGAGGGCCGAAGTGAGCAAGGCAATGCTGGCAAAGTATTTGGACGGCAAGCCTATATCGAGCTCGAACTTGAGGCCCTTCGTCAATATGCTGAACGACGGTGTTCATAACGTGCACGCAGAAAGAGCCGTGAGAGCAATGGCCAAAGTCAATCCGACGTGGCTCTATTACTATTCGTATAAAGCGTCTAGCGGCCTTGCCAGAAGTATAATAAGTAAAGCCAGTCCGAAGAATTTCACGTTGGACTACGGTAACGATGCTTTTAATGAACGATTTACAAATAACCGTTCTTACAGATTTATATATCTACGTACATAGCAGCATTTTTCACGTTTCATTAAAATCATTACCATTTTATTCTTTCATTAATTAGGATTAATCCCCTGAAAACAGATCGATGAATAGGACATCGCTATTGTGAGACTATTCGAGCGTAAAAATTTATATATTTTCCTCTAATTTTGTTAATTAAATCAGTTTTATCACGTACATATCGCGTGACTATTCAATGATTTATCTCTATTTTAATTAATTTAATAAACAGGCCCGAGTCATACTGACGATGCTCTTCTACTATTCGAAAATTACGGTCCCGATAGCAAAATGCACGATGAATTGGTCAGATTCTGGAGCACTGTGACGAAGACTGGGTAAAATTATTCATATGATATAAAAAAAAATACGATGGAGTTTTTACTTGCTGCAACAAAGAAAAAAGAAAATAATTATATCGTTTATTTTAGAAGTCCAAAAACTTTCGTGGCAGCATGGCCAAATGTAAACGCTAATAAGCCCGATCTAGATTATTTAGATATGGCAGGACCAGGTAACCTTACGCCAAAAACTTTTAAGAATTTTGGCGACACTGCCTTTTGGAAATCTATCAAATTTATATAATAAAATTCTGGAGAATGAAAATGAACTGTACAAAAGTTATTGAAAATAAAGAAAAAACTAAATGAAGAATATTGATTCAATTTCTTATTTAAAGTACCAATGAACATCGTGTAACTTCAACTCTGAAGTAATTTTTTTTAAATTATAATGTATAGACTTTGGTTCAAGAAGCAGTGACGTAACAAATACATGTAGCTAGGTACTGTCAAAAGCCCTAAAAAATTATTTGAGCAAAGCAATGATCCCTATTAAATATCCATATTTTTTACTTCTCGAAATCCAGTCTATCTCTTCATGGCTCATAGTCCTATTTACAGTCAGACTGCCCTTATTTATACTGAAATATAAAACCTAAAATATTAAAATTAAAATTTATTTTGCCAATAAAGAAGAATCTAGCAGCGCCCTTAGGTCTCTTACGCGTATTTGTATTCTTCCACATGCCTTATCTCAGCCTGATTACATCCAGCAAAACGTTTAGTTTATTCATCCCGTATCGAACAGGAAGAAAACTCTGCGCGAAATAAAATTTTCGGCACAATGAAAGACGTATCACTTCAACGCCAGCATCTACTCGCGTTCTAGCAATTTCTTAGATTGTCTGAAGTAGGCCAGATTTTGAGAGCCTGTAGGCAAATATTGATCAGAAAGCCGTTTCTTCAGAAATATTTCAAAAGGAAAAGAAACTTCTTTTCTGTGTCGAAATGTTCGCGAAGTGGCAAAGTTTCAAAGTTACATTGTTGGAGTTGGCGTTTTCGGAGAGAGATCTGGATAATATTTCCAGACAGTGAAAGCCCCAATAGCCATTTTCTCTGATTACACAATTAAGTGCTGTTTACCGCTGTGCGAGCACCAAGAGTAACGAGAAAATTTCATATCGAAGCGACTGCAGAATCGCCGATTGCAATTCCATTGTCCGCTACTCTGCGCGACTTTGATTTTCCAAATAAGCGCTCGTTAGTGTTTGTTGTTCTTGTTTTCTTTTTTTTTTTTTTTTTTGCTCTTTTTGCCGGCTCTTGAAATTTGTAGCAGCTACCAAATAGAGGAACAGACACCATCGAAAGTTAATTCGGTGTAATTGTCGCTTTGAGCTCGCTAATTGCAATTGGGAGCGCCTACGGCAGCAGTTGCGCGACACTGTAGTTGCTTTGTTTCTATTTGTTGTGCTATTTTTTTTTTTGTTTGGAGAAAGTTCGAAGGTTTCAAATGGCGAATCCATCGAAAGCGCAGCGAACGAAACTCGTCTGATGTTGACAAAGCGAGTTCGACGCTTTCGGTTTGCAAAGCCAAATTTAGTAAAAATAATAGGACAGTCGTATTTAACGATCGGTTGTATTATATTGGGTGCTTTAAGTATATTTATACATTATAGTGTTGGAAATCAATAGGAACAAAATTTCATTATATAGAGTTCCAAGCAGACGAAACAACGTAGAGTGAGCACAACGGATGTCGCTCTCCTCACCTACCAGTTCTGTATATGAAAAATGAGAAACGTTTCCAAATAAACAAATTTAAAATTTATAACCAGGACGCGAGTCAGCGATATCTATTTGTTTTATTATATATCACTGCAATCTGTTTAAATTTAGGAAACCAATGCATAGTATATATATATAATGCAGAGTGGTCTCATTTGTTAAAATTGTTAAATAAGATTTATAGAGGAAAAAGGATCTATTTCCACTGTATGGAAATATATTACATGAAATATCGATACGAATACCTGAAAAATATTTTAGAATGGATTATCGATCCAGTCAGTAGTAGGATAATTAATTTTGGCAATGTTGAAATAATATTTTAATGTACCTGCGAATAGCGGATTCGATTTTCCAATTGATTTGATTTTTTTTTTATTTTCATGCAATAAATTCTACAATCGATATTTTTAATGCTACTTTGAGCTCAACTAAAAGATTGAAAAAAGTTCGTAATCACAGCATACAAACGTCAATTATGAAATATGATAACGACTTTTATGATCTTTTTACTTAAACAGTGTGACAATATGTATTAGTCATTAAATTTAAGACAAAGTTAAAGAATTCGATGGAATATTACATTCGCAATCATGGTTTTAACATTTTTCTCCGTACAGACATATTCTAATAGCGAGATGAAAATAAAATAAGAAATAGAATATCTGAACTTGGATATCCTAAAAAATTAAAACAAAAACGACTAATTAAGTCCTTAATACGGCGAAATTTTGAACAACATGACCTTACTCCTCTAGTTGGCCTATCTACATTCCTCGCCCGGAATTCACTTTTATCCTGCATTATTACATCTTTCCGTGCGTAATACGAAATATTATCCGTGGGATGATACGTCGCTCGTACTCTCTCAGTAACTGTATTCGTATAAATGTATACGTATCGAAACTCGCGGGATTGTTCGTGGAAGCGCGCGAGCTCGCCCGCCACTCCATAAAGCCGTATATAAAATATAAAATCGACGACGGGTGAATGAGAAAATTCGCGTCGTTTCCGATCCGTATATCAATTGGGTTGCGCTCGCACGCGCGCGCGCACGGTGCGCGGCACTGTGATTCCGAGATGCGCGTTCGAGACGCGGAAGTCCATATCTATATACAGGTATATTATAATATAAGGGGGGGGGGGCAAATAACAAGCCGATAACTTTCCAAACGCGATAAAGTAGCGTATATAGCGCGCGACTCCGGGCCGTTTTGGCGGCGAATTCTCTCATACTCTCTGTCTCTCTCTCTCTTCGTATGTATATATATATATATATTCGTGCCGTATATACTTATATTATACGCGTTGACTTTCCCGTTGCCAACTTCTTCCTGACGCGCTTGGGCATATATCGCTGTCTCCACACCCGTACGGGGGTCCATCCCCGTCCCGTGAATCGATCGAAGCTCCCTCACACTCTCTCCATCCTTGCGCGACACGAGTATTTACGCGCATATCTTATATGCATTTGATTCTGAATAAAGTCGCCGCAGCCGCGCCGAGTGCTCGGGGTGTGAATATGATTCGTCGCGACGCGTATTATATATTTTTACGAGTCCCACGCCCTCCCCCCTACTCACCTCACGGCGACGCTCTCTCTGCGAACGATATTTTACATAGAAATGTACGCGTTCTCCGAATATGTGTGTGTGTGTGTGCGTGTGTGACCGGTGCGCGGGCCCGTAAGTGCGCGTGCTTTTAGAGATGCGCTCCCGAAGTGCCTCCTCCACCCCACCCTTCACCCAGGATAAAAGTATCACGGACGGAAGATACGCGTTGAGAACGAACGATAGTGGAGTTCGAAGAGGTCGGAGGGGGGAGGGGGCTGTCGATTGCTCGTCGATGCCGTGACCTCTTATCGAGCTATATTGAGACGAAGAAAATTGTGCAGGACGATGGGTTTATTAATCGATCGCGCGATTTAAGCTTAGGAAACTAAAGCTCTTGTCAACTGACGAATTTAGATGAAGATTGAAGTTAGAAATGCATTAGTTTCGAAATAATATCCAAGTCAGTGGTAGGATCAGGTTTTTTCCTGGCACTACGGGCGAAGAGCATCGTTATCCAGGACCACAATAAAATTTAGATTCATACACTCTACGAATGATTTCTTGCGAGTCCATGTGATTAAGTGGAAAAATTCCCCTTGGATCCCAGTGCCCGGGGACGGGTATTCTGAACAGTGGCTCCATCAGAACTTTTTATCGGTATAGCGAAAACTAGTTTTCTACGTAAATTATGCTACATATATATACAGGGGATGCCGAGTTCTTACGACAGACAAGACTGACATAGTCTCCCGTTTGCTATGAATAAATGATCTATATCTAATCGGACGATCCCTAGCAGAAATGGACGAATGAACCTTCGTCTAAGATTTCAATAAAATGTCGCGTCAACTGGTGTGGTTTTTAAACAACAATCGAAAAAAACGGCTTCTTCACTCGATCAGAAATCCCAACCAGTTATTACATCGTTTAACGAGAGAAGGCTATTCTGAAACTTCCTCACATTAGAGTTACTTTGTAAATTTACCAATTCTTTTGTCATTATATTTTATTATCGTTATTCAATATCAGCTTCCGCGGAGAAGAGGAAGGTGAGAGGGGGCTCAAGTCTTGTTCTCTCCGAAGATGTTTCGATCGCTCAATGACGATAGAAAATTATGAAACTCTGCACATCGATGGATATAAGTAGAAAAATCATTATGTTCAAATTTTGAAAAAGTTCGATGATCCTTCATCCAGATTACAGTTATTTTAAAATCACAGTTTTATCATAAAATCTCGACTTTATTCAAAATCCATAAAATAATACAGATGATAGAGGCTAGGCGTAAATTTTTTATTTGAAAGACATAATTACAAAGGTGCTGATATATTTTATTTTCAGAATTACAATTGAATTAAAAAAATATCTGTGCCGACAACATTTGGTAAAATTTTGTTTATCGAAAACTAAAAACTACAGCGGACTACGAAATACGAGTATGCGTCACGTTTCGTGTTATATATCGGATCAGCTAATACAAAATAAATCCGTACCCATCGAACCTTCTTAAATTACATCACGAAAGGTTAGGCATTTATGCAGCAGATCTTGACGTAGAAAAAACCTCAGCTATCATCATTGCCGGCAATGGCAGAGTCTAGTCAATGTCAAAGATAAGAAATTCTGAAAATAATAATTATAACAACACTAATAAAAATAACCAAAGAACAGAACAGAACAACAACATAAATAACAATTCTCTTAATAATAATAGTAATAGTAATCACAAACGAATAAAGGAAACTGTCTCTATCAAAGTCACGTGTCATTTAAATTTACAAAGTATCACAGTCGAGGACGGATCAGAACCTGCAAATGAAATGATGAATCGTCTAAAGCAGCTCCTCATGTTCATATGCTTAATAACTCAGTAACTTCTTGGTAGAAAGAAGGATAATTCAGTGTTACAAATAGAATATATAAGTATTTGACAACACAATGAAATTTGGATCGTAAAATAGTTTAAGGCGTTTAATCATATGAAATGGACGTATACAATTAAGGTTCATGGTTCAGCTACTAATTTAATTATAAATTTTATAAGCTGCACTTCGAAGCGTAATATAATCGTCTGGAAATTACTCGGGCGTTTAGTTTATTTTATTTGTATTAAAATTACATCATACCACTGGATAAAATGGAAGAGCAATGAAATCATTAGTTTTCTCTTACAATTTTTTCTACATCTTATTTTTTTTTTATTTGAAAAGAGAGATTCAGAAAATAGTTCGGTTATTGCCATACCGTTGACGATCATTTAAATAAAACCTTCCAAGAAACGATATCTTTTCTGAATTGAAGATAGTAGTTTAAGCAGAGGTTATTTAGTTTCCGATGATATCTTCGACTGACTTGTTTAACTCTGTAATTATTTAGATTTCTGACCAACCCCTAAACATATATTATATATATAGTATATATATATATATATATATATATATATATATATATATATATATGTAAATGCCAGCTATATTTATACGATACTGTAATTTTCTTTCAATCTCTTACGGCCCTTATTCATTTAGCTTGTGTTTCCATAATAACGCATTAATTTTTCATTATGATAATGCGAAAGAATGAAGAAAAAGGTTTATTACGCCTGCGTAGAAGGGCGAAAAAAAAATCACACAGAGAAAAGGTCCAGAGCTCGAAAGCATTATGAGGAGCGCGGAGACCGGGGAGCTAGAGCAGCCAGTGGGAAAGGGTTACGGAGACGGGGCGAGAGCACAGTCAAATTGGAATCGAGTGCCTAACAAATTGCGAAAACCCACGGTTCTGTCCCTCTCTCTCTCTCTCTCTCTCTCTCCCTCTCTCCCTCTGACCTCCGGCACGCGCGCCCGTCACGACGCACGCGTCGGGAGGATCAAAGCGGCGTACGTACCGGTGCGACCGCGCTGCCGCGCCGCGTCTACGTACGCGATACCTCCGCCCCAACCCGCCCTATCCCGTCCCGCATCACTCCCCCCGGCGAGCTTTTCGAGGGCATTAATATTTTCCTCTGATATTTCACGGTTTAGGGGTGGAAGGGGAAGGGGGAAAGAGGCGGGGGAAATATTCAATATTCCCGCGTCCGCAGCGCCGCGCCGGTTACTGAACTCTTTATGGCGCGCGCGCGAGCGCGCGTTTCGTCATACACGTTATTTCCAATTTTGTTTTTTCCCCACCCCGTTCCAGCCGCCCGCTTCGTTTTTTTTTTCGGCTCTCCGCCGCGCGGAGCTCTTTTACATCGCGAACGGACACGATATATCGATTTTCCATTTATCTTGATTTGCCGATCGCCTGCTTAGAATAATCCGAAATTTATGGTAATGCGCAGGAATTCCCGATGCGATGTATTTAGGGACGCGGGGTTATTATTTCGATAAAGGACGTACAGGGATATTATACATACACACACACACACACACACACATGTATATATATATATATATATATATATATATATATATATATATATATACACATAAACGTATATATGTAGACGCTAATTTATTTCGGGCTTATTTGCCTGAAAATTGTTACTACGTAGCGACCCATTGTAATTAATGGAATTTGTTAATGAGCCTGGTGTGTCGTGATCGACCGAATGATATTTTCAATTCGAACGGCCCAATATACGTTCGAACTAATAACCGATGCGATTACGGCCCGTGTATTTTCCATCGGATGGGTGATACGTTAAAATTAATGATTATATATGTATGAAGAAAATTGATTTTTTTTTCGTTTGTCACAATTCATTTCTAGACCACAATTCAGTATCGATAAAAGCAACTAGATTTGTTCGATATATCTAATTTATAGCTTGCGCATAGTAATTTTACGCGAAAATAAACTACACAAAGATCTTTGAAATATTTTTTACATATTATTACATTTATTATGAAATCAAATCGAGCAGCCTAATTTTATAAAAATCTTTAGACAAAACGAGTGTTTCTATCTATTATATTTTTCGATTTCATTCAGACTTTTTTGATGAATAATTTAAAATTTTTTCACAATTCTTGTGTTAAAACATTTTAATTTAACAAAAACAACTACTTATTAAATTTATTACAAATTGTAAATTTCAAAATGCAATCTGATTAAGGAGGCACCTAACTAAATAAACGAAACGATGAAAAAATTACTAATCCGCTATATAACAACGATTCGGTCAAATGCTGGGGCTCGGATTTAGTTTTTTAATGAGATATTACCAACTACTTTTTTCCACAATTCACTGTTTCTTATGAGGATTCTTCTCTCGCACTCCGTATTACGAAAAAAGCCACGATATTTCATTCGGACTTTTTCTAAAACTTGGAAAATTTACCAAAACTTATTTATCAATTTTAATAATATCAATTCGTTGATTACTATTGTGCAGAATAAAAGAAAATGTTTGAAAAAAACAGTATTTTTAGATCGTCGTGTGCTACCATTTCCTACGCTTATCAGCACTACAATTCCATATGTACATAAATAGATGTATTAATTATATATCTGTTTTACGCAGGCACTGAGCGACACGTACATATTTAGTCACTTGACTGCTACGATTATTATTGATATGTGAACATCGAAAAGATCAAGGAAAGGTCAAAAGTGTTTACTGAAAATACCCGTGAAATGGCCAGGATATTGGCATCGATATTTTAAACGAAATGCGACAAATGTGACAAAGTTCATCAAGTACCCTTGATTCTGCCGAACGATATTCAACGAGCATTGTCATCTTGAATTCGAATATCGCGCTTAACGTACACTAGACGGCGTTGCCATATCAATTACATCGATAGTTTATTTAGTTTATTTAAATTACTTATGTCGTTGGTTAGGTACCTGCTTAAGTTACACAAATCATTATTGCAAAAAAATTTTGAAATTGCTCTGTATAAATCACGTCGATCCGTACGAGAAAAGATTGTCAGAATACGTAACAATGCTTATAGACTCTCCGGATGATTAAAAAAAAAAACCAGTATTGTGCTGCAGTCTTGATAGATCGAGTGAATTTTTGAAAGAGAAGAAGGGCTTTTTATTAGTATGCATTATTTTTTATGCGACATTATGAGTTTTCATAATATGAGAATTTTTTCACTCTGAGACATCCGACAATTGATTTTCAGTCTTTCTTCTAATTCCGATTAACTTCGAAAATAGAATTAACTCAGAGTTGGACAAATGAACATTAGGATTACCATGCATCCACTATAGTACGGTGATCTTGCATCGACCATTTTGACAATACTTAAGTTGCGGTATAAGTTGTCACATATTCTATGGACATTTGCTATAGATACTTAGCAAACGATGGTCTGCAATGTTCAAAGTTTAATAGAATGCGATGCGTAAGAAAGTTGCCCGAATAATTAAGTCTCGTTAAGTTTTGCGAGATAGGTCAGAAAAAAGTATCGAAGTGTATCGACTTTTCAGTTGAACTTCTGATTTATTATCAATATTTCCAAGGATTTCCGAGGCTCTTTATAATCTAAAAAATGCCTTCGCTCATTCTGAATGCAATATGAAGAAAAAAAGCTTTCTAAGACCCCCCGCACGCACTGGAACTGTCACGGCAGTTTACGAAGTGCAGCATAGAGATACGTACGTTGCGTCTCGCCGTCGTCGCGATACGCCACGGCGATAAACGGCGGGATCCTCGATTCTCGGACGATACGAGGGATGCGCAGCGAACTTTTTATCGCGCGCTCTCCCGGCGCCTCCATCAGTAGGATTAAATTCGACCGCGTTTTTTTAATTCACGCGCACGCTGCGGGGCTTTAAACTGAGAGCTTCTCGCGTTTTCGGCAGAATAAAAAAACATTTCTACATCGGTTTTGCCATCCTCCGAGCTGTTTTTTTTTAATTTTTTTTATTCTCTTCCTATCTCAGCGGTACTTGGCGCGAGCGATCCCTCGAACAATGGCGAAAAAATAAAAAAAAGGTAGTGGGTTCATAAGGATCGAGCGGGGAAAGAAACGCTCGGCCCTTTGCTTCGTGTCCGTGTGCGTATGTTTGTCTTGCGTCGCGAGCAAAAGTAAATTGAAACATTAATCTTCGTTAATGGGGGAGAATAGCGGCGGAGGTTCGCGTTCGCCGCGTCCGAGCGTACTCGGGCCCTTTCTACTTGGGCAATTAGAACTGGAATTGCGCGGGAAAAGCAACTACGACCAGGATTTTCGATCTGTCACTTGACGAAGGATTGCGGTAATTCTGCATAATGAGCGGTGCTACCGACGATATTTGATGTACAAGAAAAAGATAAGGATACGGTTTTCGTGCAGTATATGAATAATAATAATAATAATAATAATAATAATAATAATAACCATATAATTATAATAAGCGATGAAGTACATATACTAAACATTCGCATCGACGAATGTCAATGATAAAATTTATTTAAATTCAATAGATATTTAATCTTGAATACCGTAAAAATTAAAAGGTTGATTTTTAATATTTTTTCCAGTAAATTGTAAACGCAGTATTTAAAATTTCCAATGAGTAAAGTGAAAAAAATGAGATTGATAGTCTCTGAAATCTAGTTCGATTAAATCAATTGCTTCAAAATGACGTTTCAGTAATACGGATTGCCTTTCTTCGGTTACTCAGTAAAAACATTATGAATTTAGAGAATTGGATAGAAATACTTAGAATGATTTGCGCTCCATATAGACGGACTGACGGTAAACGAGAGATATGTTATTGTAATGTATGAACGGGGATGATAAGACTATTAATAAATAAAATACATAAAATCATACACATACACACACACATATATATGTGTGTGTATATATATATATATATATATATATATATATATATATATAATTTTATATAATAATAATTATCTTATGTTTCTATAGAAATTTCAAAAATTAAACATTTAAACACAATTAAACAATTTTGCTGCAACGCTGATATTATTATCGAAAAATGAAAATTCCGTCTTCAGAGTCATTTCAACCTATTCAAAAAATAAACAGTCGAATGACTCGCAAATTACATAAACCGTATGTCTATATAAACAATGGTGCGCTTCAGTCGGCGACGAATTAATGAACAGGAGGTATGGGCGCCGGCGGGAGAGGGGGGGGGTGAGTCGTCTGAATTCGCTTTACACAAGTGTGGGCATACACACACACACACACACATACACCCACAGCGCCCGTGCACGTATACGCGCGTACACTGCCATCGGCAGTAACGAGAGTGCAGAGCGCCGCGCCGCCGCCACCACGTCGCGCCTCTGCTTAATTCAAATCTCGTTCTAAGCGATTTCGTGGTTCATCCTCCAGCTGTCGTTTCTCCACACTCGCTCTACTTCCACCTCTATCCTGCCTCGCAACCCTCTTACTTCCGCATTACGACGGCAGCAGTGTATATATATAGCGAGGATAGGCAGTCTTTTACGAAGACGTCTCGCGTCGCTAGAAGCCCCTTGCAGCCCCTTCGAATCTTATATAGTGCGCGCGTGCACGCATACATACGCAAATGCATAAATACATTTGCGCGCAGATATTTAAGCAGCTTGCCTGTGAAAATCTGTAGAAGCGATGAAGATGGCGAAAGAGAGAAAGAGGGATGGAGCGAGAGGGGCCGCGATGGTAGAAGAGCGAGGTGGAAGTGACTGTCTGGGAGTAAGTTCGAGTTACCGAGCGAGCGCGCATTGTCATTAATGGACGGGGCCTAATTTAAACTTGCTGCACGCGCGCCCGCGTCGAGCGGCGCCGGCATGTCGTGCCGTGAACGCATACACGCAAGCGCACGCGCCACTGTGCATACACCCACGCGTGACCGTAATAGGGATGAGGCGGGCCGGATGGGCAGGGGGAAGCGGCAGAGTTGCGCCGGTGGCAAGTTTCGTAAACTGTTTTCGATTCGCGAGACGTGGTTCCTTCGCGCACTCTCCCCCTTCCCCCCTCTCTCTCTCTCTCTCTCTCTCTCACCCACGCGCTTAGCTGCGCGCAAATGCACTGAGCGCGAATATCGCGATTTTTCCCTTCATCTCTCGGTCGATCTTCGTACAATCGATCTTCGGAGTACGATCGAAAGCGATTGTCGAGATGGTAAACTGGCTGGCTGGCCGTTTATCCGTTGGGTTCACAGTTGCTAGAAGCATTTATGCGTGCATGTGTGTGCGCACGTGCGCGCGCGCGAATCTTGCTAATTTTAACTCTAGACGCTTCGTTCAATAATTCTCTTCTTAGGAATTTTTATTGGGATTCGGAAAGTTAATCTTTTTTTTTTTTGCTAAGCAATCTTATTCACCTGTAACATACCGTTGTGTTATTTTTAGAAATAAAACTAATACTTCGATTCGCTCATATCGAAAGATTGTATACTAATAAATTGTACCTAAACCTGTTTAGCACTTCAATTTATATTTACTTCCATATTACATTAATCAAGTTTTCCGTAGAAAATGTTATTCTTCATTCACCGTCTATCTGACTGCCTTAAGTAATTTGCATAAGACCATTAAAGGGTTTTATTTGTACTATAAATAAACTTTTTTTACTTTCTAAATGATTACCTAAAAAATTGACTAAATGACGATTGAATATTATTGTTGATTATTTGCTGCAGAATCTTTGCAAAACTAAAGGAATTATATTTAGTACCATTTGACATCAAAAGGTTTATAAGAGTTTCCGCTTTTTTCCAATCCGGCATAAGAAGCAAGCATTTTCATTGAAAAAAGAATTGAAATTGGCTTTTAAATAAGCTTGAAATCCAGGTCAAAATTCACCATTGAAACCCTCATTGCATCTAACTTGCGATTTGTTAGCTTTGCTTTTTTGTTGTAATCCTCAAATATTCTTCGGGGGTGATAATAAACAGGGACAGTTTGTATGTCATTATTTTAGTTCATAGATTATATAGACTGTAAGGCCGATAAAGATATTTATTAATTTAATTCAAAACAGGCGACATAAGTGCACTTTTTAATTCTAATTTTACTGAATCCGTTACTTAAATCTCCTTTCTGAACATCTTGACTCTTTGCACAGATTAAACATATAAAGATTATCGAATGTTTGCGAGCTTTTTCTGCACAGCATACGACGAATAGTCTATGCCACACTTTATCTGTTTTTTTTCTTAATGGACTATCAGGTGAATGGAATACTAAATTATTATAATTTAGCTTATATTCCCCGCGTATAAAACTCTTGTTTCTGATACCCTATTTATCAACGATACTGGCCGAATGGGATATCAGTGCATGAAACAAAAGGAATATATGGACAAATCTTATCTCTTATTTCTTTATTTATATATTTTATATTTAATTTTTATGTAAATATTTGCATAAATGCTATATGCAAACATTTGCAATTCTATGAATGTATTAGTGTCAATAAGATACCAATAGGATACCCTTTGCAATCTCTCACTCTCTCTCACTCTCTCTCACTCTCTCTCTCTCTCTCTCTCTCTCTCTCTCTCTCTCTCTCTCTCGCTATCCCTGTCTCTCTCAGAACACGTTCGCCCCCCCCCGACCACCGGCTGTACGCAGGACTACCCCCCCCCCGAAATTCACAATCGCTACGTATCGAGAAAAAGCCGGCGGGACGACACCTCCCGCATCATGCATTTAAACGTCCGAGATTATCGCGCAGGAATTCGCAAGGTCTCGTCCCTTTGGCGTAGCGCGCCTGGGAATTGAGCGCGGCTTGTCTTAATGTCGCGCGGCGACGCCCTCGTGTGGCGCTTTGGCCGTCGCGGTGGCGGTGAGCGCGCCCGAGATATAAGAAAAAAGAAAGGACAGATTTCCTATAAAAGAACAGTTAGTAGCGCGATATTTTCTTCAGCGACAAGAGTTTTTTGCAACCGACTATTTATGCGGAATCGTCGAAGGATCCTTCGATTCTCGAGCAAGACCTCGCTGCACGATTCAAAGGGCTCTTTTCCCCGTCTTTAATATACCGTCTCTCTCTCTCTCTCTCTCTCTCTCTCTTGCTCTCTGTTGTATGTATAAAATTCCTCTTGTTCGCTGAAAGCCGGAGCTGTTTTTTCAATTAAAAGAACCCTTCCTCTCCTCTCATACACTTTCTTTCCCTCTCTCTGTCTCTCTCTTCCATCCACGGTATAGGCGCATAGTCTAGGCGCAACTTTTTTTCATCCAGTCCGCGTGCGTTCGGAATATTGGGAGCACTTGTAGATTAAGAAAACCGGGACATTCTTATACGTAAGCAGCGGCTCGAGGAGGTGGGTGAAGGGGAGAGAGGAGTGGAAATTTTTTCAACTCTCGCTTTTATACTCGGTTCCACGCGGCGCAATTTATTCTAAGTGAGCAATATTTGAGCGCGAGCTCTTTGCATCTTATCATATATATATATATATATATATATATATATATATATATATATATATATGTATGTATATAGATTTTCAGTGATTCCGATTAATTGTAAAATGCCAAGGAGACCTTTTCAAGAATTCTGTACGCCGCGTGTATCCTTATATTTAGGGGGAAACAGTCCGGTACATTTAAACACAACCATGTACCCGCACCCACCAAGTTATATTTAAACAAGTGTAATATCTTTCCAACGTAATAAACCATCATCCATCTTTTAATCATAGAATCGCAATATTTGCCTAATAAAATCCTTCGACTATGTACTTATGCACTGTATATGCGTAAATATCATTTTTTCGGTACCCGAGATTGGATGGGCACTTTGTGTTCATCGTTTTGTATATATATATACACGTCGCGCAAAAAATACGGACAAAGTTCGACAAGCTGTTTTTAATATCGCGGGGCAAAAGGAAACAAGAAAAGTCAAGCTCTAGGCCGAGCGAGAGAGTTGGCCGAAATTATCGTATCCTTATACCGTCGACCGAGAGTTGAAGGGGGTAGGGGGATTCAAAGCAAAATTCTTACCAGCGCACAGGGACTATTTTCAAAGCCTCTCTCTCTCTCTCTCTCTCTCTCTCTCTTTCTCTCGGGAAATTCTCAAATATTAAAAGTCGAACAAACAAGTAGAGCGTGGCCTCAAACGTTAATAAGTATACGTCTCTTGGTCGAGGCTTGGGGGGGGGGGAGGGTATGACGGTAACCACACCACCGCGTTCCATCCCTCTTCTTAATGAAGCCTTTGCCAAGTTTGCCCCTCTAATTTTTTTCTTTTCGTTTTTTTTTTTTTTTTTTTTTTTTGTTTTTGTTCATCTTTTTGCTGCGCGCATGGGCTTTCTGGAGCGCGCGGGGACGTGAATTTCGCAAGAATTGTTTTCGCTCGGGGGACTCGTCTAATTATTCCCGGGGGCCACGTGTAATATCAACGGTGACCAAAAGGAGAAATACCGTACAACGGTGTACGTACGTTTGCGTTTCGGGTTCATTGAAACAGTCCGCGATCATCCGGGGTGGATTTGAGGTCGAAATTTTCCAAGTATACGACTAATACACGTGTACGTATGGAAAAATTCTGTAAAAGCTTAAAATAGTCAAAGTGTGGCTTCAATTTTTCATCATTCCGCTATGTTACGGAGCTTGCTCTTAGATTGAAAAATCCAATTATCGCTTATTATTGATACTCGTGTCGCTTGAACTGTATTGCATAAGCTTAATATAATTTTTGTAAAATTTTCGGTGTTGTATTTCCTCTTCCTTCCGATCTTCAATTAAGTACATAATCAGTATATAATAATTAACTTAAGATTATTGTGCGTTGATTAAATTCAGAAACTCGTTACCTTAACGTTTCACATGTTAAATGATGATTCTTCATTACATTCATTTTAGAGTTGGTATTATTTAATTATTTAATTAACTAAGGATAATGAACTACGTCAGTTTATTATTTTAATGACACGTGTGTGAGTGAGTGTGTGAGTGTGTGTGGGTATGTGTTAATTAACACTGTATATAGTTTATAATCCATGTGAATTATATTCTCCAGTACCATCTCATCTATTGTACATTCATGAAATTTACTTGATTATTATGATAAACGCACGCTTCAAATTCATTATATTTCCATTTGAGTATACGATTTTATTTTAAAATTAAAATGTAACAAAAACGAGGAATTTAATGATTTTCTCGAGATACGGTACTACGAATATTAAAGTATTATTTTCTCTTTGTATAATATTATGGGACGCCGAAGGTTCGCGTAGTAGTTTCTTTTATTTTATTTTTGTTTTTTTTTTTTTTTTTGTTTTAATGAAAGAAAACATTGAAATATCAAAAGTAGTGCAAGAGGCTATGTAAAATTCAAATATTGTATATCCAATGAAATTAATTAATTATGTGAAACTTTAGAAATTATTAGAAATTGTCGAAAATTCTGAAGAAAATTATACAGAACTATAACATTGTATTATAATTATAACGAGTATTATAATTTTAATACAATACAACAAAGTAAAATATAAATATTCTAAGATACAGAATCATAAAGTAGTGAATTTTACAATGACTAGAATTCCTCATTTGCCAATGTACGATACATATCTATTTATATTGTGCTTCCAATTCCGTGCAGATCTTCATGATGAATTGGTGCTGGTAAACGTAAGTTTTTACTTCTATGGGATAGCATTTGGTCCTAGAACATTTAATGACGGATTTGAAGGTAAGAGCCTTATCTCGCTGGATGTAGGCCAAATCCATTGTCCCAATATCGTGAGCCCTTCTTGGAAATAGCCGAGTTTAGAAAGATTAGAGTCCCTGTGAGCAAACACATATGGAAATGAAAAACCATCTATTTTCCAAACTTACAAGTTTTTTTTCTTAAATAATGATGATAAATCCCTGACTGTATATGGATATATTATGTGTTTCTGTTTTACAATTTTAAATATTACAAAATAATTTATTAGCGTAAAATCGATACTTCGGTATTAGACCGATTGTTAAATAAGTATCTAATTCTCATACTAGTATTCGCGTAGAGTATATCTAACCATGTTATCCTTAAAATATCGATCAATAATAACGTTTACGAGAAATATCATAAAATATGTCGAAATATTTTTTATAAAGTATTTTTATTTCTAATTGACTTATTGGCAAATGTCATTGAATTTAGTGGTATACATATACATATTCAAGCAGAATGATAAACCAAGGTAATAGCACGCGATCTCAGTGAGTTGCCATTCTGTGCGAGCCAAAAGAACAAGCTGCTTTTAAAGGGAAAAACTTCTTCTGAAAATTACGTAAATGAAATCCTAGCTAAAACCTTTATAATTACGTTAAAATACTGTTAAATTAGTAACGATGGTTTTACTGCAGCACTACATTATGCGTAAACATTATGGACGACCTTAAATTTAAATGTACGAGTCGTTGTGATATGAAAAAATTTTTAAATCACGTCACTTGGCTATATCAAATTTTCTGATCTGCAGGAAAAATTACATTCATAAAATTAAATAAATTCACACGTTATAATTATAATCTCTAACTATATAATCATTGAATTCAACTCTCTAGACTGGAATCAGTTTTGAGATAGTGATATTTGACTGTGCACCCAGTGTGAATTTGATTTTCACTGGCTAAACATTGGAATATTTACTCGTTTACTAGAGAAAATTTCACTGTTTTTTAACGGTAGGTCAATTTCCACTGATTCAAATTGTGAAGTTCTTAACCGACGCTTGGCCGATATTGCAACCGCCGACTGCCTGTTGCTAATTGTATCTCTTATCTACAGAACTCTAACATTGTACGAGTATTATAATTTTAATACAATACAACGCCGACTGCCTGTAGCTAATTGTATCTCGTTGCAAGAATAAGAAAAAATCAATTTCCTATGCGCTATAAATCGCGCGACCAACGGATCGTTCGAGGCACGGAAATCGAAAGTTATCTGAGTCGACCTCCTGCGACCCGTCGTTCGAAAACAATAAATCATAACAATCCATGACAATAAAAACCCACGAGAGTATCTTGGATCTCAAACAATTAGCCGGGCTGTAAGCTCTTACTTTTTCTTTATCTATCTATATTATCTATCTAATATTTCGTAGATACAATTAGTTATCGAATCGTACAGGCTGATTTCACAATCAGATGATTAGTCTTCTTCTGCTATTAAACAATTTCATCAATCGACAAAATCAATTAATGATAATAGATAAAATTTAAATAAATATATATCTGAGAGGTAGTAATAGACAATTTTTCGAAGGAAAACGAGGAAATTAAATTCATATCAGCTCCATCCTTTATAATAACCGACGTCCATTCACAGACAGCCTTCGATCGAGCTCAGTTTCAGTATTACTTCCTCCATCAGGAGTTTGCAATTTTTCAAAACAAGAAGAAAAAAGAAAAAGAAAAAAAACCCTGTCTCGAAGAAAAGAGCAAGAGATAGAGGGAGAGACGGAGAAAGAGCGTATAATAAGAAGTAAATTTCATCGGTTAATTACACGACGAACGATTCAATTAACGCCCACCCATTGCGCGGCCTGCGCCTCCGCCCCATGCCCGCCCCCCCCGCTCGATCGCATCCTCGGCATCCTTAAAAGCGCGGCCGCTCGGCATCCCCGCTGCGCCGCCCGACGCCCCGCGAAAACGCCGAGTTAAACGAACCGCGCGCTCCCGCCCATCGTCTCCTCCCGCCCGGCGCCCAGGCGCCGAGTCCGCCGTATACTCGCGAAAAGCGCGCTGCGCACGCATACGTGCGCGCCTGGGCCAATTAATTGCGTAACGAGGGCTCTGCGCCGCGGGACTGGTATGCGCGACGACGGATTGATCGATTATTAAGGGGAGCGTCTGGTCGTCGTCGCCTGGTATGTATATATATATATATATATATATATATATATATATATATATATATATATATATATATATACACGCGAGGAAAGAGAGAGGGTGAGGGCGAGGGTGGAGGGAGTGATCGAAAGAGCCTCGCGCAGCGACTTTAATTAAAGGCAAACATCCCTACTACCGCCAATTTACTCTCGAGGAAGACTGCTCTTGTCCCTTTCGCTCGTGCGCCTGTATGTGTGTCTAGATGTGTGTACATACGTACACAGATACATGCATCCATACGTGTATACACATATACATACATACATACATACATACATACATACATACATACATATATACAGAGATATATATATATATATATATATATATATATATATATATGTATATATATATATATATCCATGTGCGTATGTATATAGTCGCCAGGTGATCTCTTTGTGAAAAACCGCCGACGACGATCGCGATCGACCGATCGGGCACAACGGATGACGGCCGCGCGCAATCGCATTCGGTCCGCGATATTGGACAATATTTTACAGGGATGAGCCACCGCCGCGATCGTATGGGAACCCCCCCCTTCCATGCCTAACGTACTACGAAAAGTTTCACGATCAAAGGGTCTGTATATTGCGTCTACGTCGATACTGCGCGCTTCACCGTTACTTTAATTTATTCCCGAATCTAGAACTTCGAAATTGCTCGTTATTGCCAGAAAGAGAAGAGAGAGAGAGAGAGAGAGAGAGAGAGAGAGAGAGAACAGGCGTTAGAAGTAATATGACTGAGATTGTAAAGGTATGGGGCTGCTCTGATCACCTGGTGATCCTTTGATTTTACGACACTTTCACCTGGTGGTCCTTTGATTTTAACCCAAGAAATTCGTGAAGAATTTCGCCTGGGCTTTTCCTTGCGCAACGGACCGCCCCCTGCCTCCCCCCCGAACAATAATTATATTTTCTAATTGCCAGTAGAATTTTAATTAAAGCGCACTCTTTTCCCCGACGCTCGCTCGCTCGCTCGCTCGCTCCGAGATTATTATATATACATATATATATAGGAAGGATTGCCCATTCTCCATCTCTCCCGCTTCTTTCGTTATTAAAATTCTTGGAATATTTTTCCTTGTTTAGCACCCGTGGTGCACTAAAGTAATTTAAGATGGGAGAATGGAGCAGAGAGAGAGAGAGAGAGAGAGAGAGAGAGGGAGAGAACAGGGCAATTATTTCCTCCAGCCCATTCATATCTCTAGCATGTGTATAGTTAGAATTTTATATCTAAATTTAGTTTTTGTATTCTTCGCTTTTGTCTTCCTTTTCCATTCTTTTCTTTAAAACAGAAGCAAAATAACAATAAAATAAAATGCTGCTCACACCTTGTGTGCGTGCGAAACAGCGCCCGGAATATATAATGGACTTCCATAGTCTGCGAATGCGAGACGCCTTACAATCTTTTGTTGTTTCTTTTTTCTTCGCGGTTCACTCGTCCTTCGAAATCCTTTTGCAGAGTGTGGCGCTCCGTTACGCTGTCTCCATTGTACGATGTGAAAATTTTTGCATTATTAACGTAAGTGTACTGAACGTACACGTAAATTATGTAACAGTTGGAGATTGGAATAAAAGCGTACTAATGAAGGTATCGAAGTTTATCATTGCTCTTATCTCCTTATAAGCTAACGATAATTATTTTATTCACGGTCCTTGCCGATCTGAACTGTTAACGATCGATAATCGGTCGTTTCGTCAATTTTTTGTCAGCGTAAGGAAATTCGATCGTTTTGGTTTGCATTATCAATAAACTACACTAAGGGTTTTACTAATTTTACAGTACAGGTATGGCGACGAGAGGAAAACAGGTAGGAAATTTAAAAAAGGCGATTCGAAAAATAAGAAGATTTAAAATCATAAAAGAAAAGAAAACGCGAATTGAAATGTACGGGGAACTTAGATATATTTGCTTGAAGATAGTGAAGGAAGGGAGATTTCTTACAGAAGAAGATAGAGAGTTCGAAAGATGTTCTGTTCAAATGTGGAAGAATCGACACATTACTCGCTTCGTAGGATTTGATATGGCTAATAGAGAGAAAGAGGCAGCTTATGTTCGTACCTGGCTCGATTCCGAGGGTATACAGGGAGCATTTCACGCGTTCCTTTGAATACAAGGCGTTCGAGACAGGGAGTGAGAGAGAGAGAGAGAGAGAGAGTCCGCCCATCACCAGCGACGAACTAAAACGGCCGCGATGTAATTTGTGTACGACGGCGTGCCCGGAGGCTGGGGTCCCTCGCCGCTACGTCGCGGCTGCACGCGTAAAAGGTTATTACGAGCCTCAGCGCGCGACAGGTACGCGAGCTTGCGAACGTATTCGTGCTTTTAAAGCCCAGGGCGGGCTGCCTTTTGCGGAACCCCCCCCCCCCACGCCCTCTCTCTCTCTCTCTCTTTGTGGCGAGGGGGGCGACGACGACGTGTTTCCGTGGCTTTTAGCGAGGGATTCGCGAGGCGTGTCCCGGCGCGACGATGAAGGATGCGTTTGAGCATCCTGTCTCTTAAATGCGCGCAACTGGGTAACGCGATGCCGACGCTATCAAAGAGCGACGAGGCAAGGCACGAATCGCGCCGACGTTTATTTATTCCGGGCGAAATCTTTTGCTCGGATGGGCGGTGCGAAATCGCCCGGGCGCCCTTGATTCCCTTTTCCTCTTGCAGCTGGCAAGCGCAGCGAGATGGACGCTGAGAAGAGGCGCGGCAGTGGCAGATTTCGCGAGGAAAATCCATTTAATGGTTTAACATAAAAATTAATAAAATAATTCCATACCTTTAAGCACATAAAAATCCATCTTAGCTTCTACGTGCATACGTTATATTTTAATTAATTGGTTTATGTTTTGTACAACGTCTCGTATTCTTTTCAATTAATTAGCTTATATTTTGTGCAACGTCCTCAATCACGCCCATCTTTTAATTATTTGATTCTTCAAATCCTTTTTTTTTGTATGACAACATCTTTATATTAACTTATTTTGACTATTACAAACATCAAATTGTATCACTTATAGAGACCTCCCTCATTGGATTTATAGACCGCGTTTCGATAATAGTCCATTCATCTTCTACACCCTGTATACTTCCGAGCCTGTTTTCGCCAAACAATTGTTTACGATTGCATCTCTGAAGATAAGAATACAGTATTTTCTCGAATAATTTACTTCCCTCCGAGAATTATTCCTTGGGCGGTATTGAATGTCTCGACTGTAAGCGATAGATCGAAGATCATAGCGGAGCATTCGTAAAGGTACTTTTACGATTCTGATGACTGAAGTAACAAATTCTGCTTATTTAACTTTTGTAATTACCTCGACAATATGCCATTAATAGAAAAACATCCGTGGAGCATCTTCAATGTTCCAATGAAATTATCTCCCTTGCATCACTCTGAAAACTACTCTTCGCGAACTACTCTTATCAACGTGATAAAATACCTTGCGTAAATTTAAAATATAAATTTATTATATTCGCATTAGTCAAGAGATTGTAGAACATAACGTGTCGTCAATTAAACGTCAGTTTGTCTATCAATCTTGCGCCCTTCTCTTTTCTTGTCTCTCTTGTTTTCGCTCTCTCTGTCTCTCTCTCTCCCTCTCTCAACAACTGATTACCATTTTTTAAAACACGGTATTTCGAACTTCAAGTATTGTAACAACGATTGTAATACGATTTACAAAGAAGAATGTAGTTGAAATATGCCAATTAAAAGTCTACTTGTCTTTGCTCGAATTCTTTCGAAAAAGAAATGACTGAAACAAGGAAATAGGGACGAAAAAAACGAGGAACGAAAAGTACCGGAAAATTTAAAAACTTTTTATACAACGGTGGGAAAGATTTAGTGGAGTTTTTCAAATGTGTAATTTTTTTTCAGAGAAAGCGAGGTAAGCTCGTAAGTTCGAGCACAATAGAAATTTTCATTATTATTATTTTTTTTTGTTTTTTGCCAAATTGTTCAAGTACTGCCGTATACTTCAAGTACTTATAGAACTATAATTTCGAAAGTTGTCCGGTTTTGCTTGAAAATCGATTACAATTCAGACAAGTAACCGAATATTCTTCTTAAACGCCAGTGCGAGCGAATTATGAAAAACGCGCATATAAAAGTTGCCTTGTTACATTAAAACGACGACGCTTTCAATTATCAATTAAGCCCGGCTAACGGCCGAGCTATCTTCTATATATGTAAAGGCATTCCCCATTCCCGGGGCACCTGCGGCGTAAATAGCCAAACTAATTTACCTCTCTCTCTCTCTCTCTCTCTCTCTCCCTCCCTCCGCCTTCCCCTGACCCGCGACCCCTCGCGAGCCCCTCGTACCGGGGGGCGCGACGCCCAAAGCATCCGCGGACTTCGATTAAAGCGCACTCGGCGCCGCTTCGCCCCGCGCACGCGTTCTCGCGGAAAAATTCCGTGCCGCCCCGTTAACCTACCTCGACTGCCACCCCACCCCACCCCAGCCGCCCCTCCGGCCAGTACGTGACCGACGCCAGCGCTCGCGCCCGACGACGAAAATCTCCGCTTCGTATGCCGTGGCGCGGTGGCGGCTCGTTTGCGCGGCGCGCGGGAAGGGCTGCTGGGGGCGCGACGAGGGACTATGGAAGAGCCGGCTGAGCAGGGAGACAATGTAAACTCGCGCGCTTTATGTGTAGCACTTGCGCCGTGAAGGAGAGGGGGAGATGGGGGGGGGGAGAGAGTTGATCAGCAGGCACAAAGCGCGCCGGCTGTGTCTTACGAGGGAGGGTTGAATGGAGAGGATTTGTCAGCGACCGAGTGTATGTAAGCGAGCGAGGCGCGATTAGCTCTTGTGTATATACAGATGGTTCGAATCGCTGCTGAACGCGGAGGGGGGATTTTTGAATTTTCTACACGGAAGCCCGGTGATAATTGAATTTTGTTTCATTGTTTTTTTTTTTTTTTTTGATTCTTTGTTTTGCCGTAGCGCAAAAGTGAGGCTGCGTCGATCAGGAGCCCCGTTTGCGCACTCGAGAGAGATCGGCGTATATCGGGGGCGTCGTCCGCCGCCAAAGTTATGACTCGATAATGGAATTTCGACGAGTGCGTTGCAAAGTGGCGGATTTCTCGCGTGGGCTTTTCCAATGATGCTGTCGGCTTTATATTATTATTTTACGCAGTAATGCCCGTGTTCGACTTTGCAATGGTTGAGATAATTTGTGCGATTGAATTTAGGGATTTTTTTACTGTTTGGTTTACAAAAATTTGTATGAGAAGGTAAGAATTGCCTTGAGTAATTGTTTTGAAATTTCTAAGATTCTATTATTCTTGCACGGTTTCACTTAGAATGACCGAGTCGTATTTTTCGATTTCTGGATTTGGCTGTAACTCGCAGAGTCTTTAATGTACCCAAATAGAACATCTAGATTTAGAGATTAACAAATACTATTTCGAAAAAATACGTGATACAATAAGACAATTAAATTTTTTGAATAGTTAGTATATCAACCCGTACAGGACTCTAAAGATGCCACGTTAATAAGAAATTTCATTTCTTAATTAAAGGATCCAAACTGAGAAATAGTTTTATCGATAGCTCAGTCGTATTCAATAAAATGATTACAATTAAATAATGAAATACTAAAAAAGTACTAGATACTAGAAGGCCAGTCTGACTGTAAGAATTTCATTATTTAATTGTAATCATTTTATTGAACAGGACTGTAAGATCGATAAAAATATTTGTTAGTTTAGTTTAATAACAAAATAAATGTAGATTTATAAAATAGATAGTTTAATAAAAATAAATAATTAAATGTGAAAATATTTTCATTATTATGTATTATACAAGGGACCGTACTGTACCGACAGCAATAAATATAACTATACTTACAGCAAGTATGGAATATAATCTATTTAATTCATGTATTTTTTAGTTTTCATTCAATTTTTGATTTAGCAAGTTAGAATGAATTCGTGGAATTAAAGAACTATTATACTCATGATCATACTCATAATTTTCATATATATTAATGAAGAAATGTAATTGTCTTATTCCCGCATGAGTTGATACTAAAATTTCAGAAAATTATAGTATAATATATGTATATATATTATAATGATAGATATAAATGAAATATTAAGTAGAATATAGGTTCCCTAGAACATCAGCCGGGTCTATGACAGTACGACAGGCGATCTATTCCTCTAGACGTACACGAAAATAATGGAACAATGAAACAAATGGTCGGCAGGTGGCCTAGGGTGAAACCTATACGTTTAACTTATAATTCATTTTTATCGACGTTTACATCGTGAAAAGAGAATTTTTTATCATCATTCTACAGATATTATATAGTATGAAAACATTTGGATAGAGAAATAACTATGATTTCTTTTCGTCGTACGATAAACGAATCCTAAAATTTTTGATTAATCTATATTTATTTCTTACTGTATCGGTTTATCTGCTTCCAGAACGTATCGCAATTTTTGATAATACTTTCGCTCCTTTTTGGCACAAAAAAGCCGACTAAGAAAAACAAAAGATTCAGAATTCAGAAATCGGCTGTAATCCTCTTAAAGTTATACCTTTCAATATGTAAAACAGGAGGTTGTAAAGTCTTATTAAACTATCGGATCGGCGATAAGATTTTCCACTATAAATTATGGAACCGCACGATTCTTACTGAACAGGCGAGGAGAGAAAAAAGTTATTCCAAGAAATGCATTTCCAAATTTGATGCTGTATCGGATTAAAAATATATATATATACATCAATCTGTAAGATCCGAGAAAAACAGATGCATGTTATTTTTTCAATATTTAGAAAAGTCCAACGAATAGCTATACTTTCAACGACTTTTCGTCATATTTAGATTCGGCGTTAAAATTTAAAAAACGCAGTTAATAATTTCAATCCTCGTCGTGTCGATGTCGCGAGTACTAAATTAAAAATCCGAACAGCTTATCAATTCGCAAAAACAACGCGCGTTCCAAGTGCACAGCAAGGATCCTCCACAACCCCATAATCGTCTTCACGTTGACGTATATTTTTTGGACACCTTGGGTATAGGTAAAAACAAAAAAATTTCCAATTTCGGTTATTTGCTTCGCCATTTTTCCCATCGCCGTTGGCGCGTTTTTCGGCCGCTCTACTTTCAAAAATCGCACTCGTTTTCCCGCGTAAATATAATAACAAAACCCGTAATCACACTTCCCTCGCGTATTTATGTGAGCGCGAAGCGCGCGTCAAATATTAAAATCCAATTCCGCGCCACCGATTTGTCAAGCGCGAGGGGGGGCACAGCTGTGCTCTATACTCGCACTTGTTATCTCTCTCTCTCTCTCTCTCTTTCTCTCTGTCTATTTTACTCCTCGCACAGTTAAACTGTAAAACAAATATAAACTGTACTTTGGCCCGGTCACCTTTTCTCTATCTCACTCTCTCTCTCTCTCTATGTCTCTCTCTCTCTCTCTTCTCTCTCTCTCTCTCTCTCTCTCTCTATGTCTCTCTCTCCTCTCTCTCTCTCTCTCTGTCTCTCACTTACTCTCTCTCTCTCTCACTCGCTCACCCCCTCGCTAGTCGAGAGCACCTCCCCATAATCTCGCGCGCTTACGCGTCATGAATGTTTCAGCGATTTCGCTCTGGTAGGAAGGGGGGAATAGTAGAGCGGGGGAGAGACAGTAGATGAGATAAAGAGAGAGAAAGAGAGAGACAGACAAGCCGCTGGAGACTTTTTAGGTTCCTATATAGCGACGACGTGCCGAGCGCGTGGTTAAGTGCAACGACGGAAGACTCGACTACGGCTTGCTACTCCCGCCCCTCCCCTCTCGCCCTTCCGGCAGGCTTTAAGCGCCGGAGTCACGCGATCGCCCAGGACGATCCTTTGGCTGAGGGCCGGAGACTCTGAAGGATGGCACATTCACGGCTCGTGGATCCAAGGAGTATAGATGTCGGCCTGCTCGCCCCATGTTTATATATATATATATACATACATTCATGCACGCATACATATATACTTGCATACCTGCATATACATGAACGGGAAGAACTCCGACTTGTCTTGAGATATATTAAGCTGGTGCGTGATTCTTTAAGATACTTCTTTCGTAGTCGAGAGAGGGGTCGGAGGTTTACTTCCGGTATTTCTGATAAAGCCGTATCTGTGTGTGTGTGTGTGTGTGTGTGTGTGTGTGTGTGTGTGTGTGTGTGTGCATTTTTGTATTGAATTTCGCGATTTATTTGTCATGGGGGATAGAAGAGAAGCGTAGAAATCTATTTACTTTAGTCGCGGTAGAAACATTTTTCTCCAACGCTCGAGATACGCATAGATATGTGTTAATATAAGTAATAAAACGAATAAAGCCGCCAGTGGGTTTTTCATCCAACATTTTCTTATACTGATAAGCCAACTGGTAAGAATAAAATTTCTTGATTAGAGTTCATGAATTAAAAGAAAATAAATTACAAAGTTATGGATGCAAAATTTTAATAATCAAAGAAAAAACATTTAATCATAATCTTATTTGGTTCTTTAGATAATTATATGAATAATAAGTATTGAAGCATATAAGTAAACTATTTTGTAGAATATAAATTGAAGATCTAAACAATCTTTTTCTTGTAACTTGTGTTTACATTTAATCAGATCAGAAATTTTTCTAGTTTATCGTCAAATCTATTTATAATATTTTTTTCACGTTACGAAAAAATCCTAAGTTTACTATTATAATTGCTTACGTAAACGGATAACGAGCTTCTAGGAAATGAAAAAAAAAATTATAAACGCATTCTTGAAATTTGAAATAAAATTTTCAATGGAAAAAATTTATAGACGTAATACAGTCGAAAAGTAACGAAATATAAATTTCGTATGGAATAAAATTTAAATTTAAAATAGAGTTTTGTGTTACATCCGCAGTGCTATTTGTATAAAAATCGTCAGGAATATTACATAGGGAATAAAAATTTTTATGAAAAATCAAACTTTTTAACACATAATCATTCATTGAATTAACAAGTTGGCAATAAAATATCTGTAAATTTTTGTTCGTCGGCTTTAATTCCAACTGAAAATATCGTCGAATAAAGGATAAAACAATCGATTTGATTCAATTATTTAAAAAATGCAACGTTAATTTTTCCAATATTTTAATATTTAAAATAAACTTAAAGTGACAAAGAGTAGAGCAATACTCTATACTCTTTAGTGTCGGTAATTGAAAGTATTGTGGACGTTTGGCTTACCAATGTAATAATATTATATATATATATATATATATATATATATATATATATATATATATATATTTAAAATGAGTGTTATTAAGGAGTGGCTGAGGAATCGTGCGAAATTCCATTTAATGAATTTATATTTATTCACTAATCAAATCATTAAAAAACTCGAGTACAACAAGTAAAAAAAGCCCGTTGATGAGCCTTAATGAACGTTGAAAAATTACTTATGTCCCATGTGCACAAAGAAAATTCGCTTAAAACTCTACACTGAAACGTACACATACGGAACATCGAGAGCCCGCGTAAAATCAACGTGTAAACTGCAAATCTCAATGACGATGACGCGCAGCGCACGCATCTGTACAATATACATCAATCAATTATTCTGTAAGAACATAGCGCAAGAGCTCAGATGATAATTTTAATGAGTCACGCGTGCTTAGGGTCAGTCAAAACGTTTCTGCCCGAGCCCGTCGGCCCGCCTCGGTTCCAATATTATCGCCATCCCCGCTCTCAACTGGTACGCGCTCGGGACGCCCGCGCTGCGCCGGCGATTGACGATTTATCGACAGATCTACTCTTACCGTAAACTTATAAATAGATGTGTATGAATACTGTAAACATAAAAAGCTGTATAAAGACATATTTGTCCGAAGAGCTGCATATAACAGACTTTTGCTTCAGAAAAGTGTAAAAAACAAAGAAATATGTAACTAAACTACGCATTGAAAATGAAGCTAATTTCCAAAAACTTAGGTAACTAGAACATGTGAATATAAAGGCGAATAAAATTGTGAAAGACGTGATCAAAAAATTATTCGGGTTAACGATATCCGTTTTAGCGCACTAACTAATTATACCGAGCGAGCTGATAAAAATGAGTCGCGACGCACTGCTTCCGTGTACTGATCGGGGAAAATTCGAAACATCGAAGAAACGCACATAATACGTCTTATATCCAGAGTTCGAATAGGATTCAATCGATCGATATTATTATCTCAGTATGATTATTTTGCACTTGTCCATTGGACAATTCTTATCTTGCACTTATGCATCACAAAGCTTATTGAGGATTTTTTTGTATAGCCTAATAAAAACACCGAGCCCTAGCTATTTGTCCAGCTTATCTTTACTATAATTCGGCTTTGCAGAGGATTGTGCAATCAATTGGATCGTACTTCGTTAAACCATTTGCATATATAATTCCTCAATTATTCTTCATCCGATATATCTTGTTAAAAGAAAAAAAATCTAAAACTCCAACATCAAAGCGTAAATCTAAATAATCTCTGGCGAATTTACAGCAGCTCCGGTACGTTTCGTGAGCAAGACTAAGCCGCGTTATCGCGGCGATCGCTACATACACATCCATTCGACATTAGACGCTGCACTTCAATCAGAAAGCTTACGTCAACTACAAGAAGCGGATCTTTATTCCTCTCGAGCGTCGCCCCTGCTTTCAAAAACTCCACGTGCTCGCCTCCCCCCTTTCCCCGTTCCTATAACCGTATAGAGGCCGGAACAAACAAACAGACAGCGCATTCATTCGCCGACACTTCGACGTTGAATACGGGACACTTGCCAAGGGTGCCAAGGGTTGCGATTTTATCTCTTACAACCCCCCACCTCCCCTCCCCTTCTCTTTGCCCCAGCGGGATTTCATCCGGGGTAGCGCAAAAGACGCGCGACTGTATCGGCGGACGTAGAGCGCGGGAGCGCCAACTGCCGCCATTAGTCGGGGCCCGCCGCACTCGCCCGCGGAGGCCTCTCCGCGTTAAGTAGAGAATCGTGTTTGGCGTGTATGAGAGAAAGAGAGAGAGAGAGAAAGAGAGGGGGCGGAGGGGGGGGCGAATTGACGCCAAGAAGGAGATGCCGCATATCTAGGAGATATCTCGCGCCAACTACGAGTCGGGTGGAACGGGAAGTCGGGGATAGTTCGAGAAATTATGCGGGAGATATATATATATATAGAAAGAGAGAGAGAGAGAGAGAGAGAGAAAGAGCGCGAGCATGGGTGTCGTTGGCGAGCGACGGTGCTGCGATTCCGCGATATCTCCCGCGGGATTCCCTTGGGAGAGGCGCGGATTTTTATTTGACTCTCTCCTCCCCCGCCCCGTCTCTTCCTTAGCCGGATCCTCTACACAGCCGTTGGGGCCGACTCCGAATTACCCGATATTTTCCGAGATATACGATTCGAGTCCGTTCGACGGTCGCAATTGTAGGTAGTCAGCAGTGGTATTTTCGGCGTTTGCAAGAGCAAATTTTTAAATCCAAATCTTTCTTTATGAATTGGCAAATTATGCTTGCTCTCTGTAGTTGGATGGAAAATAGCGAAAGTATATAAAAAAAAAAAAAAACAAATTAACTCCGTCGAAGTTTCTTAATATTGTCGGTGCTTCCTTTTTTCAAATATATTCTTGCGTAAATATACGTATTATCAGGAGTGGTAAGAATTTACGATAAAATAAGAAACGTTGAAGATGGTAGAGAAATGAAACTCGATGAAAAATAATACACAAAATCGAACTTTTATTTACAACATTTCGTGGCTTCTCATCGGGGTTAAACCGAGGCATTTCAAATAACATAATAAGCGTAATAAAAAAAATATAATAAAATTTTCCCGCATAGCGTAGCAGTTTTATGAACAAACTTTTCAACAAATGAAATTCGATTTTCAATATAAAAATTTTAGTCGTAGTCGAAAATATGCATTTTTTTTACACATAGCCAATCAGGAAAAGAAACATAAAAATTCAAGATGTATAGTTAAAAATAACTAAATATATTGATAAAAAATTATTTGAAATTTTCAATGAATATTATCCATTAACGTGTAGTTAACATAGGCGAAACGGTAATAAAAATAAGTAAACGTAAATGTATACAAAATATCGAACTCCAACGCAATTATCCACAAATATTTAGAAATTTTATAATTTATAATTCGAGATTTCGACGTTTTACAAAAATGTTAGTCTTTATTCGGTATAATTCAGTATATACGAATACTTCTCCTACATCAAATCTATATGAATTGGGAATCAATCGAACTGAAAACGCACAATTATTTTTGGAAATTTGATAAGTTCAATTTTATCAATACCACCTCCACGGTCTCAAAATAATGGCGTTAACACAGTTATTGTGATCACGCGTTGTAAAATAAAAACATTTGCACGAACGTCATCGTTTTCTCGTGAGATTCTAATATCAGCAGACGAGGAGAGCTCTAACAATATTTTATACAATATCAGTTTATATCATAATCCAATATATAAGTAGATCGCCACGTGGTTCGTTCAATTATTCTAATCTATACTGGAAACGAAACTGTCTTTCCGTATCAAAAAAAAAAAACTTCTGTAAAAAACGTCCGGAAACTAATTCAATTTCCATCCCTTACCTCACCCCCCTTCAATTTCTCGCGCTGCCGCCGAATTATCACGAGGATCATTATCAGCGATGAGCGCAAATTTATTCGAGTTTCGGAAGCGCGGACGGTTGCATTTTCAAATTCCCGGCGCAGAAAACACTCCATGATTATAGAGCGATGCCGGCGGGGTGAGGGGGAGGGCCGAGGGTTCCAGAGGCGCTCAATTAATCGCGCATTCCACGAGCTCGAGCGCGCGCGCTGCCATAATTATTAGAAATTTCGGCGATTCGGGATATTCACTCGTAGAAGTACGATTGGTTCCGCGCATTTCTTAATTAATTACGTAGCAGCCACTTTCTTTGATTCGTTTCATAAGCAGTAATTATTTGAACAATTTAAGCTAATATCGAAATATTACATTATGCAAATAGTGCGTAAAGTAGACTCTTTTTCACGAGAATAGTCTGTAAAATCCACAGAAGCGTCACCTTTTACATTATTGCATAACTAATTTTTGCATTATCTGATTTTTTTTCTTATGAATGCGTAAGGAATATTGGGTGCTATTTTCATTTTATCCACTTATTAGTGTTGTACTTTTACAAAAACGATGATAGTTTATTCAGAAACTCAGTTATACAAAAAAATCTTCTCTTAGATCTGAATTTGAGCTAAAACATGCAAAAGTCATGAAATTTAATGAATATGCTTACAATGAGACTAAAATACTCTTCAAATACCTTTGCCTTCGACAAAATCTCTTTATAACAACGAATATGCAAATTTTCCAATTCTGACTTAATGATTCATTCGTCTCTCTCTCTCTCTCTCTCTCTCTCTCTCTCTCTCTCTCTCTCTCTCTCTCTCTCTCTCTCTCTCTCTCTCTCTCTCTCTCTGATCCCAGCAGCCTCCTAGCCGAGCCTTTTCCAAATCCTTTCTTTACAACCGAAGCCGCGAGCCTCCGAATCAGCGTAGCGGAACATACGTATAAATGTCGGCGCAAAGATGTTTCGCAATAAATCCACCGAAGGCAAAAAAAATCCCCGTTCGCGCCTCGCTCGCGCGTCGTAAATCCTTCGGTCCCGGCGACGATGGGCGTCTCGCCGCGCCGCCACGCCGCCGGTCGACCGCCGCGGGCAAAACGAGACAGAGAGAGAGAGAGGGGGCGGAGGAAGATAGAGCGAATCTTCTCAATGCCGTGATAAAAATAAAATCACCCATGTGCTTCAGGATTGCCGGGAATAGTAGAGTAGGGGGAGGGGGGAGTGAAAATCGACGAGACTCCCAAAGACCGCCATTACCTCCGGAGCTTCACGCCGGGAGATTGGTAAATCGCCGGGAAATTCAAATCCCCCCTCTCAATGTCCCCACCCTCTCTCTCTTTCTCTCTCTCTCTCTCTCTCTCGCTCTTCGTCGGTGATACAGCGAGCGAGGCACTGGTTCCTCCGCCGCGCCCCCGGGGCACGGATTTTCGCGCCGGGCACATCAAAGCCACCGCTGCGCGTACGCGACGGGCGACGATCTTTATACCCCCGAGCAACGCGAGAGGGAAATGAAGTACGCCGCGCGCCAATATTTCCGCGGAAGATTTGGCTCGAAATGGCGTGAGGGGGGGAGGGGGTAGAGGCGGCCGAAATTTCCCACCCACCACCCTTTTCGTAGATCCACCGGCTGCGCCAACGAAGTATGCAGTTGCTCCTTCCCCCCTTCCCCCTACGGTTACCCCATAACTCTTTTCGCCGACCGAGAGACTTTGACTCCTATCATTTTCTCGTGTATATTCGCGCAGCATAGGTTGGGATTTGCTCCGTACCCCCCCCCCCCTCAACGAAGATAGAGGATGGGATGAGGGAGGGGTGGTGGATTCTGATTAAGCGCAGAATAAGGCACAGATTCGCCGAGAGCTGAGTTTGGGGTATTCCCGCGAGATATGCCGTTGAAGCAGTCGGGCCGGTTTCGTTTTCCCGGACAATTGTGGCGAAAGGGTTGCGGAAGAATCATAGGCGACGAGGGAGAGAGGGCTGTGAAAGTATAACGGACCGTGATGGAAAAATTTCAATTCCATTGTGGCTCGAGCGTATGACGCAGCAAGGGGTTCGCGGCGACGATGAAAAAAAAAATTAATTTATTTAAAATGCCTTTTAAAAAGTTCCATTCTTGAACTTGCAGCAATGGTAACAATATTGCTTCAAAGGCATATTCTGACCACTTCGTTTACTATTACTAACTAATTCACGCAATCTAATGTTCCAACGTTTAAAAAGAACTTTTCGAAGAAAATTTTTTTTTTTAAAGTTTTTTTTAAAAATACAATTAATGTTATTAGGATACAAACAGAATGCTCCTTGTTAAATGTTTACTAATAAAAAAATTTTCACCATTCTCACTTTCAGGACTGAAGGATGCGGAATTGTACTATGTAAGGGAAGGAATAATTAACACCTACGCAATGAAATTCGTGGTTCAGGTAGCGGCTAGGATCGATGATCTCGAGTTCACGTGGCAGAGTCTGGCTGGTCGACCGGTGAGTTGAACTACTTGAAAGTACAGTTGAACTACTTGGCAAAGGAAATATCCATAATGATAATTCATTGTAAAATCTGGGAGATATAATTTCCATGGTTGAGAATAATAATCGCCTCGTTCTAGACCAATCGATGCTCTGTCCTTTGTATCTGACGTAAACCCCTCTTAAATTTTTAACTATATAGATATTATACGAGAATCTAAGTGATGATATCTTGTCTGAACAGGGTGCTGACAACGCGCACTTATTCATTTATCAAAAGGAACACGAAATCCAAATACAAATTAATTGTAATTAGTTGAATGTTCAAAGGCATGTAGTTTGTTAAATAATAGTAACCAACTCTTACTATATTTATAAGTAAATTGAAACATAATCCTTTTGCAAAGAATAAATAGATCCTTGGAATTATACAAAATATTAGATTAATTTTTTTTCAAATAATTCATAAATCATCTAATCAATGTTTCAATTTCAATCCCTTTGAGTATTAACAAGAAATTCCAATTTTTCTTTCAAATAATGATAAATTGAAACTTATACTGAACGGAAAATAATAACAATTGCTATCATAAAATTTCATAAGGAAGTAACTCGAAATAGAATGATCAATTTATGTTTGATCTATTACATTTGAATCGTTTCCTCGTAAGTGCTACTTTATGCTGTGCACTACGATTTATAAAAATATTATTCGCCGGCATCCTTCTCAAAGAATTCTATGAAAGCGAAACGCCGAATTTCTTTGATTTGAGTTAGATAATATGTTGAACTTCACTTTTCCACAGAGGCATTGTTAAATTACAAGTTCGTTAAAGTAGAAATTTCGAAAGAAGATTCGACACAAATGAAAGGCGTATCTATTTATTATATTGTTCAAATCTGAATAATTAAGCCTACTAGAATTCAGTAGCAGTTCAATTATTTTTTAAATTTTCAATGTTCATAAATTAATCTATCAATAGATTGAAATCGGATTTCAGTAGTACCCATCGATTCAAATATATGAAGAATTATATATACTATCCTCATAACGAAAGATCAGATAGAAAATAATTTTAATACATATATTATAAATATATGGGCGGGGAGCTGGGAAGATTGATGATAAAAATTACGGTTGATTACATGTTGGACGGGAAAGGTCGAAGTGCAGTAATAAAAAACAAGTGGCCACGTAATTCACGGTCGCGCCCCCCCCCTGCCCGAATCGGACACTCTGCAACGCGATATTAAGCTTAATGAGATTCACGCCCGTAACATTTGCCTTTGACAAACATTTTCAGGCGGGCGGCGGAGGGGCGAAGGGTGAAAGCGGTGCTTATACGCCGCTCTGTGCCGCAGGCCATTCATCTCGCCCGGTCCCAATTTTCCGCCGACCACAACTGCCCCCCTCCCCGCCCCGCGCTACCCATATAATGCCATCCATACACAGGCGTCGATATAATAAATTTTCACCGTTAAAGGACGAAAATCGGGCGCAGAGTCGACGGGTCGCGTCGATCGATCATTCGCTCATCGCCAGCCGGCCAGGCGACGTCGAAACCGTAAGTCGGATCGCAGAGCAACCGACGTCCTGCTTTGAGCTTTCAATTCTCGGACGTCCCGCCTCAATGCCGTTCGACTGCGACTTATTCCGCCTCTTATCGCCGAATCGTCCTCGGCCAACCGGGGTATACGACTTCGTTTCGCGAAGGGGCCAACATTAAAATGCACTTTAGTCATTTATATATATACATATATACATATATATATATATATATATATATATATATATATATATATATACAAGTAAAAAATTGACGCTCATGCCGCGCCCTGGGCACGCAAGCGAGACCAATAACGCACGAGTATTGTCGGTGAGACCGCGCAGAAATAGGGGGGAAGAGACACTGTTATAGTCGAGTTATTTCTCCTTGGCGGTGGGAATGGGAGGGGAGGGGGGGGGGAGAAGAGCTCCGTTGCTTACCCAGCCAGCTTTTTTTCTCCTCTCCATCCGTGTCGCGCGCGCGCCCCGGTCCATTAACGCGGCTTGGAGCAACAATGCGGAAACAGAGTAAACACCGGGAGATCCGCTCTCGTCCTGATGTATTGTGTGCCTTCGCCGCGACTTGTCTCCCTCTCTCCCTCTTTCTCTGTCTCCCTCTCCATCTACCCTCTCTCGCCCACTTTCTGTGTGTACTTGTATGTGCGTGCGCGCGCGCGCGCGCGTGTGTATGTATATGTATATCTCAGGTTTTCAATCCGGCCGCAGGTCCGTACAGTGCTCGCAGTTTGCAGAAGTGCCCCTTTTCCCTTCCCTCGCCATCCAATCTCCGTACCCCAAACTTCCGTATCGATGCTCTATCAATATATATAAAATACAAATGGAACAGGGCGCCGGCGTTACGTGGCAGCAGCTCCCACACGCAGTCACGGATCTCCAAGGAAACCCAACCGAGCCGCTACTCTCTGTGTAGCTCGTCCTCCTTGCGCGCTCGACTTCCCTCGCTCGCTTTAGCGCTCGGCCGCTCGCGATGAAATGAATTCGTTTACGAGGCATGCTTGCTATATATATATATATAGATCCATACAAGCACAGTTTTTATGTACGCGCGAAAGGTACAGTTAAACGACGCGAAAAATCGCCCGGATATAATGAGTGTATATTATATATATATATATATATATATATATATATTATATATATATGCACCTATATATGTCTGTATTCCGCGTCAGCGCAGCCGGTGCCTCTACAGTGACGGCGTGTGTTTCCTCGACGACCACGTTGCTTGCGCCCCTCCTGCAGATATATATGCGCGACCGAACAGGTTCGAGCCCTCGCAAAGAAGCCAGAGGCGTTTTCAATTTCCGCGCTCGAAGAATTAACGAGGTGCCGGAGCTTCGGGAGTGGTTGCGACGTTCAAGTCGACGGCTTTGTTTCTTGTTTACTAATTTTTTTCTCTTTTTTTTTATTATTATTGTTTTAATCCTTTATTATTTTCCTTTTTCTCTAATAATGCACGACGGGCTGACAAAAGTTCTAGAAACAGGCGCGTAGCAAGCGCTCGCTTTAGCCGCGCAAAACTCAAGGAGTACATTCGTCGAAGGATGCGCGATTCGACCGACGAGGGAGGGATGATGCGAGGGTTGTTTGTTTTCACACCGCCTATACGTAACGAGCGTGCGGGGGAGGATCAGGAGGAGAGGGATGAACGCGGGGTATAATTCAGCGCGCATAATTAGAGGGAGGCACATATGCACATAATTGCTGATGCACTCGCGTTTGCAAGGATGTATATATATATATATATATATATATATATATATATACACTCTTACGAATCGAAAAAGAATTAGTAAGCCGTGTATACAGCGCTTGCCTGTGATTCTTAATACAAGACGGGGGGGGAGGAGAGAGGGGGGAGGAAAGGAAGGACTCTTCCGCCGACGCGCGCTTTTGCGCCTAAGTGCAATTTTAAGAGCGCGTCGCAGGCAGAGTAATTTGCTTTTAACAAGCGGCGAATGTACGACGCCCGATAGCGCGCGTGTCTTGCCTCTGAAGTGTCGTCGTTATTACGTCACCCTACCCACCTGCTCATTTTCTCGTATTGTACGATTTTGAGTACGAGAGAAAAAATAAAAAGAGCGAGTACGCAAAGGATCCGATCGCGGCTCATCTCCGTACTGCATCTGAGATGCGCGATCTGTGATTCGTAAGAGGCGCGAATACGTAGTCAAGTCGCGGATAAAAGCATCAGCGGAAAAAAATTGTAAAAAATAAAATATGATATTAATATAGAATTACGTTAATATCCTCACAGTTGACGAAAATATAGTTCCATTCTTGAACACATATCGTAGTTAAACAAAAGCAAACGCAGTTCTTTTTCGACATAATTTCAACCTTAAAAGTCAGTAATAAGCCTAAATTAATTGAATATTTCAAATATAAGCTTTGCTTAATTGATTTTTGCAGTAATCAAGCAACGCATATTTTGCTCGCAAAAAAATCCTCCCTCCCATAAATTTTTCCATAAATAGATGGGATACACTCGAAAAAGGTAATCGCAACGTTATAACTTATCGACAGCGAAACGGCCCGTTTTCGAAACGGCCATCTCACGGTCTTCGTTTCGCCCATCCTCCTGAAACGACGCGCTCGCAAATCCCGCCGCTCCTTTGCATAGCACTTATCATTACGACGTCGCTCGACCGCCGGACGACTTTTTCATCCCCTGTAAAACTCAATGTATCGCGCATTCCCCGCGCGTGCGGATAAATAATGGAAAATCCAGCGTTAAAACGCCTCCCTACCCACACACTCGCGCGCGCGCGTACACACAGACACACACACACACACACACCCACGTATCTAAAAAGAGGCACGCGCGCAAGAGGGGCGAGAGCGAAGAACGAGTGTCGCGCGACGATAATCGCGCGTCAAATACCCGCGTCGGCCTGGGACGGGAGCTCGTTAAAAGCTCGCGCCGGTAATCGCCGGGGATGTGTAATCGATGCGGCGCCCCTCGCCGCTCAATTATGATTAGTAATGGGCGTCTGTCGCCTTCGCCCCGGAGAGATAATTCGGGACTATATTCCAGAGCAGTGCGAGGAGTGAATATATATATATATATATATATATATATATATATATATATATATACACGCACATACACACACACACAAACACACACACACACACACACACACACACACACACACACACACACACACACACACACAATGGTTTAAATACCCAGACTAAATAAACCATTAATGTCCAAAAGCAACAATTGCATAAAATAAGATCAGACTAAATGAGTCATTGGTATTATAGGCAAATAGTCTTGATTTCTTTATTTGTGTACTTATTGCTGACCAAATGCTAGAACTGCGACCCGCTTTTAACTGTGCGAGAAAGATAAAAATCCAAACTGAGCGTTATTTTCTCTTTGGAGGATATTTCTCTCCTTCAGTATTCTGATTAGTTCTCTTTCGTGTCCCATCGATAGTGCGTGAGGAACCAATATGTAATTTTATAATTGGCATGTATTTTCTTCTTTTGTTTTCATTTACCAGCATTCAATAGAAAATTTATTTGTTATATTAAAACGGGCTTTAGTTCAGTAAGGTAAATCAGCTCCGCGCAGCTTTTTACCTTTCATAGAATATCATGCAACCAGTCAGGGCGTTCCGAGAGATAGAGAAAAAATACCGCCCAGTTTGTTCTCTTATATCTCTCGCACGATCAAAATCTGACCGCAGATATTTATCATAGGAGCGTTAAGGATGATTTCCTCGAATGGTCAAATACGTCAAATAAATTATTTTGAAATGCCAACAATAACATTTAATAATAGAGGTCTACGATGACTCGATCGCTAGAGCGAAGGATTAGTAACTTGGCGTTTCGAATTCAAATTGCGGTCTCGGATGATTGAAATAAGCATCGCTCTAATGATTTACATGTGCTTTGTTTAAAACGCATTTTAGACCTTCGTTCTAGGATCAAAATTCAGGAGCATAAATAAAACGAGTTCAAATAACAGCAAGAAAATCTAATAACCTGTATTTATACCTGTAATATAAATACCTGTATAACCTGTAAGCCATCAATGATTTATATCGTTACCCAGTATACTGATAATAATCTCTCATAAAAGAATCTACTAGTAAAGAATTTTAGAATCCCTATAATTTATATACAGTTGCATAGAATAGAAATTTCGTTGCTTGAGATTCATACATCAATGGGTCTCCACATCTCCTAATTCAATCCAAATTTTTATCCTGAATTATAAATCCAGTTACGATTTGTGAACTACAACGACGAAATTCTAACATTGATTGATTCAACTGACTTTTGAAATCGAATAAATCCATCGAATGCAAACAGTCGTGGCTAACAAATTCCACCGTATTGTCATATCTATATGAGATACAAATCTAGGTAATCAATTAATTAGTCTATAAAGCATCCGGCAATGCTTTATAGATATGAATGCTTTATGAAAACGGAATAAATAAGCGTTTATGAAAAATTATTTGAAAAAATCGCGATCGTGCTCTTTTGAAAAATTGCCAATAATAACGATCGATTCTAGGACAATAATTATTACGACTAAACATCCTATAACGCTCGTTCAAATTAGCAAATTCAGTCAGCACGGAATTACTGAAAATAACCGAATCTGCGTAGCATTCACGAATCCAAGTAATTAGATCTGTTTGGGGAATATTTCTTACAAACTCCGTTACATTGAAAAACCGAGCATCGACCAACGAAACAAAAAAAAAATCGACAAAACAAAAAAACGGCGGCTTGGACACATTTTGCGAACGACAGCAGAAGCGCAGAACTATTCTTTCCTTTCGCCCTCTGCCGACGGCACTGTTAAATACAGTCTAACGACGAGTCTTAACCGCCCTCTCCACCCCTGCAGTTTTCATCGAGTTCGAGATTTTACCCGAGCTACGACGATCGACTGTACATCTCGTATGCGCGCGTACTCGTGCAATATCAATAACGGCCGCGCTAACGTACACAGGCGCGGCGGGAGGGGAGGGGCGCGAGCCGAAACTCCGCCCCGCCGGGGACGATCGTCGACGTTAACCGCCGCGTCGAGGGTACGAGGGTCGTAAGTTCAAATTAGAGATAAGTTTGCGCAACGTCCCGCGGCGCGAACGCGCGACGCCGGCCGTAATTAGGACGAAGTAGGAGGAGACGGAGGATTATTAGGGTCGCAATTGATTCGGCCTCCGCGGTCAGGATTGCGAACGGGGCGCGAGTTACATTACACGAATATACGTATACACGCTCGGGCGCCGAGTAATAATCGTCGATCGTGGGATCGTCGAGGCGATAAGTGTAATTGGCCCTTTATCCGCCTCGAGACATCCGCGTCTTTGGCGAGGGCCAAGACGACGTACTCCTCCGATTGGCGATAAGTAATTGCACGATTAATCTCGGACGCGAGTATTAAATGGAGTATTAAATCTGTATTCGAGCGGAGTCTGCGCCGATTTATGATACCGATACGTTGCCTGCTTTAGCATTACAAGTTGTCGTTTCAATGAGCAATGCCGTATTAATCCGTGATCGAAAGGGATTTCTATATTTCGACAGACCGTAACGATAACTTGGCTTGGCTTGCGTTCCGCTACTTGCTCTACCGCTGGGTTACATTATTATACCGAGATTTTAAATATAGTAAAATTAATGATTCTGTATGAATGCTTTGGGAATGATTTTTTGATATCTATTACCAGTTTTATACTGCATCCGAATATGTAGGCTTAGAAATATCTAATTAAAATAAATTTTAATTTTTATAATTAATTGGATGGTATTGTTGGTAAATTGTAATAATATTGATCGAAACTATAACTATAGATCCTTAAGTTTACGGGCTTTTTTTTTTTTTTTAATGTATGTTGATGCGTTAGATAGTGGCCCACTTTCAATCTGGACCAGGCGATAAAACGATAGTGGATTCAGTTCGATACATTGTATTCGGTTCGAAGGTAGTTTTTGCTTGGATCTGCGATCCGAGTCTCATTTCACTGTTTCACGATGGCTGCATTAATACGTTTAATCCGTAGTTTTTTCGTAACGTCCGAGGTAAGTTTATTTATTTTAATCTTATTCTTATCCTCGTATACAAAATGCCGCTTAAATAGCTTACTGCGACTTTACTCGCTGAGCTGTTCGTTAATACAGTTTTGTTTCCATCCAAGCTATTTTTGCCAGTAGTACTTTGACGATATTAACGTTTTACCGACAGTGTTTTTGTACATTTTGTATGCCCTGGCTAGACGTCAATCTTTTATCGCGCTGTTAATCAATGAATTTTCACCTTCTCAGCTGAATGAATTTTCTCGTAACAGACATGCAGAGTCTTAATTAATCACTGGGCTTGTTCGTATTTTGCTTGAGAAAAAATCCTGAAGTCCTTCTGGTTCGCACAGTCTGACAATTTATTTGAGCCGCTCTGCCTAATTCGTTTCCTAGCTGATACTGTTACCCTTTATAAAAGTTATATCGTTCATCGCAAATAGTTAAAAATTTTAACGCTAATACATGAAACTGGGCTTGAATAATGATCGTTGACTTTTACTGCGATGCTTACGTTGCTCGGAAAGATTTTTAAGTTTTTCTGACAGTTCCTTTTAGCGTCCGCATTATTTATCGAATCGTATGCTTGTTCCATAATATTACGATCATTCGTTATGTATTTCTGAGAGCTCTATATTCAGGCGTGTAATTTGCATCGCTGGAATTATGTGAAAATTTTTCGGACAAAACCCATTCTGGCGCAATTTTAACGATTATTATTATATTATTTGCCATTAGAGTATGGATTTGTGAGTACTGCTTGCCTTCTATAGCTTTAATTTTTTTTAATCAGACAATATTTTTGGCTTTGAATTGTTGGTACTCTAGTTTACGATCAATTGAGACTCCTTATTCCATCGTATATTCTTTTTTCTTTGTGCCTCTCTTTTAGTTTCGATTATTGATTCTTCGGCTGGTAGTAGTACATTATTTGTAAATTTATTTAAAATCAATTTTATACTTATATTCAAGTTTATTTTCATTTCCTACATACTCGTTCCAATCTGATCGTTCGGATTTCCGTCGTTCGTAGTAAATTGGTGAATTCTAATTTGGAAAGCTGAGCTCTGTTACTGAAGGGTGGCGATCACGAACGTACGTAAAATTAAGTGCTTGCCATTCAAACGGAGTTGCTATTTCACGTCCGTAGATAGTTAGATCTGCTGCGTTTGTTTTGCCATTAAAACTACGAAAGCGCATCGGCGACCCGTCCTATTCATTTATAAACTCTTCAATTATTGCGCAAAAAAGTAGCTTTGATTGTTCCGATCTCCAACTACCAGAGAGATTGGATGTGTTTGATTTAACAAGTTTTCTCAGAACTTTTCATCAACAGGCTAACGTTCGTTAAGATAAACATGACAAATAGCCATTGTTGTATTATAAATGCGTACTTTGACAGCGACCGATTCAATGTCTCTTTCTATGTGAATTTTACAACTATATACATGATTTTTTACTAAGCAAGGCAGACCCCCCACTGACAAGTAAACTGCCGGTTCTATTTTCATTAAAACGCGTATATTTTTGAAAATCTAAGTTCTTTGATCATACTCCCTTCTTTAATACTCACTTCTTTAATATGTCAATATTAAGTTGCGTTACTGTCTTCTGAAATATTCCGTAATGATTATTGGCTACGTTTATATTGCATTCTAGTATGTCTGTCATATTAATTCTTAAGTTTCTTCAAAATAGATCTACAAATTAATCGACATCAGAGGTTTTTGTGGGTTCTTGCTGTGTTAGGTACGCAGTTTGGATGCTATTAAGAAGTTCGGCGTCTGTAAAGATGTTAAAGAAACTATTTGAAGAATCTTTGTAGAAATTGGAATATGCTAAATTCTTGACTAAAACGAACAGTATGGAATTGTTTGGAAAAGTAAACTATTCTTAATGTAAACAATTCAAGTATCAAAATTGAATGGAACGAATAAACCAAGACGGCATACAGCTTGTAATTTGATAATTTACAAGATTAACTCTACTGTGATCAATTAGTCTATCTAATATTTGAAAATATTAAATATCTACGAAACTATAACAATAACATTCAAGTTTCCATATGAAATTAAAAATCCAAAATTTTAAAAGATGAGTCATGGGAATGAGAGTAAAAAGGTACGGCATATGTGCAAAAAATCAAATTGTGTGATTTATGAGTTCTTAGTAATGAAATTAAATATATTTTCTGACTCGAAGCTTGGTGACAAGAAAGTAATTTCTTGCAGGCATGATAATGAAAACAATAAAATTATTAACAATTTGGGTTCTGGTTTATTTTACTTATATATTTAAGATAAGTTTATGAAGAAAATATTTAATCATGTCATGATGAAGAAACATTCCCGTATAATTTTACCGGGGCATAGTTAGATTTCCTTTAATCGCATGTACGACCCAAACATTAATCTTAACTGTTCCGAATATCCCATTGAACTGGAATTTCTACTATTAAAAGTAAATTGAAATTTTCTGAATTTTGGTAATGAACTAGTAAAATTTCATTATTTTCCAAAGGCAAATAATTACACTATCGACATAAATACCTACATATACAGATGCGTAATGAATAAATAAATAATGTTGTGTTAAAGTTTTACAATAAGAACAAGTGAAGCATACCAAACAATTGCATTCATCTTATATAACAGCGATATTCTTTCGCAATACTCGTGAAAACAAATAAAGTCTGTCTTGTGCGAAAAGTCGTATGATGAATACTTACACATGTGTTAATTGCCACATATCTATATAGTAAGAAACTGTGAATTTGAATACTTAATTATAGCCAATAAAAGAACCTTTAGATTTTAATTTTTTTCAGTTTTCAATGCATTAAAAAAATTAAATTAAATCAATTGTGCGAAAATATCAGATTATAGTCTGTTATTATATAGTCAGTCAAATTGCATAATTATAGTGTTAGTCTAATAGCAACTAATAAGAATTTCTGACCGTGACCTAACCTAAACCATAGGCACTATATTTAAGTTTTTGTTTTATTACGTTTATAATTTTTTTTTTATAAGATATTACTTGAATAAAAAATATATTTTTACTTATACGCCTGTTTTCTTCCACCTAATAAAATTTTAAGGCTTTCCGATCGAATTCGGACGATGAGATTTTGTTTTATGAAAATGTTGAACTAAAGGGACTTATAAGTGATTTTTATTATTTAAAGAAATAAAATACTTTCAGCTTTACGACACGCAATTTCGATAAAACCGATCCCTATACCGCCATAATCTTGGTTTACAGTTTAGTCTATAAATACATATATATATATATATATATATATATATATATATATATCCCGATATTCTGGAACTCCTCGTCCCAGACAGGCAGAGCCAGGAAACACGGCGAATCGGCAAATACAGCAACTGCAATCTCTCTGTAGCTCCGGAATAAAAAAAGAGAAATCGCGCACTATCAATAATTAAGTCACACTAGACACACCTATACAAACACGTACATACGTATATATATATATATATATATATATATATATATATATATATATATATATATAGATGCAAGTAAGAGCGGCGCGTACTTTTTCCCGAGAGATTTATTACTGAATACATCCGCCAATGTGCTACGCGATTTCCAAGGAAAAGAGAAAGAGAGAGAGATACCATTCGTGCCTCGAATCCTCGAGCAGTCGCGTGGGAGGACCGAACCCGCCACCCACCTATATTCCTACCCTATCATGTGTATATATATATATATATATATATATATATATATATATATATATATAGCTCGTCCTAACGTTTGCAAAATCAAAGGGTTTGCACGGGCGGCAGCGTCTCGGCTCTTACCGCCGCCCCTGGTAGGTAATTTCCCGTACCTGTACAGCCGAACGAGAGAATCCGAGGAAAAGACCGAGCGCGAGCGAGCCAATTCCGACGCGGTTAAGCAAAATTTCCGGGAGCCGTGTATAGAGCTGGGGAGAAGGGTGGCGATGGCGATGGGGGCGGTGATGGGGGGGGGGGGGGCGGAAGTCGCTTCAGACAATGAAGACGAACACCGTAACCGTGGAATTTCGAATTTCAGTTCGGGTCGGTCCCGCCGAGCTACTTTACTCGCCGCCGTCCTCGATTTACGCTATCGATGCATCGTTTACGTTATCGGGGCGATCGCGACGGGGCTCCCCGAACATTATAAGTCGTCCGATAAGAAGAGATGTTCCTGTACCGCGATTCGGTGCGAGGGATTCGCATAATATTATATAACTCGTGCATATGTATATATATATATATATATATATATATATATATATATATAAGCTAAAGATAATTTTGTAAGGGGTGCAATTCGATTCTGTTGGAAGGGGAAGAATTGCAATTGACGCGACTTGTAGAGAGTGCGACGAAAGTAATAAATAAGTACATCGTTCATAATAATATATTTTTATAAATTATCTGATCACAAGTATAAAGTAAATTTTTACGTGAATTACACGCGCGGATTAAGAATTAAACAATTTTGGCGAAACTTCAGTTACATTACTTCCATCATAATAATGGTCAAGTGAACTGTACATCCGTGACTTTTACTACATAAGGACAATACATTCATTGACTGATATTGAAATATGTACATTTATAGTTAACGAAAATAAAATATTTCGCATTTATAGATCATTGTGATAATGCTTAAAATTAGTGAAGATTCATTTTGCGCTAGCTGAAAAGAAAAAGTAATGCAATGACAGAATATTCAGAGAAGAACAAGACAGACGTAAGGAAGAATTCTATCATGAACAAGATATTTTGGTCAAGATATGTTTGCAAGAATATCGAAATTTCAGAATATTAAATAAAAACAGTAATTTTTTATGTCTGTGTTAAATATTAGGTTCGAATTGATGTACAAATTCATTATTTAGATGCTGAATTCAGTTATAACCTTTGTCTTATTCCATTAACTTCCATTTGATATTATATTTGATGCTCTAGCTAAATTATTTCATTGTGTATAATTACATAAAATATTTATTTTTAATTTATTTAATATTTATTTGTAACCCATTAACATTGAATTTTATTAATCTGACAAGGAAAGAATCACACGGTCGGGTCCTTGATTTGTCTGTAAAACTCACAAAGTCTTTTCTACTATTTCTATACATCCGTGCAGTCATTCTTTTGAACGCCTCGCTGAAACGAATATATTGACAAACAAAACATTGATCAAATACGCACTACAATAAATAATTAAATTTCTTTTTAATTTAAATATCACGTCATACAGAAGTCTACGCCGCTAAAACGATCATATTCTCAGTTGAAGGATGTACAAAGTATAAACTGAATATTCATTGTATTCCACGCCTTATTTATAAAATGTTGTTAACGATGTCTTAATATTATCATGTCGGTAATTTAGGATGGATCCCAGCTACATTTATTTCACGAACTCTTCTCTCGGTATCCGAACAGACTGTGTGAGTATATGTATATATATATATATATATATATATATATATATATATACTCAACTGCAGACGTACGTCTGGTCAACTGTTAGTCCGGTCTGGTTCGTACATTATATATATATATATATATATATATATATATATATGTATGTATATATACATATATACGTGATGCACCCAATGGGTTTCCCCATAGCACCGGCTGCTGTCTATACGTGCGCGGGGGAGGCAAACGAAGAGGACACGGCCGTGGCTGCTGCTGCTGCTGCTGCTGCGATGTACTGCCAGAACCTGTATAGGTTCATTATGTACTGGGCACACTGGCCGTTATATACATAAGCGCGCAAACACACGTGACGCTGCTGCTGCTGCGGCCATACGAGCATGCTCATTCTTGGGCGTGCGTGTGCACACACACACGCCCAGAGGAGAGAGAGAGAGAGAGAAAGAGAGAAGAGAGAGAGAGAGAGAGAGAGAGAGAGAGAAAGAGAGATGTACATAGTATAAACGTGAAAAATGGTATCAGCCTATATCGTGCTTGGGGGAGTTTTTTCGCAGGAGGAAGGAGGAAACAAAGAAAAAGAAAAACAGATATATATATATATATATATATATATATATATATAGATATGTAGATATTAGATATATATATAGATATCGTTCGGCTGTGCTTGTGTTTTTTACCGGACATTTTTCCCTCGTAATTTGCATCTTTGTCCTCTCCTCCTCTGATTTTTTTCCGGAACTTTTGAGTCAGCGCCCGGTTTCCGATGCATCCGACGAGAAACCCGCTCGGCGAAGGAGACGGAAAACCCGTGAGTAAGAACTCGCGGTATGCTTACCCGGCGCCCATATACATAAATATGTACATACAGACGCCCAGTGCAATTATATAATTGATTTCGCGGGTAAAATTCGGACGGGACGTAAACCGAGCTCACGATGTAACCAGGAAGTACCGTTGCAGCAAATAGTTGTTTAACGGAGAGTCGTTATGCTCGCGTGGAAGTTAGGAGGGCGGGAGTTATCAAATGCGCACACACACAAACACACGTACGCACACGCACGCACACACGCGCACACGCACACACACACACACACACACACACACATATATACACGCGATCAGACGATGCGGAATTCGCGGCGAGCGGCGAGAGTATAATTGGCGATGTTATGCGCTCCCATTAGACTCTGCGGTTATATAGTTATATAGTTCCCGCTGAACTTGATTTTGGGTAGCTAATTGAAGAACCGATGGATCGTCCGGATTCAGGAAATTTCCCGTTGGATGTACTTTGTTCGTGACTATATATACAATACCATCAGAAAATATCTGATAAGTGAAGAGAAGAATTGCTTGGCTATGTAGAATTTGATCTCTGCTTGGCAATGGTCAACAGTGCGATGTAAGAGCCAAGTTAAAAGCATTAAAGATATCTGAAATCGAACGGTGACTTCGAAAGTATATATATATATATATATATATTACGTACGCTTAAAACGGATAGGTACCACTTTGTAAACTTTCAATCCAGAATCGGCTCTTATTCGTTCAATGGCTGCTCAAACATTGACCTTCTCAATCAAATCTTTCTTATCGTCTTCAATAATGCAATTCCCTGAAAGGACAAACTCCGTCCACCTCCATCCATCTTTCGATTGTTGAATAAAAGATCCGAAGCTTCTATTATCAACGGTAAAAATACTATACAATTTATATATCGATACTGATCATTGAATAATCATGTAAAGTAATAAAACTGAATAATGTTGAAAAATTCTCTAAAAAATTTGCTTCTTTAATTACCAATGCATTAAATCAGAAAATTTTGCCAACCTTTCGATTTCGACGAAACTCCTCTTCAGAGCATAATGTCTATTATAAATTGTTTTGTCCCAAACAGGTGTTCCATCGAACTCTAAACTTTCTCGAATATTACAATTTAAGGAATTATTCATCGAATCAATACGTATTGACGGATATTGCGATGGCATCATTTTTTGTTATTTCACATTATACGATTTTTAAAGCCCCACACCGAAGGTATCGAAGCGTGAAGCACCAATCAATTTCTTGTCGCTTTTAATAATATTAACGTCCGAAGCAAGCATTACCAACGCTCACTATAGAATTTCTTACTAAATAATTTACAATGATCACGATCGCAATGGATTTTCTTTTAACTTCGCTCGATTTATAGTCCTAAATAGCGGTGCTAATCGGCGACGGAGGTCAACATCGTGTAAGTAAAGAAGGAACATGTAAATTTTTACAGCGCTGCTCGGAAATCGTAATCGTTAACCCGAATATTCTCATTTATAGTTTCTATCCATGCCGAGCCTTTTATCACTCGCTTTAGCAATATAATATCTATTTTTATATTAACGTAAATCTAATTTTTCGGTGACCATTCACATTTCATTAATAATTTATAATCGTTGCGAGAGTAGCCTCAGATGAGAGGAACAATTGATACTCGAACGAGCAATGGATTCGTTCGAATGAAAACTTTTAAGCAATCAACTTTGTTGCGTGGATCCTCGAATAATATCAGACATATATATATATATATATATATATATATATATATATATATATATATATATAATTAAGCTAATCCATGAGCTTCTACCGACCCTGCCGGAAATCAATTGTTTTCCATTCGCGAGCGCGTGCCCATCGCCCTGGCGCTGCAGATGGGGCCGGTACCGAATCTCTCTCTCTCTATATATATATATATACCAGTAGCGTTGGCGGCAGCTGTGAAGAGGGCTCCAGAGCGTCGTACCATGACGAGAATTATCCCGCGGGAACGTTTTCCATCGCGTTATCTCCGTCGGGCGGTTTTCGCCGGGGCGAGGGTCGAGCCTCCGCGCGTCGCTTCGTTAGTACACGCGGACCGCCGTCTCGACGTCCCCGGCATCCCTGCCCCCCTCTCCCTCCCTCTATACCTTTGCCTTTCCTTTGTCCCACATTGCGCAATTCTCCCCTTCTAGTTACCGCGTTTTTTGCTTATCTCCCTCCCTTTCATCCTCTCTCTCTCTCTCTCTCTCTCTCTCTGCGTCCCTTTCGCCCCCCCCTTTTTCTTTCTCCACGGCTCTCTTTCTTCTTCTTCTTCTCCTTTTTTTTAAGCTCTTTCCTCTTTTCCTGCAGCCGGGGGTTCGGTCGGAATTGCCGGACGTTTCGACGGGACGCGGCTCGCGATATTGTTCGGCTTATCGCGCGACGACGAAATTTTCCCTCGTTCGGAATTAATACCGCGAGGGGAACAGAAGTTAGCGGTTCTATTTTCCGAGCTTTTCCCGCACTCGAGTCACCGGCGATGCGCCCCCTCCCCCCGGCCCACGCCTGCCTCCTCTGCTCGGGGCTCGTTGAAATTCTAATAATGGCGATTACGAGTTTACAAATTGAATGCGGCTGCGGATTCTCGGTGGCGCAAGTATAGACCCTTGGAAAAAGTCCGCGTTTATACGAAAGAACTTTGCGCGATCCCCACTCAACGTATAGCGAGATTGCAGCACTGTCGGCATTTAATATTTAATCGATGCATCCGCTTTGAAATATGATAAATAATAAAGTTCTTCGTGTTTCATATATAAAATAGATTTTTTTATTCTGCCATCAAGTTGGTGGTACATTTTATAGTGATATATAAAAATTACATTTGATAAGAAAAAAGAAAAAAATATATATATATATTTGAATATGTGTATATAGAAATATACAGCACTATTCATCTCTGTTTTAAGCAATTTAATCTTTGGGCATCAACCAACATTGCCATAATATATGATTTAGGCGATTTTCATAATAATGGAAGGAGCATCGAGCATTTTCGATACTACCGGTTTTTAGCAAAGGCTGCTAGAAGATTGCTAGAAAATTGCTCTGCAATGATTTATAGATACAATGTCCCGGCCATTCGAATGGGAGGGCCATAAAACAAGATTTCTGGGCATCGTTATAATATAGATTGAAATATAATGCGCCTTAAATGCGGCTTCTTCTTTAATGTTGAAATTCGTATCGTTCATCGAACTTTTCTCATATGGTGGATAGTGATTCTTGGAAGGTAATAGTACAATATTTCATTCTTCTATTATGGCTGCAAGTTTTGCCAATTGATATTGAAACCTCTAGAAAATTTTCTAGGATTGCTTTGCTAAAAATTGAATGTAATTTATCTTTCCTTCTATAATATGTGTATTTATTGTAATCTGAAAATTTTTTGACTTCAGTTTATGACGAACGCTCGCAGTGAATCAGAGAAAATGCTATAAAAAAATAATCTGCAATTAAAAATAGACGTATTTTTACGTATGCTTTTTTGCGCATTTATTCACAATCTCCACGAGTAGAAGGCAATTCCAACTTTTTTAGAAATTTCCGATTGACAAGCGTCACTATTCATATAAAATAGATATTTTACTGATATATATATATATATATATATATATATATATATATATATATATATATATATACGTATAAGAAGAAGCAACATTTAGAATACCCTTTTCAACGGCGCGTTACCGACTAAAACAATCAATTAGCCAGCTCTCCTAGTCGATATCTCCACGTCCTTCACCGATGCTTCATCGCATTTTCCACTCGACTCTCCCTCGCCCTCTTCCAATTCCATTCCTCCCCCCTCCGCCCTCCCCAGCCCGCTCCTCACCGCAGCGATCTTCCCTCTCGATTTTCCCCGAGTATAACGCCGCGTCCATATACTTTCCACCCCTCTGCTCTCGCTCGCCCCCCCTCTCCCTCACTCTCTCTCTCTCTCTCTCTCTTTCTCCCATACGGAGACCATCTTCAAACGTCTATCTTGCTCGGTATATACACTTGCTTCTAGCGCGCGCGTCGGGCCGTCGCCGTAACGCGTTGTACGGGGCGAGTCTCTTATCGTGACGCGTTCGTTATCTCCACCAGCGGATATTAGACCTCGCCGTTAAGCATCTCTCTCTCTCTCTCTCTCTCTCTCTCTCTCTCTCTCTCTCTCTCTCTCTCTCTCTCTCTCATTTACCCTATCTCGGTCGAGAATATTGGTCCCGCTCGCTTCGTTGGCGCTCGATGGCCCGCTTATTTGTATCCCCGTCCAGGACTACGAGCAATATTTTTGTTCCGCGCACGATATTCTTCCTTGGCTATATATATATATATATATACATACATACATACATACATACATACATACATACATAATGTTAAACACTCGATATATTTCTGTAATTCCACTTGTATATCCAATATCTCACATATCTCTCACCATATCTTCGAATTAGCCAAAAGACATCCTTGGCTCATTGTAATGAAAGGCTTATAATTCGGCATTACGATCTACGAATTACGGCCTCCCCAATTTTTCGCGGACGAGCAGTATAAAAACTTCGACTTGAACTTTACGAGCCACGATAAATTATTATTGCCATCCCCCTCCCTCCCCGCAGCTTCTAATGAATTAATGTTACATGTTCGATTTATGCCGAGTCATTCGGTGGAAAAGTATACCCGACGACGATGACATACTCTATACGTATTATGACTCATGAAACTAATCTCGAGATTAGGATTTTATCCTAAAGGAATGGTACTATTCCCCAACAATAAAGGGGTTATAAATGGGAAAAAGTACGAAAAGCATACAGAAGATTCACGTTTTTATTTGAAGAAAATATTTCTATTATTTGAAATAAGGTGGCACGACCTACGTCGTAACATTTTTTTATTACAACTATTTTTGGCCGTAAAACTTGAAACTGATAGTCATTTTTAGTTATGGGTTTTTCTAATACTTAAGATCTTCCCTACGATAGTATTCAATATAAGTTGTTATTTAATTTATTTTTAAGTTTTTATAAATAAACCAACAGTAAATCCAATCGCATGGCCTGATAATGAATTAATTGGCTTTCGTGATAATTCATAATTTAAATTTGTCCATGTGGCTGAATGAGATTCTACAGGTAAAATTTTTATTTTTCAAAATAGACTGTGGCAAATTAAAATGACGGAGGACATTTTTGGACAGCTTTAGATCAATACGCTATCTGTCGCTGAATATACTTTTAAACTGCGAATTTTCATTTACCTCTAACCAATGCGGAGAAATCAAAATACACGATTAAATAATTTTTTAAGCCACAATACTTCTCTGAACGTAAGTATCTTTAACCTACCTTTTTTCACATTATATTATAGACCGAAACTGGAGTTATCATTTTTTTCAATTCAAAAAAGCGAATCAGGAAAATTTCTTTTGCTCTGAGAATAATCATTCAATGTAGCGAATTTTTGTTGTTTATCGACTTAAGCACAAAATTAAATGAATTCTTCATTTCACGAGTTTCGAATCTTCGCTTTGGAGCACCGTCGCATTTATAAATACAAATTGCTATTCGGTCACCCTGAAAATCCTTAAACTACTATACTTGCAGTTGCACATTCGACCGAGCTGTGATTACTTTTGAAGGAAAAAAAATAAATAACTGCTACACAGAGCTATCGAATGAATAAACAAACATTTTTCCATCTACTGTATAAATTATACGTCAATTATTCGCAGACGATTGTCACTTGGCTCGTCCGCAAACGACCGAAACGACCATTTCTATCCATTGCGTTTACCGCTCGTACTCCGTCCAGTTTATAGTCGACGGTGAGATATCCTCGAAAGGACGCAAACTTTCTTTACGACCGGTACCACTGGAGGAGCCTTCTGCCCCCCCCCCTCACCCCGCCCCACCGCACAGCTCGTCAGTTCCGCGCGGTAACTTACCGCTGCGCGCGGCGAAAGATGATCGGGGCGCTGCGCCGCTCTCGTCCCGACGCCGCCGCCGCCGAAGACTCGCGCGTACGGAGAAGTTGGCGCTAAACCACACACTGCCCCTGATAATCGCGACTATACGATAAAAATACAAGCGCGCCGTCTCAACGGACGAGGCGATTCGCCTCCGTCGTCGTTTCCCCTCCTCCCCTACCCCTCCCACGGCCGCGAAAACGGTCAATGCGAAAAGTTCCCTCTAACGAGGTCTCTCTTTTCCGTGTTTTTTTCTCTTTTCACCCTCAACCTCGCCCGGTTTTTTTTTTCTTCGTTTACTACGAACTTTGCTCGCTCTTGGCCTCTCGTGCATTAAACATGAGGTTTATTTGAATATTTATATGTTTTCACGATTGCGCGGATGCGCGCGGTTTTAGGAACGGCGCGTGAGGAGGGGTGGGGTGGGGGGGGTCGAGAAAAAGTAATCAGTTTTACGGCTCTGTTAAGGATGTCGTTCGAAATTCGCGTTTAGGCGCGTGGCTCTTTAGCGTTTATAACGATGGTTTTTAGCGGCGATCATTGTTCCAACTGCAATGGTTGGAGGAGCCTCCGTGTGAATGCCAGTGATTGTCGACCAGAAAAGAAAAACAAAAAAAAAAATTATAAAAAACATTTGCGGAAGCTATGAATATTATTACAGGTGAAACTTTTGATTCTAGTGAAGTTATAGGAGTAAAATGGTCAAGGGTGGAATTTCAAAGGATTTACTTGAATCTAGCGAAGTTGTTTCTTAAATTTAAGGATTTATTTTTAAGAATTTTTCAGATCATCGTGGCATGAGCAGTGGCTGTCTAGGATTTATCGTGTTTTCTGTGACTGTTACGTCAAAAAGGAAATTTTAGATTAGAGACAAAACTCCCTCCTCAGTTCTCATTTTCTAAATTGAGATAATAGGATTTTTTCGTCAGATCGAACTTACGAACGTTTTACGAAGCTTTTCGTCCTCTCAAATTCGACTTTATATATCTATCGTCATGAAATCGGCGCCATAACTTTTTCATAAGTTTCGATAACAACAATGAACGAGGAGAGTGAAAACATTTGTATTGGGCGTAGAATTTTCCAACCGAGGTCAGAGCGGTCATGTATGGATATACAGCCGAAACCGTTTCCATCGGCAAACGGACGGGCAATTCGAAAGGGGAAGTTACAATAATAAGTTTTTCTCCACGAAGTAGGGATAAAAATCTTACTACGTTCTCTCGCTATTGTGGCATGTGCACGGAGTTTCTTTCGCAGGAAGTGCACTTTGACGTTCATCATACTTTGATCGGCGTGTACTTTGATAAGTAATAGATCTTTAGAGTTTCTATATAGACACTCGTCTACATGCTAGATTTGCTAAGAAAGTTAATAGAATTATATAGGAAAACGATCTAATTTATATAAAGAAATCTCTATAATGCGCGCAGGTTCGCGGAATGAAATATGAATTTCGTTAGAATTGCCCCTTTGATTTATGTTTTTATATTTCAAAAAAATTAAAGATAATTCGAGACAATAATTAATTTTAAAAAAATTCTGACTGATAATTAAAATGTATAGACATGGATATTTCACATTCTTCATGATTTATGAAGATTATCTTGTATTTTTCCAAATAAACAAGGCAGATCCGTCACGATCGGGGCAAATTGAACATGTAAAATACTATCAGTGCTCATAATAATTGATAATGTCCCTCGCGCACTGGCTCTACACACTCGATACCGAGGAGTAAAATAATATGAATTTCGAAAAACGGTGGAATTTAGTTTGGGCATTTGTTTAGTTTCAGGGCGTACGAAGTGAAATACCAATCAGTCTAGGCATCGAAAGGCTACTCGTTCGTTCTTCTTTCATTATACTTCGTCCTTATACTTTTTCTTATATTAACAATACATTATGTTATAGTTGTTTCGTAGTTAAAGAAGTAGTTAAAAGTCAAACAATCGTGAAAAAAGAGTTTCATTTTATCCGTACTCCGTTATCCCGATATGCACCTTCTTTCCTAATCTGGTATTTACGTTTTTATTATTTATATAATTTAAATAATCGTAAGTTTAAAGAGGAATTACGAGAAGACGCGGGCCGAATTACATAAAACAAATAAATAAATAAAAAATTATTCGCGTTCCTGATTACACGGAATAGCAGTTACATCTAGTAACATCTCAATATTATATTATCGGTATGCTCGTCATATCGATCTCACCAAACGGACTGGATATGTTACTATACAATACATAAGGTTGCTTAATATATATAGTTGTAAATAAAAAGTTTATGGCTACGTCTTCTGTCGATCCACGGAATGTATATACATACATACACACATATATATATATATATATATATATATATATATATATATAGCCTCCGCAAGCCGGTATTATCGTTTCATTCCAAAATGAAAAATCCTCGTGAAAAATTTTCGCGAAAAATTTACCAATAAAGCGATACAAATATATCTCAGTCTTCGGTATATATTTAATCGAGTGTTCGAAATCGCTATAGCACCGAATGCACCACCCCCCGCGCGCACACACACACACACACACACACACACACACACACACACATATATATATATATATATATATATATATACAAATATATAAACTAATATAAATATATGTGTGTGAGCGTGTGTGTATTATTTGCAAGGATCAAACAAAGTCCAGACTCATTCTTAATGAAACGCACTCCCCCTTGTATATACAGATATATCGTACGCCGTATATCTTTATCAGCTAATAAAGAGAAACTTGGACGAATTCCCAGTGATTCTGCCTCCCCCGTATCAGCCGTATCGGAGAAATACGCCAATTCTGCCTCTAAACACCCTGTGGCCAGACGATACGTGTATATATACGTTCGCTTTTATGTATACGCGTTGGTATGTATATATATAGATTGGTCTCGACAGACTCTTACCGATTTGTGCGTCTCCCTGCCGGATCTTTTCATTGCTATAAATATATATATATATATATATATATATATATATATATATATATAGAGAGAGAGAGAGAGAGAGAGAGAGAGAGAGAGAGAGAGAGAGAGAGAGAGAGAGACTATATAAGATTGGCGGCGACGAGCCGCCCAGCACAGACAGGTTGGGCGGAAAGTAAGTCGATATAGTCATGCGCCCTACGGGCTCCCCGCGAGATATTCATCGCTCCTAGAGCAAATATAGGTATATAGACATACACTTATAGGCACGGGCGCCCCAAGATTTATGAAGACAATTCTGCCCTTTTTTCGCCCGTTCCCGGCGCGTATCTGGCGAAATCGCCGGAACGCGGCCCTCTCCCGGAGAATTTCAATGGCTCCGCGCCATTATTCCTGTCCTCCGCCTTATATAAATCCGCGCGCGCGCGCGCTACGACCGCCGCGGCCTGAGTCATCGGGCGCGCGAACCGCTCCAGTACATACGCGCGAGCGCCGTTCGGCCCTGGATTGAACGCGTGCGCGTTGGCGCGGGGGGGGGGGGGCAAACGATCGGAAACGAGGGGACCTCCGGCATTGCCCAAGGGTCGTCCTCGTCGTCGTCGTCCTGGAATAAAGGCGGAGTACAAAGCCGTCGAACCTTTTCTGGCAGCGAGATCGTCGTGGGATGGGCTGGCGCGCTGGGGCGCCGACGGGGGTGGAGTTAATATTGCGAATCGAGACGGCGCAAGATTCGCAAAAGGCATCCGGTACGTAGTTTTCGGTATGTCCGTATGAAGAAAGCAAGTCGGAGAAGTGGCAATGGATATGATGGGGATGGGGAACGTAAGAGCGGTCGAAGCCGCGAAAAGTTTCGCGATCGCGCTAGGGGATCTCGTTGCTGAAACGGTGCTGGAGAGGCGCCACCTTTGCGACAAGGGCTACATGAATTATTTCATTTCAAGATTATATTATACGCGCGCGCGCGCGCGTGTGTGTGTGTGTGTGTCTGTGTATTGTGCTAGCGGAGTGTCTTATTTAGGGCCTTATACAGGATAACGAACTTTATAATAGATTATAGTAATATTGCACTGTAATTCTATTTAATTCAGCTCTATTATAGATTATCGTGGTTTGCAACCGAGTCTCTTAAATCCTGCGTTTATTCTAGACTTTACAGTGATTTTCTTCCAATTTCAGGTATATATGTGTGTGTGTGTGTGTGTGTGTGTGTGTGTGTGTGTGTGTGTGTGTGTGTGTGTGTGTGTGCGTGCGTGCGTGTGTATGTATATATGTATATATGTATATAAGGATAACCTTGAGCACTTAGTACGCGCAAAAAACAAAATTTCAAAAAACTAACAATGACATTCTAGCAAAATACGGTTGGAGTATTGTCAAAGAACATAGGATAGTTTTCATTCTAAAATAAATTATGGGGAAAAAATTTTTCCATTTTGCCAAGTAAGTATTTTTTTTTCTTCTATGTCATTTTGCGCAAAATCTGAAAATATTAAGTTGACAATGGAAATTTCTTTTGAGTGTAAGACGGGAAGTCAGACACATTGCTCCACTAGATAGTGATACTTAAATTGTAGTTTCTACGTTTCTGAAGATTTATTTACTTAGTATGTAATTTAGGGCGAAGAAATTCATACACCGATTCGATCCAATTTTAAATACAATTCCTTTGTATTTCATTTTCTTTGAAAGATTCTTGGTGAATAATTATTTCACTACTTATTTGTTATTTCACTAATTTTACTTATGTTTATTTTTTTTTAATTTAACAACTGCTTTATATATAAAACGACTACGGCATAATGAATAGATCTTCTTTATTATTATAATTTATATAATAAGTAGCATAGTCAAATGTGTAAATATATATATGAGAATTAATTTGCGATTAGATTATTTAAATGTTCAATTGTATGTCGGAATTTCATCGACAGGTAAAATGATTACTTTACATATATATATATATATATATATATATATATATATATATATATATATATATATCAGTTTATACAAATTGAACCCCATTTTGCAAATACAAATGACAAATCAAAGACGTTTAAGCTTTAATGAATTAAAGAAATTATTAAAATTATATTAATTCAACGAACTTTATTATTCATGAAATTTTAAATACGAATTTATTTGGCGCTAAATTAGTAGAAGTTATTCCAATTTTTACCATAAATTTGTATTTCGCATCTTCTTCTAAATTACGGATGAATATCTTTGCTTCAATCAAACTAAAATACAAATTTTTTAATCATGTTATCATATAATACTTAATTTTCCATTCTACTTTTATTGAAATAATTCTTTACAGTTTCGGAAAAATTTTGAAAAAGAAATTTCGGCTTCATGTGAATTTTAATGACTATCTCGAGCAAAAAATTTCTTTATATTGAAAATTGTAAAGCAAGCCCTTATACAGAGAATGTTTCCAGAAAAAAAAATTTCAATCCGCTTTTCACGTGTAATCTTCAGACTTTTAATTTTTTTACACTCAAGATTTCTTTCAAAGTGATGAAAAAAAAATTTCTTTTGAATTAATACACGCATTTTGATAAAAAAAATAATGTTTTTATTTTTAATAGATTTGTAACTTATTACTAAGAGAATTTTTAGTTCTGAGCTTTACATATAGTATATATCAATAAAATTTACTGAATATAGTAAAATGTTCAAGGAAACTTGAAGTTTTTCAAAATTGACCGAGATCATACTATATTCCAGTTAATACCGGTACCCTTTTCTTTGTATTAAAATCAAAAGAACTACAAATAACAATCTGTAAACTCGAGACAATCTTTAATATAGGATCAAAGCGCAAAAAGAAAGAGAAAAACAGCTCGCGAGTTATTGATTTGTTAAGAATACTTTCATACATATTAAATTATTGCGTGCCTTTATTCGATTTTTGAAGAAAAAAGTATTAATACGCAGCGATCATATACATTATATTTCTGTTTAACAGTATATAAATATTGTTCAAGATATCTAAGTATCGTTCTTGGGTGACGATAGCAGTCCCTACACTACAGAGATAGTTGCCTCTTTTCCCTTATATTTCTACCCGCAATCAAGTGAGCTCACCAATATCTATGAGTAAACCATGCATCCTGGCTTATGTGAGGCGATTCTTCAGACATATCTCTTTAGCTTGTACAGATACAGTTCTTTTACACGTTTGTAGATATCACAGTTTTCGACTTTTACGAAGTCTTGCTGATTTGCCCATATCGTTTAGGAGATTTTAAAAAGCTGTTCATTTGCTTTGGTATTGATTTCTTGTCCATACCTTTCGAAGGCTTTTGTTAACATATGCAAAGTCGTGAACATCTCCTTACAAAAGTGATCTATTCTTTTTACTGAGTCCAACATACCCGTTTAATATATCTTTTTTGCTTACACAGTTCTAAACTCGAACAAGATTGATGAATAAACGATTAAAAAGAATTTCATTTTAATAATAAACATTATTTATTTTCCAATTATATTTAAAATCATATAAATATTTTTTTTTATTTATTAATTTATTAATTTATTTATTTATTTATTTATTGATCATTACCTAATTAGGCATATCTTATTCGTATTCTTCACTTGAAAATCAAGGCAAAGATTTTAAAATTAAAAGTGTAACGTTCCCACCCCCCCCTCC